>VZSG01000031.1:1423239-1496542 GCA_013398315.1 Nothoprocta pentlandii
TTTCTCTTTCTTTTCTGGTTGTTTTCCTGCTGGTTCCATTTGCTAATCCAGTTTACCAAGCAGATGCACGTGTCCAAAGTAGGGAGAGGGTAATAGAAACAAAAGACCTTGAGGAAAGAGAGCAGGGTCTGCTTGTGGCGCCTTAGGTAAGCAATGCTGCTGCTCTGGATGGGTCTTCACAGTTCAGGCCTCTCCAAAATTAGGGCTGATGAGGTCCAGTCCTGCTTGTGCTGATGCTGGCAAGATGTGCCTGAGAGCCACAAACCACTTCAGACAGCTACAAACTCACCCCACCACAAAGCTCTCTACCTAACTGTGCAGATATTGAGAGATGGGTAAAAAGTATAAAAGTCTGTAAATGTTGAGTTGAAGGAGACTAGGCAGAGCTGGAGACTTGGATTTTAACTCAAATAGTAGGTGTGTTAGGATTAGAATAAATGGTCACACGATTTTTATAGGTGCGTGAATATGGGCAGGGAGCATGTGGCCCCTTGACTAAAGTACATACCTCAATTGTATTAAAAATTCATCAGGTTCATACAAACTTTACTTTAAAATGGACTCTTTTACTAAGAGAATACAATTTTCTTCTGATTTTATCATCATAAGAAATTAAAATTATCTGAGAGTTGTGTTAACATTATGAACTCCTAGTATAAAGAGTTTTTCAGAGTGATATCAGGTTATAGTTCTGGCTTGTTATTGATATAGGAAAAAGCTGAGAGCATTTAATGCTGTTTTGGAATGCTGTAGTATCATGAAACACAGCCCCACCATTATTATTTTCATATTACACACTGAAACCCTAAAGGTAAAAAAAGATTGAAATCAAATAATGGTCTAATAGTCATCAGCAGGTCTGTCAGGGGAGAGATGCAGTGCGTAATTTTTATTACCTACAAATGGGATTTGAAATGCAGGCGCAAGCGACTTTCCTCTAACCACGTTGTTCTTGGGGACTGTTAAAGTGCTTGCAATAGAAATGGGGATTGCTTTGCAGGGGGAGCTGGTAACTGGCAGGGGATGCAGAACTGCCAGTCCTGGTCCACCAGTTGTTTCTCTACTCCTTTGTCAGCAAAGTCAAGAAAGAGGAATCGAACTGGGCTCTATAGCTAAATGTGACTGTTAGTTGCCTTACAGGCTGACTTCTGATAGGACCAATTTTGCTTTATTCGTGTCCAGACCTCTTGCACACACTGCTGCAAAACCTCCCTGGGAAGGACTGAGTGAGACCAATGCCTTCTTTTCCCTGCATCGCTATATTTATGTAGGAATCTTTCTAAATTTTGCTAGAAGGTAAATTAGAAACCTAGGATGTATTATGGGGTATGTAATATATAAGGTACCTAATATAAACTTCATTAGAGTTTTGGTTTGGGGAAGAAATGAGATTCTGAAGCAAATCTCTTGGTTGTCCTAGCTTATCAGTGCCTTGGTTGACACCTGGGGGCATATGGACTGGATTTTCTTTGGATGAAAACAGGCGTTCCGGATCTGTTGGGTTTGCTGAGGGCCTGTCCTGCAGCACTCCAGCTCTCAGTGCCATCCCAAAGCTGAACTTGCCCCAAATCCACATACAAGTCCTCAACACCAGCCTTGTTAGCTGTGCACTTTACTCTTCCTGTGCTGCTAAAGTAGAAATAGCAGCTGGACCATCACGGGGTGACAATAACAAGATCCTACTTTTTCCTTGGCCAAAGCTGTGACCACAAAGCACATCAGGGATTCGTTGTCTAGCCAGGATATATCAGCTGCAATCTTGATTTTGATTAAGAAACTTAGAATGAGCAACACATATTTGGAAGTTTTCTAAGATTTGGATATGGAAACAGTGTGATGAAATATACTGTATGAGTGCACATATCAGCTGGTGACAAATAAGTAATTACATTTCTGCATTTGCTATGTTTTGTCCAATATTTGTAACCATATAATTAACTCACAGTTTACAAATTCAAATAACTGCTAAATGATATAGGAAAATAAATCTAGGAAATTACTTCAAACATTTCTTAATTAGTTTTTGTTGGTAATTATCATCTATGAGATTTCAACAGATATTGTACTAAAATTTTTGAAGGACAATTTGATTAATGTACCTGATAATTTGACACCCCTGCATTTCAAAGTTGGCCAGCACTAAAACACAGAGTGATCTTTTCCCTTGATGCAGGTAGGTGGGCCTGCTTTGGCAGGTCTTGCGTGCACACTAAGCGCAAGCCTGCGCTGCGACCTTTTTTCGCAGCCTGGGACTTGCAGAATCTCTCTTCCTAACCGGTATGCATTTCTGTCAGGCAGTAACAGTCTCTGCAGGCATCCGCTTTGTAGTCAGGTTACTTCAGTCATGCACACAGAAAAACACACATTGAAGCAGTCGGGCTGCAGAAAGGCTATCTCTGTGGAGCTAAAAAGCAATGCCTGGAAGCAAAGCCCAAACAACTTACTCTGAGAAGTAATGGACTGTTCACTTGGCTTTTGAGGGCTGTGTGGTGTAGGAACAAGACTGAAGTCCACAATGCCTTCATCCTAATTGTGCTAAATTCTTTGGTTTGTATTGTATGAATCAACTTTGGTATTGACATAATGTTAAAGCAGAAGTGTGGTCAGTGACACCGCAGTGCTCGGGCATGGGCGCTCTGGCTTCGGTGAGCAGTACCTCTCTACACTCTTATAGCAGATTCAAGATGCTGTTGTCGTGGGGATGATTGTATTAATGCACCTTTGCTAATGATAGAGTCTGTGTGCCCCTTTGAGGCATGTGGAGTGGTAGCACTGAGCTTGGGGTTTTCATGTATTTATTAATATTTCCGTATGCTGCCCAGAAAGAATTGTTTGTAGGAAGTTAGACTTATTTAGGCTATTACAAAAGCGGGGAAATCCAAGCTGTCAACACAAAAAATATCAATTGCTATAAATTGCAGTGCAAGTATCAAAGAACATCCCCACATTTGAATTTCTAATGGCTGATAATAACTACTAATTGTGCTAGTGTTTTCTATGGACTGAGTAGTTGCTTTGAATTCAGCTTCAAATGTAGCTACACAATTATTTTATTGTCCATGAAACCCATTAACTTTTGCCTTTAGGACAGCTAGACATATTTCCTTTTTGTGGAAAAAAAATACATTGTTCCAAGAAGGTCCAGAAAAGGCTTCTTAGTGTTCAGAAAGTTGCCGTGTTCCGGTGACTGGACTTATCATTTAAAAAATATACAAAAGTATTTTCTTCATTAACATTTGCATTCAGTTACTGCTTTTTTTCATCTTTCTCTTTGTTTAAATATCTGGGTAGGTTTAATTTCATTCAAATTCAGCTGTCAAGAACTTTAATTGATTGTTAGAAGCTGTGGACTCAAGTCATTCATAAGCTAGCTACTCTATTTAAATGGATGCTAACAGTATAATTAATTGTGTTGATAAGAGATATAAAGATTCAAAAAAAAATGTGAAGAGACTATCACAGGAGGAAGGTAATTTCCCTCACTTGTCAGTTAAACACCTTCAGGAGCACTGGCTAACTTAATCACCATCATTTCCCTCACCCAAGAAAACAAGCAAAGTAAAATAAACAATCAGAAAAAGGCTCATTTAGCTGGTGATCCCTTTGAGAGCCCACATGCTGGAAGAGCAGGGCTCTTTGTGCACCTGAAGAGCATATTTTTCTATCAAGCATTTGCTGTCATGTGCTTCTTACTTATCAGTGAATAGAAAATGTGTTGCAGCGAACGCATTTCAGAAGACGCATCTCCAGGCTGCGGTGCCCATCGCCCGCGAAGCGGCAGAGCTGAAGCTGCACCAGCTGTAGCACCCTGCACTGCTCCTAATCTTTATTTGCTGAACCTTTTTAAGCAGGATACTTAGGGGAAATGGAGAGGGTCTGTTTTTTTCCAAAGTGTAGAACACAACTGAGCCCAGAGCGTACATATGCCCAGCACTGCATACATATACCCCCCCAACACGCACACTTAGGCCTACTTGTTTTCTGGTTTTTTTTTATTGTTGTCAGAACCTAAGGCTTCATAAAATCCTTCCCCTTCATAATTACTGGCAACTTCTCCAACAAAATCAACACTTGGATGCATCTATTTTCTATGTCCTCCCCATTTATGAATACACTGAATTTTTAAAGGCAGCATACAAGTAATTATTTCTTTTTCACAGGAAAGCAGTTTAAAATAGCTATTGGTAAAGCTATTTTCCTGCCATAAGAAAACAGCAATTATATAAGCATTGCATCTGGGGATGGAAAACACTCCTCTGAGACATGCCATCATTGGGAGGCATGGCAGATAGAAGTATTCAAGAAATTGGCACCATGAATAATGTAATGTAATAATCACATGTGGCATACAGGCTCTGAAAAGTATGGCAGTCTCAGCACACTTAATGCAGCACGCCTTCTTATGAGGTTTCCTTTGCATTAACACATTGCTCTGGAGAAGAGAGCCTTCAAATGTCAAAGCTGACATTGCTGTAACCAGAGGAAATATAAATCTACCTGTGCTTCGAGACTGCCCCCACATCGTGTTTCTTTCTTTCCTTTTCTTTTTTTTTTCCTTTTTTTTTTTTTTAAATCAGGGAACTAAACTCACTGATTCTAAGGGATTTTTACACAAAACTCTTGTTGCCTTGGACATGATAGTAACTCCTGAATGTTACAGCAAAGCACAGAATGGGAAATCCCATTTTGTTTTAGAGTCAAATTTCATCCTTACTCTCATCGAGCGTTTTTTCCATGTATTACTCAAAATATAGACTAGACACAAATGTCATTTTGCTTCAAATGTTTTAATTTCCCCCCATATTACTCTTTAAGAGCTTACCATAGAAAACTCAAGTAATAAGCAGCTATATGATCAAAATATATACGGACATAAATGCAGGTACTCCAGTCCACCAGCACTCACAAGCTAAATACGAAGCAAATATCCCTTTTCCCCACTGCATGCCTCCAGTGAAGCTCACAGCTTTTGAAGTCTGCACTTCCCAGACTGCCCTAAAACTGCAGGATATCTGTCTTTCCTTCAAAATCATCCTGGTTTTCATTAACCAGGAGAAGGTGCTTATGCAGATGTTTAATGGTTCCCTGCTCCAGGAGTCCTGTTTGCCTATGGATACACCCCATTAACTTACCAATTTGTTGTTAACATGTGTCTTCAGTCTACGTGCTATATTCAGTTGAACAGCTCTCTCCTATCCTTAGTGGGCCTCTCCAGTTCTGTTCTTTAAAATATTTGGAGAAATTAAAAGTTTCTTAGCTCAGCATAAAACTAAGTTTTTTTTTTTTTATCTTTGCTCATATTTATTCTTGTTATTACTCTGTATAATTTTTTTTTTTTACCATCTTGAATCTCATTCTTTCCTATTAATTCTCTAACTTCTTTGCTATCTCTGCCTCCTCTCTTTTCCATTTGCTGTTTAAGACTTCATAAATGTGTAAAGAGCATCCATCAATTGAGATCCTAGGTATTTTTGAGACACCTTAGCTATTTCTTGTACTGCATCCACTTCTTATTAATCATACAAAAGAAGACAAAAATCTTCTCTACAATGGGAAAATTGAAAGCAGAGATATTTCAAACCTAATAAAAACAAGAATAATAACTCCTTTGTCAGGGAACTCAACAACACTAATTTTAAATCTGTCAAATCTGAACTACTTAACTAGAAATTGCTCTACCCCTCCAGTACATTCTTCCCTTTGATTTTTTTTTTTTTTTTTGACTTAGGATTGATAGGGGAATAATCATATTATTTCAAAAAGAGAAGATTAATATTTTCTTTTATAATATGTGGAGATAAAAGTTGCATGCTTTCCTCAAATAAAATTTTATGCTTAAAATAAGTATCAAAGAATTTTGAGTATGCAAGAATTTCGTTCGCTGAGGTGGTTGAAACCTCGAACTTGTATGCATCCTTTGATAACTTTCGTGTTCTTGTCCTAATGAGTTCAATACTTACAGTTGTTCAGGAATTAAAAAGGTGGTATACACAATTAGAAAAAAAGAAGATTAGAAAAAGAGGGGACTATTTTTAAGTTTCTCATAGGTTTGCTGTCACATGAGAAAGAATGTGAGCACTGTATGAGAACAGACCTTGCCTTGGTATCCCCATGAATTGTCCAAGACACAAGTTTTAACCTGGCAGCAGTCATTTCAGACACAGGAGTTAATTCTGTATTTTCTACATTCATTGAGCCTGCGTTCAGCTCGTCGTTCTTTTATAGATAAGCTTTTCCTTAGCACAGAAAATTATTTGAGAGAAAATTTAAGAATGCTGGAAAGTGCTATGGGTTGGGAAAACCTTTTTCCTTCAGGTCTACTCTCAGACTTCTTTGCTTACACAATACTTATTTACATAGTGTGTTTTTAAGTGTTTGCCAAAAGTGCTGAGAAATGGTATATTTTTATATTTTTATAAAAACTCGGAAATTAAAACTCTTATGCTAAAACTCTTATCCTTAGGGGACAGTCAAACATGAAACTAGGGAAATACTCCTGGAAGAGAAGGGCTTTGTATTTTAGCAGGGCTCAGTCTGATGGAGTAAGGTAGTAACAAAGATCATAAATAGGGGAGTAATAAAAGTTTCATTCTTCATGACAGAGAGACGTAAAAGACCATGATTTTGGGCATGGATTGCTCACAGCAGGTTATATGTGAAGCAAGTAGAGGCTGGCATCCTCGTCCAGAAGCCTGGTCATTAGAAACAGGTGACCACAGTTGCAGGAGGGATGGCAGTCTGAGAGCCACGTTGAAGAGGTTTGAGAGGAAGGCCAGAGTTTCCATCAATACAAAGATGCTCTGAAATGCCTGTTATCAAATAGAAATTCTCTTCTCTTTTTTTTTTTTTTTCCTCTCTTTCTTAACAGAGAATTTTGTGACAGAAGCTTCTTTGTGAAACTTGTAAGGTTTTGTTCCATTTCATATTTCTTTAGTTTATGAATCTTGGGAAAAGAGGCAATATAGTAATTACAAATATAAGTTCCCAAACAGTAGTAATTAAGACTTGATTTTTTAAGTCACATTTTTATTAGGCTGAATATTCCTGTCATATTCAACATCAGAAGGCTTTTGGCAATGCAGTTTTTCCTACACTGGATCTCATCATGTTCTATCCTTTCCAAATACTTTTTTTTAATGTTAAAATGACAGTTGGAGCCAGATATATTGCCAGAAAAATAATAAGATTTTGTATTGCAAATTAAGTGGAATGAAAGCTTATACAGTTACACGCCCATACACAGCAAGGTGGATTTTTTTCAGGATTGATCTCCTTGGGGTATTTGTGGGATTTTCCCCCAAATTACTGGGCATGGTTTGTTGTGAGCAGAGTTCAAGTTTCTCTGATACTTATGAAGAATTCCAACGCAGCCAGGGGGCCTTAGGATTCCCTTATTTGAGATACCTTCTTCACGAAAATTAAAAATGGCTGTTTGGCCTAGGGCTTTCGAGAGCTCTTAAAAAAAGGCATAAAAATTAAAAAGAAATTCCTTTCAAAGGGAGGCATTCATGCCTAATGCTAAACAGACCCTCAGCATGCCAGATTCAGTGCAAACACTAGTAAGAGTGCCAGAATAGAGGAACGGCATGGTGTGAATGGGACAGGGGAGGAGGAGAGGGAGCATGGCCAACGCTGTTTCCACGTGTGGGGAAGGACAAGGAGCAAATACTGGGTGGAAATTATTCAGACTTTGTGGCTCGTCTCTGGTTAGCACGTGCTTGATAAGGGCAGTTATCTGTCTATCTGTAGAGAAGTGGGTGGACTTCAGCGTCGTGCTCAGCTGCCCCCAAGACACCGGCTCGGCTCTCTCATCTCTAGCCTCATCTCTTGCTGCATGGGGACAAGGTGACGCTGGTGTCACGGTGCCCTCCCGGCCTGCAGCTCAGCCTCCCGTTATCTGCGGCCTGCACGAGCTGCACTCAGCACCTCTGATGTGTGGGATTAAGCCCTGAGAGCTGGCAGATGGTATTTAGAAAACACGGCTTCTGCAAAGCAGGGTGTTTGGCCTGTGGTGAGCTTACCTCACCCCCTTTAGTTGATTCATGTGTATCTTCGCATGAACTTTCAGATGAACATGCTCCTAAGGGTTATCTTGGGAGATAAGAGCAGCTAGCCCAAGCCAAGTTGCTACAATATGCCCTGTATCTCACAATAAACCACAGAAGGATTGTGTTATGTGTGTCTCGAGCACTAAGAAATACCCTGTGTACATGTTCTGCAGTTCACAACAAGCAGACAAAAGCAAAAGTAGCAAATGATACCAAGAGGAGAAACTCTTGAAAGTCTCTAAGCACATAATTTACTAATATTTTGCAGTGACTGACATGCCTCTACCTTCTGAACTTCAATTCTCTTCATATCTTTCATACAATGACTTATTCTTTAGGTTTTCTTTACAAAAATTCAGGTGATATATTTTTCTTTCTGCTTCAGCTCAGGAATATTGTATAGCCTGTGTTTTGTTTACTGCTGGTTATCTCTAATTCATGTATTTTCTTGAGGAAAAAGAAGGAAAATGGAAAACAAAATCCTTTTGTCCTGAGTGTTGTAAAGCTTTTCTTATAATGTTAATGCAGCCACTGTGGGGCTCCACCATGAAGTCCAAGTCCACTCTTGTGGATTCAGACCATACAGGATATTTATCGTTTTTTCTATGAATTGATTTGAGTTAGAGCAATGATATTTACAGAAAATTAGAAACAGAAGAATCCTGAGGAACGAAGATCTAATTTTGCAAATTTGACTCATGCCAATATCCCCCTGTTCTGGATTCCCTGCAGAATTAAGTAGATTTTAAAAATGTAGAAGTTAACATTGAAGTAGTATTTTGTGGTCAAACAACTGCCAGCAAGGAAGGAGTTACCACTGCCAGGACAACTGATGATCACCACAGTAACTTTACATCCAAAAATGTTCTTAACATTAATTCACAAACAAATGAAGTAATCTGGGAGAGGGAGGAGGAAAAGATGTTTAAATGCAAAGAAGAGCGAATGCCTGCAAGGTAATGAGAATTTAATTTAGTTCCTTCTTTTGTATTTTTTTGAAAACCAATGGCACTGTATCCCTGAGGATACTTCTAAATGAAGGAGAAACAATAGAATTATAATTCTATCTCCTGAACAATACAGCTTCAGCTCATATCTCAGGAAGAGCGGTTTCAGCACTCCAATGTGGTTTTAGTTAGACTTAGTATCAAATAAAATCCTCTGCACATGGAATAGCCAGCAGGGCTCCCAAAAGACCTTGGGCTGCTGGCTCATAGTCACCCCAAGCTGTTTTTTGACTTCTTTCTTAAAATTGCCTGCTGGAGAACTACTGTAGCCATGTAGTTAAAAGCAAAGCAATAGAAACTGTAGACACTTCCAGGAAAGAGGCAGACTAAAGTGCAAATGCCACTGTATAACATTTTGCTTAAACATGCTTGTTTTCAAGTAGCCAAAAAATGCTTGGCTTTTCTTTTTGTAGCTAAATTGACTGCTAAAATATGATCAGAAAGCAATTGGTTTCCTAATTGTAGATAGTACTTAGTTCAAACTGGATTTTAGTCACCTTACATTATTCCAGGTTTAAATGTAGCCCAGCTTATAATTATGTCAGTATCAGGACAGTTGTCACTACATTAACAACACTTGTTTCCCCACAGGGTCTGCATACACCATGTTATAATATTAACAGCAATTATTTGAAAACCTCTGATGAAAAAATCTGTTCCTCTACAGATTTAATCTGTTCCTTCGCATCATTTGAACTACAGAAAGTTCTTTAAGACCTTGTACTTGTTGAACATAAAAAAGTATCAGGAAAAAAAGAAAAAAAAATGACAAGCGTTCATTACCTGTTAAAACCCATGCTTTTTAAGTGGGATTTTTTTCCCATGTATGTATAACATGAATCTCATTCTTCATCCTCCATCTTAAGTACTGAAAATGCCTAGAAAGACCATTTTAAAGATGAATTAAGTTCCATGTGCATAGTAGGGATAATTACTTACTGATTTATATTTGACATGCTTCCTGAAGCTAATACTCAGCAGGTGTCTTGTTTGCATTTGAGAAAATGACAGTGTGAGGACATGTGTAAATTCTGTGTCAACAGCAATTATTCATAACTAGGTCGAGCTATTAAAGATGTCCAAGGAGACTTTCATGTAGCTTTTAATTTTAAACTAAAGTATCTGAAAAATCCTAATTGTCCTATTTATAAGCATACATATTTCAGAAAATTACTAATTTATGAAAACATCTATTTCCCTGCTTAAAAACTTGACATTTAGGCCTATAGGCCTATGTAATTAAAATCTTCTGGAATGGGCTATTCTGATGAATTCATTAACATACACACTGGAAAAGAGTTGCAAATCCTTTTTCCAAAAAAAGTCTTTTACACACCGAGTAGCAAGCACAGTAAATACTGCAGCACGTCTGCTGTGCTGCACTGCTGAAAATGGGCAATCATTTACTTGTCTTTTTCTTTTTTTTTTAAATGTTATCTTCTGTCTTTTTCTTTTTTTTTTAAATGTTATCTTCTCCTTTTCTTGGCTAGACAGGAGGTGGTTGAGAGTCGTTTTGGAGATGATAGTCGGGGTAAATTTGACATAAGACACTAGTGCCATTTTGAGCTGCCCTCACCTTGAAGATAAGTATGTAATGCTGCCTTTTCACTTTCTTTTTGTGTCATTACAGACACTGCTCTCGTTTGGTTGTCATGCATGTGAGTTTTCTCTTTGTGGCAATATGCTAGGCATCATTTTTGCTCCCTTCAAGCTGTTACCAGCAGTTCTTTCTTCAGAGATAATCCAGGATTTTAGGAACACCCAAACTACCCTCCCTGGCACCCTGTGTTTGCTTAGTATCACCCTATGCTGCATTTGTCCATGCAAGAGGCTTCTCATCAGCAATTAGTTGAGGCTGCTTGTGAAGCCTTTCCTTGAAAGTCCTTGTCTCTGTGCAACTTATAAGCCATCATCTTTGCAAGCTATGTGTGGTTCTGTGTGTCACTGTAAGCACCCAGTATTCTGCTCTACAAGTATTTACGCTGCATTCATAAATATGTCATCGGGAGTGTTGTTCAGTGTTGTCTCCTGTTTTTTACCTTTATAATTGCTTACAGGTCTTCTGTTGCCTACTTTAGTTATACTTTTACTTCTTTCTGCAAGTATACTTGGGAGACAAAAGGCACATTAAAAAAAGGTACACGTGATGAAGACAGGAAGAAAAGAAAGAACAGAAATAAAATTTGGGGTCTTTTTAGCATTTAAACTCTGTTCAGTTGCCTAAAAACATCACCAAGGGATGAATTTTAAAATAATAAGTTCCTTGCATGATTCCAGCAAGAAAAGGCTGCAAAAAGTGTCTATAAAATAAAATACAGCGATGAAGGAAACTCATTGAACATTATGTCACATTCATAGCCTGGACCTGAACCTAATTCCAGAGACAGGAGGACACAGATGTCTCAATCAGTTACATTTGTATGTATTTAAATAAAATTGCTAAACAGCAGGTGGGCGATCCTCGGTGTTTTTGAAATATAGAGAGCAAGAAGTAATGTGTTGCAAGTGTTTTTGGCTTAGTGTGACAGCTGCTGCTGCCTGATTTACTCCTGATCCTCATTACAACCTCAGGCAAAGCCCTGCGGATGTCAGGAGTCTTATTTCTGGAGGAGCTGCAATATCCGACCTCTAGCTCTATGGTGAAATTATATGGCGCTCTGTGTCCATCACTATTAATACTAAAGATTTCCACTTCTCAGAGCAGCCCCATATCTATATGTGCTGGGACAGGCTTTTCAGAAAATAAGCTTTTTTTGTTCTTGCCCTTTCAAGAAAACAACGGCTTTTGTGCTCTTCCACAAAACAAATACTCGAATGGGAAATTGAAGGGGCGAAGACATGAATAAATAAAAGCACCACTCCTCTTGCCCAACTCTGAAGGGATTTCTATCTCCATCTCTATGAGCTGTGTCATGGCAATTTCAGATGAAAAGGGGACATGTCTGCACTGGCACCCGTTATCTCTCTCTCTCTCTCTCTCTCTCTGTTTCTTGCCCGTCTGTTACTCATTTCAGCTCTGCTGAACAAACTTTCACAGTCTTCCTTTGCACCCTTATCTCACCCATGGCCGATCTGTGAAACTCATAGGAATATTTGTGATGGTTCGTATTTATGTTGGTGGTTCTCCAGGCACAAGATTAAGACTATAAAGTGTTCAGTTTGGGAAAACTCTCACTAGAAAAACAATGAAAATTAGAAGAAAAAAGAAAGAAAAAATCTACACCTGGTTCTGTTTAAGCTGAATATTTTACTTTATGTGAATTTGCTTTGTTCGCTTTATAGCATATAATATAGTTTTGGGATAATCTCGGTCCACAATAGTTCCAGAATGCCGGGAAAAAAATATTTCCCGCTCTGTTATCCATATGTACCTCTCACTCTCTATAAGGATATGGGATACTCTCTATAATTGATCAGGGAATGTATGGGATCTACAGGGATCACCTCATGAACAAGCTTAGCTCCTATTTCAAAGAACAGTGAGGTTAGTGGGATCCTGTTCTTTGGGTCCAAACACCAGCATAATTCCTTTACCTCCTCATTTCCTTACAGCAGCCCACTGACTTTTGGTTCTTTGTCTGTGTTACTTACACTGGTAATTTATTTTGTATGGTTGAATGCTGCTTCAGACTGCTTTATTAAGCTTTAGACATTATTTAAGCAACCTGTTCCAAAATATATGAAAGCAAATAGATATTTAGATAAATAAAAAATTGTTTGTGTCTTTTCTATGAGGCCAATTCATGGAAGCAAAACTTACAGTATACTGCTTGGTTTATTGGGTTAACACAAGAAGACCAAAGATTTTGTGGAATTCATATCCTAGGACAGCTATTATTAGATATAGCATCATTACCAACGGAAAAAAATGTAAAAAAGGTAAGTGAAAAATCCTTGACATTGATTTCAAGTCCCCCTTTCCTCACACATTTGTGTTTAAGGTTCCTTTTTTGCACCATCACAAATTAAAAAAAAAAAAAAAAGGAAGCAAAGGGAAAAGCAGAAAATGGAATACCTGGACTGGGGTGGAAGGGGGAACGATTTGAAAATAAAAGCCTGACACCGGGCATCATGAATAGAAAACGGTCAGTAAATGGCAAATTTGGTTAAGAAGTTTGTGGTGAACTGGATCCTCACCTGGCAGTCTGGGCAACCAGTGGCTATTTCAGGAACATGGAATTATTAAGTTATTTTTAAATAATTTAAAAAATTTAACTCTAAACTTATTCTTACATGAACAAAGATGTTCATTCATTAACTGTACTGATTTTATTGCTGTATGGTAGACCTGCTTGGATAACAGCGTTAAACCAGACTGCAGTTAAAGAGATGCTCTAGTGTGCTTGTAAGATCAGTCGTCAACAGTGAATTGACATTGAAGTATATGCAAAGATTTTGGACCTATTAAATCATACGAGTCACTTTGTGAGGATGCTGAATGCTGCACTTGTGATTACTATTCTGTGTATCTTGGCAAGAAAAGATACAAAGTGAAGGTTGCTGGAAAGGATGTATTTTCAGTTCTCTATCCCTACGACCGATGGGCTTGGTCTCTCTCACACATACATACACACAGAAATCAACTTATGTTTTGTTTTGTTATGTTTGTTTGTCAAACACCAGCTTTGACAGGGATATTAATTTACATTCCAGCCATTTTCCTGTAAAGAGATTTAGTGACGTTTGAAAATAACAATGTTTCTGTCTCCCGTATTCGAGGACTGAAATAGGGTACATCCACTATGTATGTGTGACTAAAACTATATTCTATTTTAGTTATCACATTTTTTCACTTATTTTTTCAAAAACCCACAGTTTAAAAGTATGCATTATTTAATGAAAGCTTTGCAATGTAGCAGAACTTTTTTACCCCCTATTGCACTTCTCTGAGAGTAATCGACCTGGATACTGGCAAAGCAGCCTGCTATGTTTCCTGTATTTATCCACCATCCTTCCTATGCCTGCATACTTATGACTAGCGGGGATGGGAAATATGAGAATGCAGTTTAAATATTATGGGATGCATAACTGAATGTCAATTGTGAAACACGTATATAAACAAAATGTACAAAACTACTATGGGGAAACAAATGGAACAAATAATATAATATATTTGGAATAATATTATGTGATAAATAGTTCTTTAACAATTAACTAAGTTGAGACTGACTACTTTTGCTTTTCTGGAAAAACCTCTCTATTCACTAAGACATTGATTCTAAGACATCGATATAAAATTTAACAACATTAACTCTTTCTTTATCTACTAGGTATTTATTGTCCTAGTTCTTCTTTTGTTACTGTGCTAAATCACATGTATATTTTAAGATATAGATCTGTTGTGCGTAATTTTGACTTTGTTCTGGAGGCACGAGACATGGAACAGATTTAAAGCAGTGGACTATAACACTTAGTGATAGCTATGACCATCCTCTGATCTTGCCTAAATGACATTTAGCTGTGTCTAGTGCAATGATACATATTCCCCAAAGAAAAGGAGTTATTTATTGACATGATTAATACTGTGCATGTGTTAAAACAAATCTGGACAAAAATAATTAGTGGTCAACAAGAATATTGGGATTGGAAAAATAAAAATCAAGACCTTTCTGTACCTACTAAACACATCTGTAGTGGGAGCCAAACCAAGAAGTTATGAACAACCTCCCATTTATAGAGGCTCAATATATTTGTGGTCTGAAAAGTAAAAAGGCCACCGTAATATTGATAAAAGTTCACTTAAGTAAGACAATTCTGGCATGGATCTTCTCCATCTATCCGTCCTTTCTTCTGTCCCACATCTTTCTTCAGTTGCCCAGTTTGATGAAACTGTATGAAGACATTTTCAGGGATTATCTTCACATTCTGGTGGCATCTAGGGAAAGAAGTAAAAAGGGAGTGTTGAGTGCTGGTTGTACTGAAAAATATTTTTTTCTTTTCTGTATATGTATACACCTTAATCGCAGATCAGATTAAGTGCACAACAGGGCATGCCTGCACTTGAAACTGTAATAAATTTAAAGCAGTACCACGTTTGCATTAAAATTGTTTCTATTGGTGAAAGCATGTCTAGCAACAGGACTTTAACCTACCCATTTCAACATCCAGAGAGCCTGCCTGCCTTCAGTGCTTTTGACTTAATTTATTGGCTCCTCCCTCACCATTTCTTTTCGTTATTCTCATTATTTCCACTGTTGTCTTCCTTCTTAAAGAAGTCAGACTTGAATAATTAGAATAGGATAGAAAATTCAAATATACTTCAAATGTGCTTTTACATTTTTTCAAAATAGTTTTGTCCTATTTTGCCAATATATTCTTATGATTGTTTGGCAGTTTCTGTGTTTCTATAACTTTATCCCTAAAGCAATAGCTTAGAGTCACTGAATTTTATTCTAACTAATAAGATTCTTTGGTGTGAATGACTAAATGAAGAGCTCAGTTATAAACTTAAATGCATTTTTGATCCCCGTCTGGCCTGAATTTGCATCCTGAATATGTAAGGCGCCATGTATTTACTTTTCCTGGAATAGAGTATCATGAGTCTCCTATTCTTAGTGTGAGTCTTCTCAAAAGGGCCTGGAACAGGACCTGTGTTTCTGCCCTTTGGAAATCTTTGCCAACAATTGCATCCTGTAAAAATATTATTTTACTTAGCCACAGGGGGTGAATATTAAATACAACTGGCCTACAAGCTAATTATTCTCCTGAATGGGATTCAGGTAAATCTGCATTTACCCAGATCTCTCTCCAGTCTTGCTTTACAAGTTCAAAAGCAAGTCTGTGTGCAAACATACATGTTCATGTATGTGTTTGCATAGAAGGGGAAGTCAGTCACCCAGTTTCCTGCTATTCGTAGTAACTAATAAGCGCATGCTGGAGAACATACAACAATATAGAAATACCATAAAACTTTTCCCAAATACTCTTGCCTTTCTTTGGAATCTGGTGTCTGGAGCAGTTAGTTGTATTACTATATTTAATAAACATTGATTGACTTCTCTTCAGTGAGTGTCTCTGCACACTTATGCTTCAGACCTACATAATATCTTGTGGGGATCAGAAAGCTCTGTATGTTATTTACTGTGTGAAAAGTTCTTACTTTCTTGTTTTAAGCCCGTTTGATTTAAACACAACTGATTCGTAAGATTACAATGCTTCTGTTTTTCTCCTGTTCCGTTTTGATGATTCCTGATATCCATGTGACTTCATTCAACACCACAGCACATCACATTAGACAAAAAAATTTAAAGAACCCTTCTGGATCTCTTTCTTGGCTCTGGCATTCTCCTTTCTAGCCTCAGTAATGACCTTCTTGGGAGTAATTTGTTCAGTAGCCTTGAATACTGCTAATTCCCCTTCATCCTGTTGTGCTGGCTTTCTGAGGTACCTATAAATACTATTACTGACATTAATAATCTCAGTTTCCACAAAGCTCTATCGCCTCTTCAGCATTCTTATCCTTCTCAATCTGCTGCCCTTAGTTGATGATAACCTTCCTCTGGCAACCTACTTTCATAAATTAATGCTGCCCTACTTCTTTAGTTTGTGCTTCATTATCTTCCTACCTGCTTACTGCCTTAATATCCTGAGAATGCCTTCTTATGTCCTCAGGTGTCTTCTTATGTCCTCAAGTGTCGTCTTATGTTTTCAGACTCACTCTCATCCTATCAATAGGCTCTGCTAAACCCTAAGGGTCTTTCACATCCTAAACCACAAGATCTTCTCTTTCCCTGTAGAAGAGAAGATCCTACATAAGGAACCTTATCTCCATGGATTCAATTCATGGAATTTCCCCCAATCATAGGCCTCATTTGGGTATGTCCATTTGCATTCAAAACACCTCATTGGTGATGCCAGCTGCCATTTTCACCAGCACACGTAGCACTGAAGTACAGCCAAACAGATAAGTATAAACCAGTGTAGTATGTAAGTACAAACCACTGCACCTTAGCGTGGCAGGAGCTTTATATGACCAATTCTTTGGTGAATGCTGCAGGTTTCTTCCTGCACTGAGATACCCGGGGTGGATGTTACACAACCCTGTCCCCCAGACACACTGGGCTGGGTGATATCCATGCTTTATCACCTCAATAAACCCCTTATCTTTGCTTTTAAAATTCTTACCTAAGTCATAGTATTTTTAGTCCAGCTCTGTGCTTTTGTCTCTAAATATTTTCCTTTTCTTTCATGTGTCCCTGCCATCTTCCTACCTTCTCCCTTCACTCTTATCCCTGGGCAGGTTTCGATGGAGTCCAGTTCATACTGGCCTGAGCCGCCTTGTTCAGCCACAAGGCTTGCAACCTCTCAACTCAGTTCTTCATAGCAGAAGGATGTGATGAAAATCACTTTCCTCTTTTGCTTCTCTCATATATTTCCTAAATCCTATTCACCTACTTTTTGGACCATGATTTATTAAGCAATTTAGGCATGGCTGCAGGACTGCTCATACACTTAAATTAGGCCTGTGCTAAGCCTAGATCATTATCTTATTGTAAACTACTTAGAATATGAATCTGGTATATTTTTAGGCAACTATGTGATCAAAACCAATGTTATGCTATTAAAAATGTTTAATGCATGACTTGTCTTGATGCTTCACCTCAAGTACCGGCTCCTTATTTACAAAAGTGCACATTTTCCTTAGGCTAATAGCTTCAATGTTAATATTTACGTCTAGATTGCTCTTTGTCATGGGTCTAATGGATACTTATGGCTAGTCGTGAAGAACAAATATCACAGTAAAACAGTTGAAAATGCAAATGTCCATTAAAAAGACATGTTTGTCAGTGAGCTTGTGGGT
Source organism: Nothoprocta pentlandii (assembly GCA_013398315.1). Taxonomy (NCBI): domain Eukaryota; kingdom Metazoa; phylum Chordata; class Aves; order Tinamiformes; family Tinamidae; genus Nothoprocta; species Nothoprocta pentlandii. The sequence goes on from VZSG01000031.1 coordinate 1,441,095, forward strand.
AAAACAATGTTTTGCAAGAGAATTTTGGATTACTAGAGAAATAGTATGAGGTCTCTTAGTCAAAAGAATATTATACTAGTCTGCAGAGCCTACCATGCAGGTAAACACAAATTTATTTTTCTCCTTGAAATCTGAAATACCATTAAAAAAACTAAATAGCTTCCCTGGATAACTCAGAATTTAAATTAAAGTTTTATCAAAGGGCTGTGAGAACATTTTGGGAAATATCTGCTCAGAGTCCTCAGGAATTTATTTTTTCTTGTGCCTTTGATTAAACATTTCATTGCTATACATGCTTATTTGTTTGCACTTGCTGTGTCAAAATAAAAACAAAACATCTCCCCTTCCAGTTTCCTTTAGTAAACTCCTTTTGAAGGCAGTCCACCTCATAAGCAGAAGACCTGTCCTAGACAGACCGCAGAGTCTGCAGGGTGAGTGTTGCCTCATGCTGGAAATGAGCACACAGGAACATTCCTAACTGTCAGCTTCTGGAGCTGGTTTGTTAATTTAACACTTGAAGAAATACATTGAAAACCCCAGGCAATTTCTTGCACTGAAAGATAGGGGAAGCACATCTATCAGTAGAGCTTCGTACTGGTAAAAAAAACACTGATAGGTCAGGGAAGCTTCTAACTTTTTATGGCTTTAAAATTTGCAGCAAACTGATCATTTATCTGGACCAAATGTTGTAATATTTTTATTCCTCATAAGTACTTTTGTTTATCAGATTTCCTGTTGCTAAAAACTGATGATCAAAACTGACTGCCGTCCTGGGTCTGTTCTGGCCAGTCCCTGTGTGCATCTCCCATGGGGAACTGACACATCCTGTCTCTACCTCCTCTTCACAAGCTTATCTTGTCTCATGCTCTCTCTTCACATGTCCCAACCCTTACTGACCTAGAGAGAAAAAAACAAAAACAAAACAAAACAAAAAAAAAAAAAACAAAAGTAATTTCTTTCATGACTTATTAAGTAGTTTGTTTTGTTTGAATGAGAAGCTATGCCTTCCTTAAATTCAGTGTGAAAGGATATACATCCCCCCTGCCCTACTTCTAGAATGTCCTGTCTGGTTCAGTCTTAATTCTTGGAGAAATTCTCATTTAATTTAATGCTCAAATTGTAGTTCTTTACTGTGGAGCAGCCCCTTTTCTGCTCTCCCAAGCACAAACTATGTGCAGGGAGCAGTGGTGGAACCTCCCAGCAAAGGATCTACTTGATAAACCGTGAAGAGGTGAATACCAAGAGATGCATAATGATTCTTTACACTTTTGGTTGGCATCTGAAAATGTAGTGTACTTTATTACTCTTGGTTTGAAACTTGCACAAATACTCATTTTCACCTAGTGAATTTGCTCTTCATCTAGTGTAATTCACATGCTGGTCTACATTATTATCTGTAAATGACAATGTCTTTTCTAGAAAGAACTTTTAATTTGAAGGATCTTACTAATTATTTAATGACCTTTTTCCTTTTTTTTCCTGATGGCACTTAAGTATTTTCTAAGTCTTTGCAGCTGGTGATTGCAGCTGGTGATTGCTGGAAAGCAAATATCATGAAATGGGGTGTTAAACCTTGAAAGCGGAATAAACGATAATATTATACACAGTGTTTTTAAACACTATGAAGATTTTAAAAAATACATTATTTTTGTGATAGTGCTTCTTTATATTCATATTCATAGAGGCTGAGTTGTGGATTAGTGGACATAAAAAGGTCAACAAGCCTTTAAAAAATCAAAGCTATGCGAAAATATATATAGTATATATATGGATAATATAGTTGTTTTACTGAAGTTAATAAACCCCACCTTCTGAAACAAATATCCTCAAGCCATTTGTTTAAACAAGCATTGGGTTTAGCAGTAATACACCATAACATGATACTCCAAATTAAACTTTTGCATCTCAAGTGACCTTTATAGCAGTTTTACAGTTCATAAATTCTTTACAATAGTGCTCTGTAGAGTGGTTTTAATAAATCTTGATTGTGCTGTAAATGCTGTAGCACATACTTGAAATGGCATTTCCATTCCTAACAAACACAAGTACGGGAATGATTCTGTATTCCATATGGAGGATTTTGCTTCAGTATTCATGAAATACTAGAGAATATTCTGGTAATGAGGGAGAAAATGACATAAGTAACACATTATTACCACAGAAGAAAACTAGGTAATATTAAAATTATATTTTTTCATATTTATCAAAGTCTTAAATATATATGAATATGTTTTTATATAAATATATAAAATAAATATAATAAATAAATGAATAAATAATTTTTATATATGTATATGATGTATATGTATATGTATATGTGTGTATATATATATGTATGCATATGAAAATATATTTTCATATTTATCAAAAATGCCAGCTCCTCTTATGCAAATGTGAAAACCTTATTTGCAGGGCTCCCAAAGTACTCCATCTTGCTGAACAGAAAAGATTTCGTTTTCCATTAAAAAAGAAAAAGCTTGATTTTTTGGACAAATGTCAAATTCACAGAACTATGGTGGTCTTTTTCAAGCTCCAAAACACTGGGTGAGCTATGCTTACTTTAAGTATATCTGCTTAGTCTTATTTGTCTGTCTGATTTGTTTCAATTAGATAAAATATGCTGAAAGCTCATTCCAGTAATGACTTTAAAAAAAGCATTTTGGTATCAAAAATGTTTTTCTACCTGTATTTTTGCATCGTTTATCCCAGCTACTCACTTACTTTCCTATATAGTCCTCTTTAACATCTTTTCACATAATTTGGTTACCTTTGATGAAACAATCTTTGCCTATGAATCATGATTCTGAAATAACCATCAGATTGTCAGTGCTAAGAACTTCTCTCCCTTTACATGTTTACTCATTCTAGTATGTATCATTTAGTTTTGTGTTTACATCTCTAAAAACCTTTTGCAGTCTTCGTAATTTTCCCAGTCCTGAGGAATTATTTCACAAAGCCCATCTTTTTATCCTCATGGCATGTCTTTTTTTTTTTCCTCTTTTGTTTTAATAGATGTGAGAACATAAATATATCCAGCTTTTTTCCTCTTATATAGTGTGTTAGAAGTGTTTCTACTCGGATAGTATTAAAGTATTTGAAAATAAAAGTTTTCAAACTTCACTTTCTCTGTAGATTTTGCTATTGAAAATAAGCCAAGCTTTCTTTCTTTTTTTTTTTTTTTTTTTTTTTTCATTTTAAAGCATCTTCATTGAATGTTAAATTATGAATGTTGAAGTCAGAACTCTGAGCACTTTTGTAGCGTTTATATATTTTAAGGACCCCATTCATAAAAAATGCACAAGTAATGATGAATTAGTTAACAGATAGCTGCACAATGGATATTCTTCCCTTAAAATAAGCAAAGTCAACTTACCCTGTTCAAAGGACAGATAGAGTGTCTTTGATGAAGTAAGTGTAATAACTGATCTATTAGTTTGCCTATAAATAGTGATAAGCACAAATCCAGTAGGAATAGAAATATATTGTCTAGGCAGATTGAATTGAGATCATATATATCCAGGTCTGGAATAAACGATTAACACAGAAAATCCGTAAGTGAAAAATCATTATAATTGGTCTGATAAGAAAATTTATAATATAAGATTGATAAGTTTAGGTCACAGACTCATTATTAACATTAGAGTTATTGTTTTTTTAACTAATGTTTTTAGCATTAGCTAAATGCTGATCTGCAAAGACAATTTAATAATGAAGGGTAGATTCCAAAGCTGGCCCATTCCACCTTAGGATGGAAATAGGCAGATCAAAGTACCTGTCTGAGCAATTTAAAGAAGACAGAGGTTAATAGTCTCTATAATTGCCAGAACCTGTGATAAGTACTTAAAGCAAACAGTCATCTTTTGCAGCATATGGTATCTGCAAATTATACCACAGTGTTAGGAGTGGGTGTCGATTTAGGAAATTATTTTGATGATTTTACCCATAATTATAGAGTGCTATTTTTTTCCATCTGCTTCAATGCTTCACAGTTAATCTCTTGACAACTAAATTCATTTGAAAGCATTTTGAACACAGACAACAAAAATTGTTTAGCAAAAGTGATATAATCTCTCCTCATTTGTTCTCTAGATGTATTTTGCATTTACTGGGGATTTTAGGGGGAGTCTTTGATAATTGAATGTTTCTGCTGCCAAATTTTTCCCCTCAGTTATGCTGAGTAAAATTTTACAGTAGATACTTCTTAGAATTAAATACATTAAACATAGCCCTTTAATGGATGTCGATAGATTGATCTTAAGTATCTGATTTATACTTTCTGAGACAAAGATTTTTTGGCTTCAGAAGATAAGCTAGAAGAAAATTTAAAAATATTTCAACGCCTTCTGCTTTTCTTATTTAGTCAGTAAACTAAATAAGGAAAAGTTCTAGGGAGATTGCATTCTAAATGTGGTATGTCCTATAGAAAGAGGTGTGGGGAATCATTTCTGTACTCAGATAGTTGAAGCAGGAGAGGGAATGGAAACCTGCAGAGGCAAACATTTTTTTTTCATGAACTCTTAAGTATCACTAGGACTTTAATCAATGCAAGTGGAGATTTAGGATCGTACCTATGCAGCGATTAAGGTGTTGGCCAAATCTGTCTCCTTAGAGCACAGATCTGAGATCTATACTCTTGTAGAAACGAGCATTTCTGTTCCATATCTTTTATTCCTTTTTTCTTTATGTTTTTCTTTCACTTCATATCTTCTAATCACTACTGCAATCCTGTTCATTTGACCCTAAAGAGAGTATTGCTGCTTATAAATCAGAGAAAAATCTAGTCAATATGTTCATGTTTGCTCCATTTTTCTTTCATTTCACCCATTCTGCCTTTTCATGGCAATTTTTGCCTGTTCTTTCCTCTCCATGCTTAACTTTTTTTGCCAAATGTGTGATCTGTCTGTCCCCATCATTTTTCAATGATTCCCTAGAACTAAAAGGACTGGAAGGACTTATTTTGTTTATATATACATGATCCTTCTTGTTATTGTGGCCTTTTGACCCTTGTGTTTGGTGCCATTGTTGCTATTACCTTTATGAATAAAGCATTTTAAATGAATAGCCATTACAGACATCAACATAATTTGTTTTCTAAGCTATTAGAAGACAAACTCCCACTTAATATAAATACATTGACATAGAAAGGACCTCTCATAATTCAGTCTGATAGCCTCTCTACTAGAGGTTTTTACCCACTCATCTTTCAGAGTGAGCCCACAAAATATGATTGACCAAACATAATTTCTAAAAAGGCAGTCAGTCTAAACTGGAAGACATCAAGAAATGGAGACTTTTATCTCCTTTATCAGTATTACTTCAAGTTTTTGTTTCAAGTACTAAGAGTGTATATGAATGGCTGAGAAGAAGGGAAAACGATCTCTTCTTCAGGCAATGGAATAAAGGTGAGTCACAAGTTAAGTTTCAAAGAAACATGAGCTCTCAATATTAAGGTCTTGATCTTGCAAAGATGTAGCATATGATAAATGTAATGTGCACGTCATCATGTTGAAACCAGTGAATCTATGCCTATGTATAGAAGTAAGCACAGGCCCCAGTCCTGTGAAGACTTATGTGTAAGAGCTGAATGAACTTGAGCTTGAACTACTTGCAATGAGTAGGAAATTCTGAGACATCTATATAGTGAACTCTAAGAACTGTCTGCTTCAAGGGATCTGAAGTGTTTACTATTGCTACTCCCAAAACTTGAAAAAGCACAAAGCTTCAATTCTCTTTAAGCTCTTAAAGTTTAGAATTGTTTAGCTTTCCATAAAGGAAGCAAGGCTGGACCACCCTTCTTGCTTAGTAAAAGTAACTTGGGTACATAAATCTGACAGACTTTGAAACACAAGCTATTCTTCAGAGAATGTCAAATTATGGAGTCAAACAAAAACAGCTTCTAAATTAGGAAATGTTTCTGCCAGCTTTTAAAATATGTAAAAAAAGGGGAACATTTCATAAGCCTAGTGTTACATTTTTCAGTCTGTGCAATATCCTAGCTGATCATAAAAAGAACTATATACAGTTGCTATCCAGAAGCTTAGCTTTTCTTTATTTTTCTTTTTTCTTTTTCTTTTTCTTTTTTTTTTTTTTTTTTTTTTTTTTNTTTTTTTTTTTTTTTTTTTTTTTTTTTTTTTTTTTTTTTTTTTTTTTTTTTTTTTTTTTTTTGGAGAAAGCCAGATTCTGTTATAACCCACTCAGTGGAAAAAAACATGTGACTGAGATCAGAATTTTTGGATGAAAACCACTGTAAAAAGATACTTCTGGATATAAAAGTGGGCCTTATAGCTGCTAATGTATTGCTCAGCTGCCTAGTCAACTCTATTCCTATTAAATATACCATATTGTGTATTCCTAAGCCATAGTCTGTATTCCTAATAAGATTTTAAATACTCTTGCACTCCAAAACTTAACGGATAGTGGTCATATCGAAAATACAGATTTTTTCATGAGTTATCAACTACATTGGGCCTGGCAGGAAGATATTTCCTGACAGGAAGAAGCCCCCAAATTTTTTTTTGTTTTGAAATATTTCCTTTAAGTGCAAATACATTTAGACTGTGTTGGAAAATAGTGCTAGTTTCCAGTCAGTTCATTGATTGTGAAGTGCTATTGAAAGCAAAGCTTGAGCATACTGAAAAAAAAAAAAAGGAAAATTCCTTAATACTTATGGTTGAGAACTATTTCCAGAATCATCTAAGGTATCTCAGAGTTAGGAACACCCATTTTAGAAATGTTAATGTTGCCAACATTGTTCCTTATAAATGCTTCATGCAAACAAAAACAAAACTCCAGTAATATCATAGTAGAGTTCTGTATGAGAAGTCTTGCTGACTGAATGCCACCCACAGATTGGATAACATCCAGTTAAGTCATCCTCTTCTCATTTATAACCATCACTCATATAATACACATTCCAAAACACGCGCAAAGATTTATAGGAAAACTAGATTACCTACAATAATATGTTTTAGTTTTAAATCTAAGCTATCCTAAGCCTAAGTGACAGACTGTTTTTATTGCCTAATAATGCAGAACCTGAAATTTGCAGAGTGGTAGATTCTACTTGACTAATAATAATAGTTGTTCTACTTCATATGGAAAAATATTTTAGAGCAGGTTGTTCTGAAATTACTTATCTGCTTGGTAGCAGAAATGGGCTTAACATCCCACTGCTGCGTCCTTGAGCAGTGAAGTAGCTCAAGGAAGAGTCAGCTGCATGGAAGCATAGAAATGTACCCAAGCACTATGGAAATCACTCCCCGAAAAACAGTGCCAACTCCAATAAAAGGAGGAAGAAAGAAAGGCCCAGTAGCTTTTTTCCTACCTTTTCTCTCTCCTGTCTTTATATTGTAGAAAGGATCCAGCATTCTGACCTAAAGAGACTATTACTGTTTCTTTTCAATCATTCTGGATTTCTCTGGATTTCTCTGAATTCAGGAAAACTCTGTGGCATTTAGCCTAAGATGCTCCTTTGGGTGATTTCAGGCCTTGGCAATCCAGCTGATTCTGAGTCCTGCTAAGTGCCACATTCAGGTGAGAATATGACATTGACATTCCTCCTTGCCAGAGAAACTGGCATTTCTCTGCCAATTCTTCTTTAATTGGCTGGGTAAACAGCTAGCACAAGGCTAGCTAGAACAAAGAAATATATATATTAATATAAAGAAATATATAAGGAAATATAAAATAAAAACATAAAATAAAAATGCTGAAAGAAACTGGTGAGCTGTAAATAAATATTTTCTGACATCTGCTTCTTCATGGAATTTGGTTAAGTGGAAGTTTCTCTCATGGGAAGAATACTATATAGTGAAAAGCTAACTCTTACCTTCCTGACTTCAACTAGAAGACAAACAACCATGAACAGCAACAGAAAAGTCAATTACGTATGACTAATTTCATTTATGTATGGATGTTCCTTTGGAGAAGGAGGTTACATAACTCTCTAGGAAATCTGTCCAAATCTGACATACGTTGCACAATACATATTATATCCTTCACCGCATGATAAAATTTGCAAAAGCACATTGGAGCTTAGCATAAATATTATATTGCTATATTTCAACTGGGCACTCCATATTCATTGTGACAGCTTCCCATGTATGAGAATAGTTCTCAATTCCATTTCAAGTTTTATTTTCTCTTTAAAAAGGACGTGCTGTAAGAGCTAAGTACTGGAACACATTTTCCAAGCCAAGTTTCCCCAAGCAGGGTCCCCATTCAGAGCTGAGCTGTGTATGTTTATAGGGAGCTGATTGGAGGCCTCTCCTTAGTTAATGGTTTATCACATTATAAACATGCTACTGTGGATTCACATGCAGAGAACACACTTGAGCGTATTTCTCTTGCAGTGTTTTTGGCGTGAAAAGCTAGCACTGAAAGAGTTTCTGTAATGTTTGATGTGGTATTGGCCTTGGACTATATGAGAGTGCTGCACAGAATAAAGGGAACAACTGCTTTCCATACCTAGAGAGGCTGTGACAAGAGGTAAATTGAAGCAAGGGAGCAGCAACGCTGCAATACTTTGCAGGAAGGTCTCTCTATATGAACTGTATTGCTTTAGGAGACTGAAAGTACCGTGCCTTGATGGTAGGCAGCATCTCTGTCAAGCATGGACAAGGTGCACTTGGCTTTGGCTTGAGACAAGAAATGATGTGAATAATGATGAAACAATCCTGCCAGCTCGGGATTCTAGTATTCTCGGTAACTAGACATAAGGAAGAACTCACATGTGGTTGCTAGTTTCTTTACATTTTAGTGATTAATTCTGCTAATGCAGATTTTCCCAAATTTTATTTTATTTTCGAGTTGGTGAGATATTTGCATGACTGAGGAGTTGGAAAATCTGATATCCAAACCCAATTCCAAGCAACTTTCAGCCAAAATGTTTAAAATGCAATTTTTCTAAGCTTTTTAAAGTTTCTTAAATACATTCACTTCAAAAGTGTATTTTTTCTGGATATGTACAATAAATCTCTCTTCAGCAACTGAAGTTCTCGTTTAAGTTTCCCTACATATATATATATATACACATATATTTGATATTTTTGGAACAGTACAATCTCTATAGATAAAGATATCTCAAGAGTTTCATGTTGACAAACATGTACAAGTAAAATAAAATACTGTAGCTCATTTGTGACTTATTAGACAAGCGTGTTGACTTGGGAAACGATGACAATAGCATGTGCTTTCTTTCTCAAAAAGTCTTTGCAGTAGTGTTCCTCTTTTGGTGAAGTTTTATCGTTTTTAAGAGTCTTTTGATCCTTTTCTGATATAAGAAATCTCAGTTTCATGTTCTCAGTTCTATATGTAGAACTAGGATAATATCATAGCTTACATGAAATCATCCTTCATTTAATTGGATAATTAATTTACAAAAGGGAGGATCTGGTCCAACAAGCAAATTAAACAAAGAGGGAAATTTAAGTAATTCGGGAAGGGAGGGAATGAGGGCAATGAGTGATAATTCAGATTTGTAAGACAAATTCATGGCAGATGATAAGCAAAGGTCACAGTAACCTTGCAGAATATTACATAGGTGAACTTAAATTAACAGAGCACTGATTATGAAATGTTTCACTACTGCCACAGGCTCTGTCTATCTCTATCCACTCGAACGGTGGGCATGTTCCACTTTTAAAAAAAATATTTCTTAGGATAATTTAAAGCAAACTCAAACATTTTCTGTGCTTAGATTGTATTTGGTCCACCTTGCAACGTAGGGAGAACACCACAATTCTGATTTTTTGTTTGTTTGCTTTGTCCAAATTTTGCTCTTCGTTTTTAATATATTTTTTATTTTTAGCTTCTGGGCTTGATTAGCTCAAAGAAATATTTTATTACTGTGCAGTAAAATGTCTATTTTTTTTCTGATCTTTAAAAAAACAACAAAAAAGTTCAAGAAAATGTGAGATATTTGAGAACTGAGCTTTGGTGGTTTTGAATGGACTCTTTACCCTATACAACACAGAGTACCAAGAGATGTGTATAGGCAGAAACCTCAGAGAGAAGTCCTTATGAAGGCAAGTCCTACAATAACCTTTGAAACAGGCAACACGAGTAGACACTACTTTGTTGCTGGGTATAGCCTAAATTTTTCAGTTAGCAGATTATATGTATCCATTTTCCATTGTTTCTGTGTTAATCACTGTGGTGTCTCCCAGCATGGAGCTTTAAAGCTGGTCATCTGTATATATTTGGCCCATGTACCAGATGTAACTGCCCTCAGCTCAGGAAGACCGAGTGAGGCTGTAGATAGACCTCCTTGTACAGGGAACTGAAAGGGAGAAATGTTGATTATCGTCTCCACCATGTATTTCTGAGGAGAAGCTTAACGATGCCTTTTGAGACATAAAAGATTAACTCATTTTTCACTTGGTACCTGATTAAACTTGAAGTTTTTAGAGTAAGGGAGAAGGAGCAGGTGAAGAGGACTGCATCACTGCAGCTGCCCTGCTTTCCAGCTGCAAAAAATGTCAAATGAGGCAAGTAATAATTAGCTGGTAATCCTCATTCAGCAGGGACTGTCTTGTTGCTGTCTAACCACTGCAAGGGTAAATATGGTGTTTCTGAAGATTTTTCTTGCATAAAATTGCCCTACTTATTGCACACTGGATTTTAAGTCTGTTTTTTTTTAAGTATAAATATTCTTTAAGTCCTATTCAAAAATATAAATGTAAATTACTATTCTCTTGTTTTTATCTAGTCACAGAGAGAATGATGAAAAAAATTAATCAATGTCAGACACTGTCCTATAAATTTCAGGGAATTTGTGGTAGCTTTTATAATATCCTTTTGAATTCATGCTTTGTACAGAGAACTGTCAGTCTGGGTAAATTATCCAAATAAAAGTGACTGCCAGATGTATTGATAGTTGTTCTTGAAGTTACATTGAAAACCAGCCTAAGAACAAAACCACAGTCTCAATCTTGCACTAAAAGCTAAGAATAAAAAATTTTATCATTTTTAAGGAGAACAAAGGGTGGATTTTCACTACAGCATATCTCATCCTATAAGAAAATACTAAATTCTACTTATCTAATTTAACTGCAGGCTTGGCAGGTTACAGAGCATCACTGCCTCAGGGACTGTGGTGAAAGCAGTAGCACTCTGCAAAGTTCCTCAAATCTGCACTTTAAAAGGTATCAGGACAACATATTACAATGTTTGAGACCTGATGGACAACAACACAGAGGTTGCTGAGGTTAGGCAAGCACAGGCAACACATCAGAAAGGTCAGAAATAAAAAGCTTTTGCTTATTAAGAGATCATGCCACTTCTTTTTTTAGCATGGGCCTTGAATCTTTCTCTTCTTTGTGAAATATTTTTCTAGAGACCTGCACACCTGCCTGTACTCTTCATTCATCTGAAATATTCATCTTGGTGTCTTATGGCTCCATCTACACCTAAGATCTTTGTCAGGAAGTGCTGTTGTCTCCAATTGCACTCCTGTGCAGTCAGACGCTTGCAGCCTCTTTTATCTGATACAAGAGTCAATATATAAGCATCATTAGGGTCATGTAAATAAGCACAATAAAATAAAAGGGAGGGACAGAGACACCTCACTTGTCTTTCTGAAATAACCCATATTCTGGGTACAGAAAGGAGCACACTTCCGAAAGGAGGCTTGTCTGCATTTTCAGCTAGTCAAGGACAAGACCCTCTTTTCATGAAGAGATAATAATAGAATCTAAGAATAGAAGAAGCCAGAAAAGAATTATAATATAACCTTGACGTTCTTGCCTTTTTGCCTCTCAGGAAATCATATGATGATTGTACAAGTTACTTAGTATTTTCTACATGCGAGAAAATGGAGATTGCCCTCCCCAGAATCACTGGATTAAGCAGATCCTCGGGAGAGGAAATGAGTTGGGCCAAGGCAACTTTATGATTTATAGCATGACTTCAGCCGTTATTCAATTTCTGCTTATCCCAGTATTTGGTCACTAGTCTCCTATAATGATATCCTAGATGCAATATAATAGACAAGTTTGTGTCAAAAAGAGCATGTTTTAAAAATACATAATAGAATTTTAGCATTTTCCTGGATTTTTTTTTTCATTCAGTACCCAGCCTGAATGTATTCTGAGTAGTAACTAATAAGTTTTTTTTCTTTTTTTCTTCTAAGATATAATGTCTTTTTTTATTAGGTACTGTACTTGTATTACTATTGTCATATGTTATCGGCACTGTTAAAGTTATGTCAGCAGACTCGGTACTTTCATTTCAAAAGCCCTATTTTTTTCAGATATGCAGCTCAATCATAACAATTTTGCTCTGGACTAAAATTTCTTTTATATTCTCAACACCAAAGTCTTTATTTTAGTCCATTAAAACAAAAGACCCAGATCATCCATTTAGCTTGTTTATCTTTCATTATTAACTACAAGATACTAGAGCTAAAATATACTGTTTTTTTCTGAAGCTTTCTCTAGTTTCCATAGGCCAGTAAAATAGACAAAGCAAGAAAATGACTCGAATAATTACAAAAATCAACAATCAATTAAACATTTGCTATATATATCATTTATTATCACTTGGAAAACTGACTATTCTGCAAAGAGATTGATATTTTATTATATAACCACACTGCTGTTCTCTGTAATTGTGATAGTATTGCTTGATTGTGCAGCTTAAGATTTAAGATTGAGTATTCCCGAGTTAGACCTTGGAAACAGCCCCACACCTCAGGTCAAAAACTTCACACTTACAGAGTGCTCATTCATGATAGAGCTTAGTCCTAATTGCCTGGTGCTGTGAGTGCCAGAGCAACCCCACAGAACAGTATTTAGGGTCGACTTTAACTCTCTTGCTCTCTGCTCACAGGGAAACTTCCTACTCCACATGAGTGGCAGAATCTGATTCCTAATTGCTCCTAATGCCTGAGCTATTTGTTGTGCTAGTTTTAATCTCGATGCAGTCAACATTTATGCCAATGTTATATATAATATAAAATCTCCACTATAATTCCTCTTTAATTAGCATCCTGTTATCTTAAATTACTTCAGCAACTGTGTTTTTTTTTCCCCTCCAAAGCTTCTCCAGACTATTAGTAATACCCTTTTTGTAAAACTGCCTAAGTATTTTACCACCAGTTGGCTCTGCTGCAGTTTTTTATTTTGTCCTTTAATAGCGTATTGAAAAGGAAGAGAAAAGTACATTGAGCTCTCGATAGCGTTCAGAGGTATCAGTGTTAATGTTCTCAGGGTCTTCTTTTCTCTGGAGCATAATGGTTGAGCTAAGTCTTGCTGGGAAGAGCAAGCCTACTGGGCTAATGGCAATAAACTTGCAAGCAGTGAGACACTTGTTCAGTCAGGTTCAACAGAAATGTGAATAGTTCATTGCAGCTCTAATTAGGACCCTTGTTGTGAATAAATACTTAAATTTCAGACTGGTTAGTCAAATAAAGAGATTAAGCTGGAAGGATACCCTTCTTTTACAGGGGAATACAGTCTTACGTTTCTCTTGGTTTACCAATGTGGAGTAAGCTTCATCTGGAATACTTTTAAATGTGAGACATAAAGACACACAGCCAAAATATTGCACATAGCCTCCAATGAGTCTCCCTGGCAAAGATATAGCCAGAGAATATTTCTCTTTCCTTTACGATTGCAATTGTATTTAATGAATAGGTTAAAGCTGGCTTTTTATCCTTAAAAAGGATATTATTTAGGCTTTGCAAAGCTGCATGTTATTGTACATTGATAAAAATAAAGAGAGTGTTATCTTTCTACTTAGTGAGTTGACTGTGCTGACCCTGTTGCCCCAGGAATTGCATAGGTGACTGAGTGTAGACTGGAACATAGGAAATACGTATTTGTGCATTAGGAGCTATGACTGAGATAGATGGGAGTGTTTGATTCTAGTAATTTGATCAGCTAAAGTAGACACCTTGGGCTCCCGGATTTTCTGAGGCTTTAATATCTATGGAATACCTTCAGCTAAACTCACCAAGCTGTTTGAAGTTTCCTTGTGTCTCAAGGCTAACCGCCCTTCATTTTTCCCCCTTCACATTAATATTTCTTCATTTTTAATTTTCTGAGGATTTTTTTAAAGGGATTTTATTTGTATTATCCCTTTCTGACAAGTCTCGTTTTGACACAGAAAAAAAAAAGACTTTTTTAAAAAAAAATAAAGACCACAGACTGCAAGGCTGTGGATGTTCAGGGCAAAAATCAAACCGGTGAGTCACTTTGGATGTTTTTAAAGTTATATAGCAGAGAATATTTCTTTTTTTTTTTTCAGAACATGATTTTGTATGTTGTTTTTAGAAGACAAAAAGTGCTCTACACTAGAATAAAAGTTAATTGATTTTCCTGGTTTTGCTAAAAATTGGGATGGAGAATGGAAATTCTTAGGTAGGGATAGAGGAGAACTGGAAACGAGTCAATTTTGAGAGCTATACAGTCTTCCAAATATGCTGATGTGCCCTTAGCTCTATTCATCTCCACTTGTACGTATGGAGACCAAACATTATGCTTCTGGGCAGTCTTGAAGCTGTTTTCTTCCATTCACTCAAAACAGTTCTATTTTAGAGGAACTTGCATATTTTTTCCTTTCTGCATGCTCTAGGTGACCCTGTGTGTGCAAGGAGGTTGGACTAGATGATCTGTAAAGGTTCCTTCCAACCTTAAGGATTCTGTGATTCTATGAAAAGAAAAAGCAGTCAGTAATACAGCTTAGTATCCTGCGGTATTCCGTGGCACTTCAAGTTTACTGGATATCGGTGCAAATATGTCCAGAATATAAGAACAAAAAGAAAAATATATTTTTTATATATTTTAAAGAAATGGAAAAGGAATTTCTTTTAGCAGTCACCGTTCTAAATTGTAAAAGGCTCTATAGAGCAATTAAGAATAAAGCACCAAAGAAAAGTGGAACAAGAGTAGAAATTATTATATGAATAGAGTTATTTATCTTCTTGTCCACAAACACTATGTTTTGTCATCTTTGCTGTCATATTTCCTTATTATAGGGAGATATTCTACAGAGAGGTTATATTGAAACATCTGTGCTATGAGGTCAATTTATGAGTCTTATTTCAAATCAGTACTGAAACTTTATTTTGCCACATTAATGCATGATTAAGTGTTCATTGTAATAACCCTGAATGTGATACATGGATATGGCTTTCAAAGATCTCTGTACACATTCTGCTCCAAGCTAACAGCAATTATATTTTTTGATAATATTTTCCTTTTATGAACGTCAGTCCAAATACATTGAGATTTTTTTCTTATATATGATTAAAAAAGTAACCGTGTCATTAAAAAAAATATATATCTATAGCAGTGAAATTGCTAGTGAACTTATGCTACAAACTTTATTCTCTTTTGTGAGCTTATCAGGTCAAGCACTCAGGGTATGAAATATTTTTATTCCTACAATTATTTTTTTCTAATGGTTCTAATGAACTGCAATTACTAATGATTTCATTATTTTATAGCATAAATTTCATCTAAATATTTACCTCATCAATCACATTTCACGTAACTAATTGATGTAGTGAACCACTTTAATTTCTGATTCAATTCCTTTGAAGCAGAAAGTATTACATGAAGAATGATCTTTTAATACTGTCTGGAAGGACCTCCTTTCTGTTGACCAAAGTTTTTAAGTCCTGTTTACAGCCATATCATAATTCTTCTCATAAATCTGTAGAGCTTTGTCTTAAAGGTGAAGATCAATAACTGACAATGTGTGATGAAGAGATCCTCAATATACAACAATTTACAGAAAAGTCCCATTTTACAATGTCATCATTACACATCACAGTGTTGTGCTCATTAATCTCTAGAGCTTGTCATTATCTCTTATTACGTTTTTAATAATTTAATACTCAAGACCACCTGGTTTGTACAGTACGGTATTGGGATATGTAGATCATGTTCCTTAAGCCTGTGTGATCAGCAAACATCTTCGGCACATTTGCTTTCTCGCGTCAAGACCATTTGATGGAAATAATGTTAGGTGAAATGATTAAAGGCTCTTCTCCAAGAGCACAAACAACAGGGAGACACAGGGGCAGGGAGGAGTTTCCCAAATCTGTTTAGAGATTCCTGCTCCTTCCCAGAGCCGCCACAGGCTGTTACTGAGGCTGGGGGACATCCATCACTATGGGTCATGGAAAAGCCCTCTGGAGCACTGTTTAGATTGTGGAGGGCTGCAGCCTATAGTGGTATGGGACTTATGAGGGGATGGAGGGGAAGAAGCATCTTCTCATTTTACTCCAATTCCAACAATTTTCCGGGTGAGGGGACCCTATTCTTGCATGCGTGTATGTATGGAGGTCTAAGTGTCAACAGCTGGTGTGAGGACTGTGGGTTGCAGGGGGCCATGTACCTGTGGGGGGCTGCAGCTTCAGGGACCCCTTTGCCCAAGTGCCTTTTTGGTCTGTGCTGAATTGTGTGGCTGCACATGTGCAAATGTATGTGTGTTAGACCATAAGCGTGTACACACATTCCTCAACGTGCTCGGCCTTGCTGCTGGATGGATGTAGGGACAAGGAGATGTGGTGGCATCACTCCTTTTGGACTATTAGATCCTAACAAATAGCATTGAATTTGAGAGGAAAACAACGGTACTTTTTCTCCTCCTTCAGCTTAAAATCTTTCACAGTTCTGTGTTCTCCCCAGGCTTTCAATTCTTGTACTCATACTGTATTTCTGTATAAAATACCATAGGGAATAACTATGTAGTTATGTAACTGTATAATTATATGTACATTAGGTTAGTCACGTATAAACCACCGTTTTATACGGTGCAGGTTCCCGCACTTGGGGAGGAATAACCCCAGGCATCAGTGCAGATTAGGGGTCGACCTGCTGGAGAGCAGCTCCACGGAGAGGGACCTGGGAGTCCTGGTTGACACCAAGTTAACCATGAGTCAGCAGTGTGCCCTCGTGGCCAAGAAGGCCAATGGGATCCTGGCTGCATCAGGGGGAGTGTTGCCAGCAGGTCAAGGGAGGTGATTCTGCCCCTCTCCTCAGCTCTGGTGAGGCCGCACCTGGAGTACTGTGTGCAGTTCTGGGCTCCCCAGTATAAGAGGGATGTGGAGCTCCTGGAGAGGATCCAGCAGAGAGCAACACAGATGATTAAGGGAATGGAGCATCTATCCTGTGAGGAAAGACTAAGTGAGCTGGACCTGTTTAGCCTGAGAAGAGGAGGTTCACAGGGGATCTGATTAATATGTATAAAAACGTGCCAATTAAAAGTAAGTGTCACGAATGCTGTCATGCTGCCTTGCAGTCCCTGTGACTCATCAAGCATCAATTGAACTGTTGTGCTTTAGGAGTGTTCTTGTGTCCATTTGTTCTGGGCATAAGCCCATCTCAGAATTTTTTTTTTTCTTTTTTTGCTATTTAAAAAAAAAGTCTAAAAATGCAATCTGCATTGCAATCTAGCTATGTAATTTAAAATTACATGTAATGGCTGCTAAATGGAACCTGACTAATTATGCAGAACATGTGTTCTTACTATTCTCAGCTGCAGAATAGTAATGATGAAGAGACCAGTGAAGTGACAACCCAGGAGGCAGAAAATGTAAACTAGCCAGGTACCTGGCTACCATGATAAGAACACAGAAAATTGACCAGAAAAGTTTTTAGAAATGTGAGGCAGTACCCTGAATGTAGCTGAACAAAATGATTAAAAATTACATACATATGCCTGCCATACCCAGTACCTCTACCCTTCTTCTCTGCCCATCTCAGCATAGCCTGAATTTTCTCTACTAGATCTTCTTGGCAGTCTTTATTTTTCTTCTCTGTCCCTTCATCAAAGTACTTTCTTTTATTTCATCTCTTCCTTCCTCAAGTGCAATTATTTAATCTATTTCTAATATTGTCTCTATACTACTGAAGAAATGGAAAAATAATATCTCAGAGTAATTGCATTTTTGTACACGGTTACTGCTGATCCAGGAAAAAAAAAGCAAGCAAATAGCATTTTATTACAGGTTTGTACCAAGGTTTTAGCATGGTTACAGGCAAACTTCAAGTTACATTTTATACCTAACCAGTTGTTTTTATTTTCTGATATTAAAAATTAATCAAAAAAGCAACCTACGTCAAAATAGACGATAGAACGTAGACATTACTAGAATAACAGAGTAAGTCATCTGCAGAGCTGTTCTGCCACACTTATGGAACTGAATTTGTCTGCCTTATCTCTCAAGAATGAGAATAAAGTCATGAAAATGCGATTTTATATACCCTGCAATCCCACAGGACCTGAGCCAACTATAAGGTTTGGTATTCTTCAGTTGGGAAGTATCAGCCCCAATTTTATGATTTTTTGCTAGAATATCCGAGTGTATGTTTACATATACAACACACTGGATCTAATGAGGCTCATTCAGCACTTCAGAAAGCAATTACCCACTCCTTGATTGGCACATGCCCACCTCAAGCTAAGAATCTAAAGCATCGTTAGATGATTTCCCAAAATGATGCACTTGCATTCATCTCTGCTCCAGTTATCCCAGACCAGATGAATAATTTCTGCAGACTTTGGATGCACCCTTGCAAAGCAGTGGAAGCTCTCTGCAGGCTCACACAATTTGAAACGACCTTACGCTTGACAAGTACCAGCCAAACCAGTCCTCCAACACTGCTCTGCATTTTTCTGTGCCTCTGCACACTTTCACCATAGTTGATACAGTTTGTTGTTGCAGGAGAGCCCTGGATGCAGACTGTCTGTCTCTGAAGATACCCACAAAAGTGAACGTTTGCCTCCCAGGCAAAATGTGGCGATCCTCACTAGCCTATACAGAATGTCAAAGAAAACTTTCTGTATCTTAAATGGTACAGCAAGACCACAGCATCTAACAGATAGCTTCTTCCATGACCCTGGCCTATGTCATTCTAAAAACATTGCTAGAGACACAGATGTATCACTTCTCCATGTACTCTAACAGGGGACTCTGACTGGATCACATCTCTTAGCTTTAATAACTAAGCAAGAGCTTGTGGAATGATCAGAGAAATCCCCACATTTTTTTTTAAGACTTTTTTTCCTGGAAGTTTATGTCATGAATTCTAAGCTGCTGTTCCTCAAGAGTATGTGGTGACCTAAGTGAGAAAAATTAATGGCCCTGAAGCACATGGAAGGGTGAGTGACCACGTCACTTTGTGTCTAGTGTCATATATTCAGCTGAGGATATTGCTGTGGACAAGTTCACCAACATCCCATAAAATTGCTCTGCAGAAAATAATAACTTATTTTAGTTTCAAATAGGATCACTCTTATTGTTTCCAATGTTGATCAGAAATCCTAGCCAGAAAGCAAAAGGTTCTGTTATTAATTTCCTTGGTAGTCAACAATCAGACAAAAAGGAACTTATTTTTTTCCCATGGGGGCACTGCTCTTAATGAAAAGATAAATGCAGCTAGACAATCTCTTTATCATGAAACCATGCCATGAAAGATGGAGTGGTCCTAATTTAGTTTAAAATGGACAAAGCATGTTAATAACTCAGGGGACCTCTGTAAATGACTAAAGGGGAATCTATCTGTTGAGCTTCATCTAGCTGAGATTAAAACATAAATTGCTTGCTATTTCTAT
The DNA here is from genome assembly GCA_013398315.1 of Nothoprocta pentlandii. NCBI lineage: Eukaryota > Metazoa > Chordata > Aves > Tinamiformes > Tinamidae > Nothoprocta > Nothoprocta pentlandii. Next base: position 1,460,661 of record VZSG01000031.1, read on the forward strand.
CAATATTACCAGGGATTGTGCTGCCTGAAGTCCTGATAGTTTTACAGGATTCTTTGTTTTGTTGACTGCTGATCTTTATTATCCTTTCATCTTTTACCACCTTCTCTAGGGATGAATTCCACTCAGATCACTCCCCATTCCTTCCTATTGATACTCTGCTCAGAATTACTGTCCTTGAATCATTTCACTGGAGAAAAGCAGCATCATTTGTCTTGACATGAAGGACATCTCATACATACTGTAGAGTTCTCTTAAAAATAATTTTCAGCCTCAGATTCACACTAAATACTATTGCTTCTGGCAGATAAATTCTATCCTTTGGATGTGTATAATGGACAGCTCGTTAGCGTCTCTTGATAAAAATAAACCTTCTCTGGTCTTGCTAAATTCTTCTGGTCCATTATAACTATTCCTCTTCCTTTCTGTCATTCATTGTGTTTCCAGTTATCTCTCATTTACAATCACTGACATGATGCTTTGTGATTGTGTCCTTGTTTTCCTTCTTTTGTCCATGTCCTGACGGCACCCCCAGGCCTTACTTTCCTATCAGAGCAGCTTCCCTGGGCTTCCCCACTTGCCCAGAGCCCCATTCCAGCTCAGCCCAGGTCCTTGATCCCACCCAGTGATGCCACAGGAGAGCTGGCCTCCCGCTCTCCTTCCTGGAGACACCTTGGCACCTTGACACCTCCAAGCTCTGGCTGCTTGGATGGCCCCATGGATGTAGCTTGGGGCTTGTCTCCAGCCCTGTCTCCAGCTGTTTTGTTCCTGATGGGGCTCCCTGGGGCCCTCAACCTGACCTTATGGCTCATCATGCAGGAGACTATTGACAGACACTGTTACAAGCCCCATCTCTGGCAGACCAAAGCTTGGTCTCTCCCTCCCAGGCTGAAGGCCGTTGTTCCTGTCCCTTGCAGTGACAGCTCTTTTGTCATAGGAGTGTGGGTGGCTTAGTGTCTTGTTTTCACACATTTTCTTAGCCACTCATTTGTTCCCTACAGACTGAGAAACTGGTTTTGTTGTTGTTTTTAACAAAATTCATAGTGTCTTCTGTATTTTCATGAATTCATCATCTAATGGGGTTTAGAAAGAATGTTGAGCCTTAGGGGAAACAGATATGATTTATTAAAACTTCAGTTAATGTGAACATATGTTTACAAGGAGTTTTTCCACAGTGTAAATATATAGTCATACAATAAATGAAAAAAAAAAATACTGTAGGGAAAGGCTTAAGAACTAGGTGAGTGAATTACTGCATTAAAAAGGATATTAGAATTAAAGCCAAAGTGGAAAAAGCTGTCATGTAGTTTTAGACAGACTGCATAAATTCCACATAATACAAGATATTAAGAAGGTCTTCAGTGCTGTAAATAAAAAGACTTCAGATAAAGAACACCAGTCTTTGTATGATGAGCATAGGTGAGAGACTATACCCAAGAAAATAAAATGAGCTGTTTGCCTCGGAGTTAGGGAAAAGTGGAGGTCCTGCAAGGAGAGAGGGTGGAGAAAAAAGTTCATAGGTGTTATCACATCAAGATGGAAAGAAAACTAAGGTGGTTGTGCCCAGCGTGGCAGTGCTGTGTGCAGCACAGACTTGCTACTTGACAACTATGGGAGAACTACACTGAAGAGGAATAAGAGTGGTTGTAATTCAAAATGTAGGCAAGATAAGCATGGTGCCTGTATTTTAGGAGGAGAACTGCTAACCCATCAGTTTGTCTGGTAGCTAGGCAAAGATTTGAAACAAATTTTGAAAGATTATTGACATGGAAGTTAGAGGATTGGTGAAGTTTCAGCATCAATTCATTAAATTTCAAAATGACTTGATGTATTTGCGTATTATTTCACATATGAAAAATAATCAAGTCTTTTTAAACGTATTAAAAGGTATTTGGTAGCTGTAAGATGCATTGGCACATTATTGCATATGCTGACTTGTGAAATTACTCTTAAACCAGGAAGAATTGTTTTAATAGCAATGAAAGCAGTGAGTATCTAAACAGCTCTGGGTAAACCATCTGCGGTCATGAAGCTGTTGGTTTACTAAGACACCATACCTCAGCTAATGTATTCTGCTTTTCATCAGGCTCATTAGCTTGGACTGGCCTAAAATATCTGTATTCAGATACAGATACAGATACTCAGTTCATGAAACAGAGTTGGCTCACTCTGGCCAGCTCAAGATCTATTGGAACACATTTATCAGTCATTTGGGCATCTCTACTCTCCTGTAATCAGAGGGAAAATAATAATAGCTCTATTTTTAATCCATGGATTTCAAAGCAATTTATATTAAAGGCTGAATTGCTCTAAATGAAACTGAGAAATAATGAAATCAAGCTAGCTTAATTTTGAAGTGAGATAAAGTTACTTCAACTATTTTGAATTTCAAATTTAGACCTTTATTCTTGATTGCAATGGTGTCAATGAAATGTAAAGTGGGCATAAATGTTGTATAAGAATAATATCAGTTTAAGTCCATTCTGTATTGTTAAGTAGCATAGGCACAAACACACTATTTGAAAACAAGGCAGCATCACATGCAAGACAACAGAGCACCAAGCCTGCTGGTTTTCATCCTTTTCCAGTGGACCATGCCTAGGAGGCAGTTTGCATTTAGAAACATTACAGAAAAGACTGTGGAAGGACGGGCTGTCCTCAGGAGCAAACATAATGCACAGCAAATGATCTGAATAGCCACTGAACTCAGAGAAAAGCATCTGCTTAAATGCTCATTCTCAGTATAGTTTTATGGCGTCTTTTCACCTTTGCAGAGAGGGTTTTTCTCCTGAGGAAACATCAGCAGTTGGCACTTGGGGTTCAGAGTGCCAGCTAAGGCATTCTGCAGTTTGAGGGCATGGCTTGAGAACTGAGTTTTAGTCTTGTGTTTGTGTGTGATTTAAAGGCTATATGTTATTTTTGCATGTTTTGTTCCTCAAAAAAAATCTTCTGTTATATTCCCTGAGGAACTAAACCTTCCCTCACCTTAATGCTTTAAAAAAAGGGGAAAAAAAAGTAAATATAGAAAAATACATATTGATTTCCTCCTTATCCCCCCACTTGGACACTGACAAGACTGTAGATGAACTGGCATAAACTAGAGTGAATGTGCTCTGGCCTCCCAAAATGAGCACCTAAATAACTTAATGTGGAATTTGCCAAAATTATAATTTCAGTTGAGGCACAAGGCACCAGTAGGGTGCTGTACATTGTGCTAGGTAAGACACCAGGTTCAATGGTCTGAAAGTCAGTTTCCTTCACTTTTGAAATGAGGTTGTTCTGTATACTGTGGTTTTATTAGTTCAGAACCCTGGAAATTAGTTGGTCTAACTCTGACCTCAGCTAGCCAAGTCAAGCCTAATAAGAGCCAGTAAATACAACATTTTACGTCAGTTTAGACACAGAGTCCATCACCAAATGTGTTTCCCCCTAGCAACCAGCAAACTATTGTGGATCCTCAACATGAATAATGTCAGAAAGCATTTTTTTTCTATCATAAATATGATATTTTGCTGTAATTACAGCAAACAACAGTATAAAAAGCAATATGTAAAGATATTGTTAGACAAATACGTTATCCTCATTGCAGAGACAGTCACTGAATATAGAAAATACCTTGTTCCCCAGTGCAGGTTGGGCGAGGAGAAGTACTGGCCAGGCCTGGCCTTGCAGCATAGCAGAGCTACCTACAGTAGTCCCAGATCCCAGTTCCTCGTGCTCTCAGCACACTGTAATGGGACATTCGAACCAATCTGGTTGTGACTTTCTGACAGAAATGTGGACCACATAATAAATGAGTACATTTTCATAGCAAAGCTGTTCAGGGAAAACTCTTTGTCTGTAGAAAACTTTAAATATAAAAGAATGCTTTATGGACAGAAATGAAAAAGGTCATAATTTCTTTATATGTTGCTGTTCTACATTGCCGAGAAGAAAGTCACCCCCGTGTGACCATATCACTTAACTCTCCAGTGCTCCCAGGAGCTCCCAGTATGTCATTCTTTACAAAATCAAGTTCATTTTCCTGATTTAAAACTCCATCTTCCCCTTATAACATTTTTAGTCTTATTCTTGTCACCTCTGCATTGATTTGAAGGAAATATAATCAGTTACGTAGGGTAGCAAAGGAAGGGAGAAGAGAAGAGTTTGGTGGTGTTTTTGGTACTACCCTTTTCCACCCTACAGTGCCTAACAACCATAGCAGATGCCTTGCAGATGCTAGGAGCACACACGGGTTTGCTAGCATCACTTTCAGTCTTGATGTAATTCTGTGCCACGTTTTTCATTTTGTGAGCCCCATGCATATCTCCTGTGCCAAAATTGAAAACACTCCGTATATCAAACGTCTATAACATTTTTTATTTTCTGGCACGGAAGCTACCAAGAGTAGGTGGTCTTTCAAGGAGAGCAACTGTGCCAAATAGCTTCCTTTTCACAGCTCCACTGTCCCCTTTATGCCCTTCCTTCAGAATTTGCATCTGCTGCTACTACATTTTTTTTTTTAGCTTTAAAATGATATCTAACAGTTTTAGTGTGGTAGAAAAGCTGGACTTGTTGCGTTTTGTAGGACATTTTCCCCTTTTCCTTTCCCTCACTCTAACTCATTTCTTCCTCCTCCTACTTATTCCTACAAATTCCAACATTTTGCATCATGTTATGACTATTCGCCAAGATTAATTCTCAATTATATGTAATAGTCATAGATGCAGAAACAGACAGCAGACAAGTAGAAAGCATCTCCTGCAACTGCTCTGGTGAGACCTGGAGTATTGTGCGCAGTTCTGAGCTCCCCAGAACAAAAGGGATGTGGAGCTTCTAGAGAGGGTCCAGCGGAGAGTGACAAAGATGACTAAGGGACTGGAGCATCTCTCATATGAGGAGAGACTGAGTTGGGTCTGTTCAGCTTGGAGAAGAGAAGGCTGAGAGGGGATCTGATTAACATGTGTAAGTTCATGAAGGGAGAATGTAAAGATGATGGGGCTAAACTCTTTTCAGTGGTGGCCAGTGACAGGACAAGGGGAAATGGACATAAACTGAAACACAAGCAGTTCCGTCTGCATGTGGGGAGGAACTTCTTTCCTGTGAGGGTGACAGAGCCCTGGCACAGGCTGCCCAGAGAGGCTGTGGAGTCTCCTTCTCTGGAGGTCTTCAAAACCCACTTGGATGCCGCCCTGTGCCCCGTGCTCTGGGTGTCCCTGCTGGAGCAGGGGGTTGGACTGGATGATCTCTCGAGGTCCCTTCCAACCTCAACCACTCTGTGATTCTGTGAATTTCAGTTGTGTTTATGAGTTCCAATAGCAATGAGAGGACTTAATAAAAGAATTTTGCTATCAAAAGAAAAATAAATGTATAGTAATGGCTATAAATTTAAAAATATACAGGTATTTATACCAACTGCTAATGTTTTTGCAGAAAAAAACATATATAAGATTCATAGTAATTCTGGCGATATTAACTCATCAAATCACATAAGCTTTTGATAGTTAAATTTAATAACTTTTCACGCTTATTCTATGTAACTATCAGAAAAAAATAGTTTTTTTTGTATATATCTGTAATATTACTGATTTATTAAATGTGGAAAAAAGTTTTAAGGAAACAAACCATTTAAACTGTTTTATGTCATGAAGCACCATCTGCACTCATGTGTATAGGCTTATATATATATTCTAGTTCTGCTGGGCAGCTCAGATTCACTGCCATCTGTATTTAAGATGAGACTTAGTGCTTATAACAGCATTATCTACTCCATGTTTTTTGCTTATGGATTTCTCAAAACAAGGGCAGGAATTACTACGAATCCTTGCAATTGACAACATCAGTAAGGAGCTGTGAGCAGCACAGATGTTTTCTCCTGCCTCTCTGCAGAGGGGTTTCTCTCTCATCTTGTGCAACCCTGAGCAGGCATAGAGATCTGAAATGGAAGAGATGTCCATGTACCTGCTAATATTGTCACAATAAAACGATCCAGAAGAGGGCAATGACCAGTCATATGCAAATGGAGACTGATTTGTAGGAGCAACAGCATGGGAAGGGTACAGAGCAGCCTCCTTCTGGAATTGCACAGGTTCTGCTAATCCTCAAATAACACAGGTGACTCATGCTTCTGCCCCGGGGCAGAAAAGGGAGCTCTTCAAATTGCTTGAATGATAGGGACATTAGACACAGTCCCATTCTTGCTTGCTTAGAATTACCCGGGTGTATTCAGTGTTTGCTGGCCGTGTCCCTGGCACTTCCCCAGTTGGTTACTGAGATTGCCATTCCCAGGGATCATGTAAAGGTCAGTGGCAACTTGCAGATTGTCACTGACACATAGAAACCATCATTCCACACATGTCACTGAGCGGTTGACATAAAATCTTTGGTATTTTCACCGCATGTGCATCTCTAGTGAAACTAAGAGAGAAGTTCAAAAAATAACTTTTTCAATGTCCTTTTTTGATCAGTACTATGTCACATCTTTTTTTTTTTCCTAGGAATGTTTTATAAATATATATCTTTCTTCCATTTCTTAGGAAATCTCTTGTCTTTTCCTATGGTTTTAGAAAAATAAGCTTAGGTGAAGCACCAGTACAGAGGCATTGGCACACACAGAGCTCATTCAAGCCAGTATTATGCAAAATGTAAAAATCAGTGACACTGCAAGAAGATGAAGTTTTATCAGAATTTTTTTTTTTTTTTTTACTTTGTCATATCTGCCAGAGTAAGCTTTATTTTTTTTTTCAAGCAGAGCCAAAAATTCTAGGTTATTAATGCTAAAAACCAAATTATGTACTTTTTGCAAAAAACAGTCTAAAATTCAGATTGAAAGTGGATGCCTGTCAGATAAAGATAATAGCACTTTTTTAAAAGCTTTCATACTTTTCTTATTGTGCTTTAAATTGTATCACTTAGAGTTCATTAAACAAGGAAAAGTGAAATGACTAAAAAAGAGAGCTTCTTTGACCAAGGGCATGGCCTGCAGATTGCATAAATTTGGAATCTAGCCAGTGAGGCAAAGAGTATAAGCAAGTCACTAGCCAGGTGAACCAGTTCTGAAGTCTTTCTTTTAATATGAACTTCAGTGCTAATATTGCATCTGGCATAGACTGTTGGACTCTGCTTTTGCTCTGTGCAAAATGTGAAGTACATCTGCACACAGTGAAGTACATGTATCCTAATTTCCTATGAGCTAACCCATCTTTAATGTAAACTTATATTTCTGCTTTGTGCAGGCAAAAGTAATGAATCACTGCAAGCAGGACTGCAAAGGGAAATATACCTTCCAAAGCTGTATATAATTACTTCAGGTTATACCTAACTGTGGTCCCAGAAATGATTACAGTGTGTGAATGTCCCTGTGTGTAAATTGTCCTTCTCACAGACTAATTCACACCGAATAAGGGAAAAGAAATGGGCTAGTATTATTAGAAACTTAATATTCAGTTATGAAGGGAATCAGGGACTATATAATCTATGCATGAAATCCTTGAACTATTGACTTTGATTGGAATTATGCCATTTATTAAAGATTAACTGGAATTCTCTGTGTATGTTAAACTTGGATATATTTATATAGCACATTGTTACTACTTTGTGACACTTTAGTGGAAGTAGTCTGGCTGTATTAGTTGGGGGTACTGCACTCATGCAGTTGTACTGCTTTTGGCATCAGTGCTTGCCTGGATATTTCTGCAAAACTTTGTATTTGGTAACATAGCAGCCCATTGCAACCAGGGTGTGAGAGCTATGTGAAGAAGGCTGCCTCTCATTTCCATCTTTCATTTGTGAGTTATAGCGTGGAGAACTGGAAGAAGAGGAAGGTATATGGATTAAAATGGTTGAAGAACCACTTACATCACAGTTTTAGAGTTTCCCGATGAAACTTGATTTTGGATTTAAAATTTGATTTTGGATTTAAAAATTTAACCTAAAATATCACACATTTCCTTTCATTCAGATCTACATTACCCTGTAACTTCAATTGAGCCAATGAAGTCACACATCTGTATCCTGATGTCTATGAGACATGAATCAAGATTAGTAAGGATCTTTTTGTCATATGCAGCCTTATGCACAAATATGCAGACTTATACACAGTTGATGCCTTTCAGCTTTACAACAGACCAGATCATAGCTCATCTGGTGAAGGCAGCAATTTTTAAGAGAGCATAACTTCCTAACAGCCAATACTGCACTTGCCCAGGGTTTGCCTTACTGACCAGGAACACCTTAGGCCGAAGGTCTGGGGATCATGGAATTGCATTGTTCATCCCCACATTGCTGTCATGCAGGCAAATACAGTTTTTTTTTTTTTTTGCCATTGTTAAATATAGACTTTAATGCATGGTGCATGCATGTGATGGTCTCCTTTAACCATTTACTTGCTGATTTCACTGTTATGATTGCAGAAAAATTGCTTATATCTTGCAGCAGTTCAGCTGCAAAAACTTCAATGCAAGAAAAACCCATTACCTGACATTTCCCATTCTACCAGACAAAACATCACTTTGGCACTGTGCACACATAGAAGTATTATTTTTTCTGTAAAATTTTTCAGAACCAGTCATTCAACAGTTATAAGCAGATGTTTATTGCACCATGAAGAAGGTTTGGGCTTACCACAGTTTAATATGTACTTGTGTATGGTTTTAATCGGTATTAAAAGGACTCGAGGGATGGATATGGCAGTTCAATATGAGCCCATTCTGCTGTATACAAGCGTCTAACCTTGTACACAGGTCACAAAAACTCTGATTTGGAGGAAAACAGATGATTATAATAGAAGCAGACATCTATAAATGTGCTGGCATTTCCAGTATTATTAAGGGGTAGCATCATATATACTTATCTTCTGTGGTCACCGTAACTTTGTGGCAGACAAAGTTACTTCATGTTAGTAAATATATTAGTGAATATTACTCCTTCATATTAGTGAAGGAACTGAGTCTCTGTCTTGCAGTAAACCCCAGTTTCTGATTCAGGAATGAAATACTTCCAAAGAATTTTGGGAACTGAATTGGCACCATTTTATTACACTATGCTAATAACTTAGTAAGTTTTATACCCCGTGATTACAAAGAATGATGTCCCTAAGAAAGGATAATGGTGTTGAAGGAAAAGCAATGACTCATGCATGATGCCCTTATATCGTGGACTTCAAGTGATGAAGTGATGAATTAGCAGAAGGACTAAGTGATTGTTTGATGCCCAATATAAAATCTAAATTAATAATAACTTTTGGATTGTATTAAAGGAAAGTTTGAAACAACATACAAAAAGCTTGCAAAGTATTTTCTTGAGTTGTTTTACTAGAGATGCATACAAATTAAAAACTAGATTTAAATATAAACTTCCAAATATTTTTGTTGACTATGGGATGCATGAAAAGAGAATATATGATTTGGGATTATCATTTTTGATATCTGTTTATATTATTTTTTTCCCATTTCATTCTCTACTTACAAACTTAGTATATCATTCTAAAGTGGCATTTAATAAGCAGTATGCAATAGCAATCTGATATTGCAAGTGTTTCTCCTACAAATGCATGACAACTGAGAGGTAACTTTTTCATGAACAGGGCATGAAGTTTGGTCATTACTCCCAAATTAGTAAACTGTTTATTATTTCTGGAGATAGATATTCATATACAAATTCCTATATATGATAACAATAATAATATATACAGAGGGTAGTTGTAGAAATAAAGATCCAACTAAAACTCACCTAGATCCTACCCTGTTTTTCCAGCCTCTTACTTTTACAACATACAAACACTCACTTCAACCAAACACCAGAAGAACAATTCCTAGGCCAGTTTTGCGTAGTACAAATGCATTGAAAATAATCCTAATAACATGTAGGTATATATTTTATTATTAAACAGGCTCCAGCTTCAACATTCATCATATTCTTCTGAACGCTCTTACAGTGCCCAAAGTTGAAGTTGATAATGATGGAAATGAAGAGACCCCCTAAGCAGGGTACTCAGAAGGACTCCCTTCTGAAACTGAAACTGAACTAAAAATAATAGGCATTTATCTGAAACAGAGAATGACAAGGACAGAAACACACTAGACATATGAAAAAAAAACCCTATTTGCAGAAACAAAGCTTTGTAAATACCATATGATCTGCATTAATGCACCAGCTCTCAGTATTCATTCAAAGTACTTGACAACAAACTAAAGGAGGCCTTTTCCACAGATGCTTTAAAATACATTTTTGAACAGAAATAACAAAGCTAAACTAACCTAAAGCTCCGTTCCTTTTGATTACCATAATGTATTCCCACTGTTACTCTCCTCTAGTAACACTTTGACAGTTCAAAAGATAGCAACGTTTGGGGCTTTCATAGATTTTTGTAAATTAAATGGACTTTGAGAACCATATGTTAGCCCTGCAACAAATTCCCTATTTTCCACCTTCCAGAATATTTGGTATCTGTCCGGAACATCGTTCAAAATAATACTTGACAACAAACAGGATGGCATTTCTGGCTGTCCCATGCCCTCCAATTTTTTCTAAAGAATTTGATAGACATTACATTTAAGGTAATATAATATGCTCTACTGAATGCAAAGCAAATCAAAGTAGAAGATGATTTATATAGAAATTGCCTTGAAAAGATGCTTTGATAATTTCTTTTGCATAAAGAATCAGATGCATATACTAATTCCCAAGAATCAGATTAGCATACAAATACATGCCAGTGGATAAAAATATCTAGCAGGACAGAGAGCTGTGAAAAATTTATCCAGTTCAGGAAATATTGATTGCAGGAGAGCTTAGAAATATTCTTTAAAATATTCTTTATTTTTACTAAAAATGGATTTCAGAGCACCACCAAGAAAAAAAATGTGTTTTTCACAATGAAAGTAAATGCTTTTCTTTGAGAATGTTCAAGGTCACATCCTGCCTTGCTGAGGCTGGTTAATCCAAAGTTACTCTACAAACGTTATTGAATAAGGCTGCTGGTTTTACTTTCTGGGCATAGAAATTACAGTATATGATATTTGACCTGCATAACATGCAAGTGTTTATTTTGCTGTAAAAAATTCTGGCCTAACAAGTGCTGTTTTTTTTCAGCTTTAAAAAGTACTGCTACCTACATGCTCAACTTAATAAACTGAAAATAATAGTATTGTTAAATTAGTCTGTATTTCTTCATGAGTGCCCTGGAATGCAGACTCTCCAACAGCAGGGGCCAAAATGCTTAATTTTTATTGTCTTAAAGAAATGCTTTGCTATGACAGAGGTTAGAAGTGGTGGGAAGGAAGAGGGCTGCAGGCAGAAATAAAAATAAACAAATGTATGCTGGCCCTGGGTAAGTGCATGAGTAAAACGTGTCTTACTAAATCTTACATGCCACTTAAAATGTACTGCATGGTGTTTTTCCCTCAAGTCAAACACAATTGCAAATATGACAGAGACACACTTAAAGAATTCACTATTCCTCATCAAGTATATATATACCTTGTGAGAATTAAAATGAGGAATAGTATCTACTTTCCAGAATATCTGAGTTTAAAGAGTACTACGAAAATGGACAAGATTTTCCCGTCATGTTCAACACGACTGCTTTACTGAGAGAAAATTACAGAAGTCCTCATGCTATCAATGCAATCAAACAAAACTTTGGAGAAGAAGGGAAAATTAAATAAATTGCCTTCTCTATTTTAATATTTTCAGTGTACTAACAAAAAAGAGTGTTTCTGCATTGAAATAATGGTCTGATAAATTCAGCTTACTTTACTTGGGAAATTGTTATTTATTTTTCCTGAGGGAAGTGTTCAATTTATTTTGCATGTAAGTTTGACTGAGTATAGTTTAAGTAGACTATTCCTTTTCTAGTGAGCAGACATCAAGAGCAGAATGATATGAATAATGAATTTTTTTCACTTTGCTAGTTTAATGGAAAAAGAGGGGAAAAGTGTTTTCAAATGAACAAAAAATTATGTTTTTTTTCAAAATGAAAAGAAAAAAAAAAAGAAGGAAGAGCAGCTTCTTGCTTCCTGACTGGCATTAATAAATATTAATCTCTTCTAAAAGCAACCCAGGAATAGCTGTAGAGTATCATGTAACAAAGTTGGTTATTCCAGTAGGCAGCAGTGCCTACTAAACTGAAAGATTGCATTGCATATGTATAGATAATGCAGATAAGATGATAGACAGCTAAGCAGCAGCATAATTTATTGAGGTTCTACTTCTGCTTTGCCACATAGCTACATATTATATCCATTTTGTAAAACCTCTGTACAGTTTTCAGCTAATATGTCTTAGTCTTTCGGTCACCTTAAATGGAGTCAGATTAAGCTTGGAAAAAGCACATTTGTCTGTTCCATGGTAGAAATCCCCTGTATTTGTAGTACACACACAGCTTTCTTTCTGGAGTATATAGCATTTGAAATATTAATGCCTTTACCATGAGCTAATTCCAGTAACATGGTCCTGCTACTCACATTCCCTTGATGGGGAAGCTGCAGGGAAATCTGACGCTACCTCTGAAGAGCAATGCCAGGAGCATGGGAGCTACCCAAGCAGGCTGGGTGTAATGGAGCAGTTGGACGGAGTCTGTGGGATAGTCAGGTTGGGTGACCAGAGTCAATGTGACAGGACTGTGAATCGCTTTTGAGCTCGCTGGGCACTGTATTGCACGAATAAACTCTATTTGCCTTGACTGAGGAGCCCATAGTTCCTATCACAGTGCCAAAAGCTTCCTTTTAATGTGCTTTGATTATTTTTAATCTTGACATGTTAGGGAGATCTTTTAAACAAACTAATAGTCTTTACTTTGCTGGATTTTTCAAAACAAAACTATATTTATAAATTACAACTCGTCCTGTGGAGTTACTGGACTTTTAAAGTAAAATCTTTAAGACAAAGCAAGTAGCAAAGCTGTGACTGAGTTTAATGGTATTTTTTTATGGGTCTGATCTCCTTCCTCCATTTATTCTTGACTTTTTTGGTATTGTCCCAAGTTGGCCTGCAGCTGGATTAACATTCTTCAGAGAACACAGAACATTTTGATTATTGTATTTCCATGCTGAAAATTCAGTCTGGCTGTGAAAAGTTACATCAGAATATGTGCTATGTAATAAATTAAGGCCTTGTTCCTTATGGTAATGGTTAATCACAGTTTCTCACTTAACCTGGACAAAGATACGAGTCTCTAAAAGCAACTAAGTTCTTATTAGTGGCCATATGTTTCCTGCATCACCAGAGTTGTGTGTAGATGTCCGAGAAGTCTGAGAAGTGAGGACATGCATATTGTATATTGCCGTAGATGACTGCAGATGGTGTATCTGTCATAAATACTTGCATACCTTCCTAAAGGCTGTTCAGGGCAGTCATACTGCACACTACAGTTCTTGCAGTTGATTTCAACATCTATCCCTCTGCACCTATGGAACCTATTCCATATAGCTTCTTTGTACTAAGTATCCTCAAATACTGTCTAAAATATAAGTTAATATCTTACTCTTACACTGGTCTAAGATACTGACATTGATAGGTTGCATTGAAGACATGCAAAAGGGACTGACAGTGAATGTTGCCCATGTTAGGAGTATAAATGAATGGCCTAAAATAAGGCAATTTAGCTGTTACCAAATTTGAATGTAACTACCTATGAAAGAAGAGTGGAAACTAATTGATTCACTTTTACTAATGAAAAATTATAAAAAAAGAAAAGTAAATCATCCAAAGATTTAGTCTAGAGACGAAAGTACTGTGATCACAAAGGCTGTCATAAATAATTAAGAAAAATTGGACCCTCCAAATAAGAACTTAATATTTAAAATCATACACTAGTGTGACAGGAGAGTGTTTACAGGGTGTGATGCCAGAAGACCAAAGGTATATTTTCTGCATCCTCATCTACAAGCAGCTTCAAATGTTACCATCACTGAACACAAACTGAAACCTTGGCTTGATTTTTAATCCAACATTGGCCAATATAGAAAAGCTCATCTTAACCTGGAAACTGGTGATAACTCGGATGCAATCTCAGTTTTTAGCTCTTGCCTAGAGAGGGATCATATTGCAATGTCCTGTGGATTCTTAAGTATTTTTTTGTGGCAAAAATGCCAACAGGTGAAGTGTGAATCAATCTAGTTCAGACAGAGCAATGACAGAAAGTCAACTTTGTCAGCTGGGCAATGTGTGGACAATGTTCAACAAACCTTTCCTGGAAAGGAACTAGGAGTCCTGAGATGTGAACAAATACCACAATATCCCCCAAAACTGAGATTTTTTTTTTCTGTCTGGGAAACTGATTGAACTCCAAATAACTATACATATGTATGAAACTGACAGGGAGACCTTTAAGGAATTTCAGGCATGTGTAAATGATTGCACTGACTGTTTGTGGGCATATAAACCAAACACTTCTGCCAAAATGCAATAAGGTGTATTTCATTTTATAAAAAAGTTACTTTCCATTCATTTAAAACTGCAAGATAGTATTTGCACTGAGTGACACCTTAATGTGCATCCTGTCCTCTGCTGTTCCTCTTGGCTGATTAAAGCTAATTTATAGTTCAGTCTTTTCCATACCTCTCAACAATCTATGGAGCTGTCAATAACGAATGAAAATGCCATTTTTTTCCAGGCATCTCTCACAGATAATATGAGCTAAAATTTCATATCCCCCAGGGTTTACTTACTGAATTCTAACTAGTTAGTGGCACTTAACACAAGGTTCCTCCACAGTTATTTGTAAAGCTTGCAATAGCCCACACACACTCCTTCAGGAAAAATAAAGACAAGAATTCAGAAAAAAAATAATGAGGAGGTGTAGAATTTACATACTGAAATGGTAGCATTCAGACCAGTGAAGACACCAAAACTGCTAATAAAGAAACGAGAGTTCAAGAGTGCAAGATATATTGTGTCACATGTATGCATGTGTATGTTGATACAAGTATATATATATATATGCATATAAATATATATTTGAAGAACATAAAACATATACATTTTAGATGAAAATCACAAAGAATGATTAACACAAAAGAGGTGAGCATGGAGCCCTAGTTCCAAAAATTTTTCTGTACTAGACTCCATTTGGACCATTTTTAATATATGCTTTTTTGAGAATATATCCTATTTATGGCTTTTATTCACCTGTTTTCTTCAAAAACAAATACTAATAAAATCAAAATAGTCTCTTTTCCCTTCTCAAAAAGAACTGAGTCATCCCAAAGCAAGGAAACAAGCACTGTGGAATGGAATGCTGGCAATATGGGCTGGCTGGCAAAAGCTCTCAAGATGAGAACGTGAGTGGGAACAGCCCCAAAAGTGGCTGTGGAGACGTTCCTCCCAAACGATTGCTGGACAATGGCAGGCCATTAGTTGGATTAAACTGTAAGAAGGGAATTAAAAGGAGACTTTTAAAATCTCATGTGCGTGTACATGACCTCAAGGGCTGCTTTTGCACAGATGTGTGCATTAATGGGGTGTAGGAAGCGGCTCAAGTGCTCACATTGGGGCCTTCTAACCCACATGGCCTGTGACAGGTGACAGGTGGGGGTATTAGGACTTTCTGGGTTTAGTTATAGAAGGGTTATAGAAGGGTATCCATTCACAGGTGTTCATTAACCTTCTCTAAGAGTCTAGTGCTGTGGTTTATATTTATGGTGTTGCTGATATTGATCCTGAATGTATAGTTCACTGATTGCGAGTTAATTAGTGTCATTCCTAAATCAATAAATTGTTTCGATCCTAATTTAAAATATGTCAACTGGGCAGCTGCTCACTGAGACACTATTTCAGTCCTGACTTTTTGGACACTAAAAAGATAAAGGATCCAAACACTCTCCAAAACCTAGAAGAGTTATTATTAGCCTTTTTTTTTTCCTGCAAAAAGCATTCCAATTTTATAGTGAGCAATTTTTGCTCTATAGTAAAAAAATGTATATATACTGTGGCCCAAGTATTACATGCATATACAAAAGAAAGATGAACTAATCCATCAAATAACAGTCTATTACTGCCTATTGTCAGTGGAAAACATTTCCCTCTTTTCCAAAACATTGTCCAGAACTCCATTATCTAATCTGCATACAAGCTTGCCTAAAAAAAAAATCAGTATTAAATCTTTTAATTGCTCATATGCATATTGTAAGAAATTTTGAGATTGCCTCAGGAAAAAATACAACTAAAGCTTCAGAATATTGTTACTGCTATTAATCGGTAAGAACCAATCCAACAAAGTCATAACACTACCTCTTGGCATTGGACTCTTGTCCAATTGCAAACTTCTGTCTAGGCAGAGTAGTCTTTCTTTGGTCAACACCTAGAATACAGCTCAGCTAGGCTGTGGTAAAGAGTAAGCAGCTAACTGTAGGTGCCCCGTATCACTTGTTGGAGGCAACTCTTCTCTGGTGAGAAGTATAAATTATGTTTGACATCTAATAGCAAGGATATATCAAGAGAGAGCAAGGCCTGATCACACCTAAAATTGGAAGATATTGCACAGGGCAGCAGGGGAGACCGCCTTTTTATTGATCTTGAGAAACAATATTTCTTTGCAAGAGTCTGATTTACAATGAAAGCCACACACCATTTTTTTTTTAACTAGAAATTGTTATATGTTCATCTACACTTTGGATAATATTTTGTTCCTGTCATATAGTACAAATATTACCGTTTTATTTTCCAGGAAGGAAAGTATATAAAAAATGAAGAGTTGTAATTTCAAGTGTTTAAGTGTGGGTTTTTTTTTTTTTTGCATAATACAAGAATGTATTTGAAATCCAAATATATATAAGACATATAATTAGTGTTTTCTTCATAGAAATTTCAAAGTAGAATCAAGTCATGATGTGTGGAATCTATAAAACTGTTCGTAGAGAGGGTTGTTATAATATTAATGAAACCTTTCGTCTCAGAAAGAGTGTTATAGAGCTACTGCTTGATTACGGGTTTCCAATGAGTGAGTTAGTTCAGCAACATTGTGGAACTGCTTTGCCCCAAAAGCAACAGCATGCTGCTTTATGAGTGATCCCAGCCGAGCTCCTGAATTCCTCCCGCCCCACAAGGAAGTAGTGGAGCTCATCAGCTCCTGCAGAACGGCGTCAGCGTTCATCGATGGCAGATCATGGTGGGTGTCCAATGGTTGGGTTTGGCCTCTCTGCTCATGGCCACTGCCTGATATGGGAAGGAGAGTGGTGGGATTAGTAGAACTGATATGAATGCAGGTTATATGGGGGAGATATAGAAACATCCTTTCTCTCTTTTGCGCACAAAAGCTATGATCATATTCCTCAGAATTTACTTGAAGAAAAGGTAAATATTTAAGCATATTTTAATGGGTTGGACAAACATGATAAAGCTATCTCTAAAAAAAAAGAAACTCCTATTTGAAATAGGAACTTTCCTATTTGACAAATTGGAATCCTTTCCAATATCTGAATGCTGAGTTGGGTTTAATACATGGTGCAATGTAGAAAAAATGTCGGTTTTCTTTAGGTTTGTCTCTAGAGTCTAGTAAGCTATGTGGAAGAAATCTTGGATGAAGTCTTACACTTTCTGCTGGTTGAAGTATTGCAGTACAAAACTTGTTTCTTTAGCTTTATAATACAGCACAATCTCGGAAAGTCTTAGAAATAATCTTAACAAACAATGAATTGACTGGTGTACTAAAAAGATAAGTTGTATGCCTGTGTTTATTCTGCATGGAATTCATTTCTCTCCTCTGAAGAACTATTTACAAGTTTAATCTTCAGCGGTCTGGGTGAATGTCACAAGATTCCCATGAGTATGAAATTTACTTTCCCCATTTTCTATCACATGAAAGCAGCTAATCTTATCTAGCATTGGTGTTCTCCATGTTATTGATCAGGCCTTCTGAGCAAACCTGTGACTATGGCAATGACTGATATCTATCATTTCTATATTCCAAAGTTTCTATTACTGTCAGGACTAAAACTCTAGCAATATGGCAAAACAGTGCCAGCCTCCACCCCTTGCTAAAAGTAATAGCTGCAGTGAATGAGAAAAATATTGATCTTAATGAATCAAAACTAAATTTTTTGACAAGAAAAAGCATCCCAATTTATTCAATATCTGTCTGGAATCAAATGACCTCCTTTTCTCATGTTTATTAGACACAGTTGCTACAGACTCCAACTTTTCCTGTTAAAATAGCATTTCTGTTCCTATTTCAGGTAGCTTTTTTTTTAACTTTTATTTGGGTTAATCTTTAAACCTCATTTCATAGGATGAAAAGGAAGAAAAACAGATCTTTAAACAAAAATTTCTAAACAAGGAAACAGAGAATATTAGCTAAATGGTTTGTACAGTTATATGTCTTATGAGAAATGCTTAATCTCTCTTCCATAGCAGCAAAGCTTTTCTTCCTTTTGTAGCTGGGAAAGAAACTCTCAGTGGCAGAACTGAGCACTGTCTTGCAGAAATTTCTTACATGGCAGTTTATGGCAGGGAATTAAGGGAATAATAAAGGGAAAGGGCTGTAGGTGCACCAGGTACTTACTGGTCTGCTGGTCTCTAGCAATTATTAGGACAGAATAACCCTACTTCAAGTGTTGTTAAAATTGTTGGATCCAGCTTCAGACCTTCAAAATTCCAGCTGAAGGGCATAAGCTTTGTGGTTGACTTGCCATAAGAGGTGGCTTGCCTTGACATTGGTCAAACTCACAAGAGTTCACAGGGAACTGTCACTTTGAATCAGATCTCATACTGTTCGGAACTTTTTATAAGGCAAGAGGGGGAAAAAAAAGTCAAAATATGAAGTAACAAATTGAACCACTGATCTATATGTAGGACCCAATTCCCATCAGTCTGGTAAAAATTAGTAAGATGAGCTTAGATCTAGAACTGTGCTGTGACTGCTTTGTGATGATACATACCTGTGCAAAAGAAAAACGTATCAGAAGAAAGATTCTTCCCAGGGTAAAGCAGTACACAGCTAACGCAGGACAATCTCTGTCAGTAGCTATTCTCGTGTAGTTTGAAGAGCTCTTCTTAATGTTCAGTTTGTTTTCTCTCATGGAGAGATTCAGGAGTTCAGCTCTGCCACCATTTTGCCTAAATACCTAATTTGGTTAAGTGATTCTAAAATGCATCCTGAAAAGTAATTTGGACCAACTAAAATGATTTGATGTATTTTCCAGCTTTTGTTACCTCATTACTCACCATTCTCTGTATCATTATTAAATACACTGAATGAGTGCTAATGTTTCTTTTCAGACAATTAGTCCCTTTCTCTTAGAAGAATTGGTCTTTTTTTTTCTCCCAATGTCGCAGCTGACAAACAGGTGAAATTAAACTGTTCTTTGATCTTAAGAATTTTTAGAGTTAACCGAGAGCAAAATTTAGTACAAAGGAAGGTAATAACCAGGCATTTGGAGGTATTTCATAGCACTAATATTAAAACATATAAATAGCTAATAAATTGCCCAAGATCTTTTGGATGTAATTCTGAACTTTTAACACTATGATATTTTTGTTTCAACTTTTAATAATGCTATACTCTGTGCCAGCGATAGATTATTAGAGCTGGCCCAGGGAATATTGACTTATCATGTACAATACTTCTTTCTAAGCTTCTTTACACTCAACTCGTGTAAAGAAAGCTGATTATTAGTAAGCAGAAGTAAAAGTAAATAGGTTTCTATTACTCTCAAAAGCTGAGAAAATTGAGAGAAATGAAACATTTTTGCAGATGCATGAATAGTCTAAACTTTTTATTAAATCTTAGAAGTGTCTTTTTTCAGCCTGCACAAGAGAAGACTGTGGGGGGACCTTGTCAAGGCACACAGATATGTGTGGGGAAGGTGCAGAGAGGTAGGGGCCAGGCACTTTTCTGTGGTGCCCAGTCATAGGGCAGGTGGCTACAGGCACAAACTGAAACACAGGAAATTCGGTCCAACCATAAGGAAAAGCTGCTTTGCTGTGAGGGTGACCAAGTGCTGGGACAGGCTGCCCAGAGGGGTTGTGGAGCTACTGTTCTATCCGTGTTCCAGGTCCTAAAAATTCCTATTGATCATTTTTTTTTGATGAAAGCTGTATGTTCTGATTGACTGATTGCTTATTTCTCCATTGCTGGAGGTCTGCAGTATCCGACCATTATTCCTAGTTGCAAACTCAGGCGCTGCCCTCTGTACCATCATCTCATCTTCTTAGGAGCTCACTGCTTACTTAGCAAAGTGCCTTTCATGGCCGTGAAGTTAGGAAGTTGCATGCTAAAGCATTATAGGAGTGGGAGCTAGAGCATGAAATAGCACAGACCATTTAATATCTTCAGCTAATAAAATCACAAAAATTTATTAACTGTAATTACAGTTGATCTCATCAGTTCCTTGGTTTGTTTCAAGTTCTGGTCAAAGTTCGTATGTGTGTACTCTGATCTCTCATTTCATATTTTGTTTTCATATAGCTGCTGATACCTTATTAGCAGTCGGGAGCCAGAAGTAAAATCCTATTAGGTATGCATGTTGTTTTGGAAAGTAAAGGGTTTTTTGTAAGTGATTTTTAAAAAATTTTTTTCAACTATTAAGAAAGCCACTTTTGATGAATTTAAATATTCCTAAAGTAGATTGATTCTCTGAAATTATATTTGCATGCAAAACTTCATTTGCTATTTTGATTTTGAAAAGAAAAGGATTTTTCATTTCAAAATAAGTTTTCAAAAATATTTTTTTCATGTGTCAGTTATATACAAACATATTTAACAAGGAGAAAATCAAAATTAAGTGGTTTCATGTTTTCCAGTGGAAATAAACATTTTCTGATGAGTCACCAGAACCTGTTTTGCTGGAATGTATTTCTGTTATTACCTGGAATGTGTTTGTCTGAGAATAGCTTGAACGTTGCTTGAATAGCTTAAACCTTGCTTGCTTAAGTTTTTTTTCTTTTCTTCTTTTCTTTTTTTCTTTTTTTCTTTTTTTTTTTTTCCTTTCAATTTA
Source organism: Nothoprocta pentlandii (assembly GCA_013398315.1). Classification (NCBI taxonomy): domain Eukaryota; kingdom Metazoa; phylum Chordata; class Aves; order Tinamiformes; family Tinamidae; genus Nothoprocta; species Nothoprocta pentlandii. The sequence goes on from VZSG01000031.1 coordinate 1,481,570, forward strand.
TGGCTACATTCCCTTCCTGCAGCACCCCTTCTAACTTCCTAACCATGGGGAGCCCGGCTGGCCGCTCCTCCAGCATGAGTGGAAGAGTCTTTCTCCAGTGGCTTCAGCAAAGGGATGTCAGTTTGCACCAGCTGTTTCTTTGGCCCTCTATCTTTTTATTTGGATAAAAGCTGTTGATTTTCTGCACTCCTGCTCACATTTTGCTTCCGAATATGCATTCCTTGCTCCAAGGGCCATCTGCTACTTGTTCCAGGCTAATGAGTGATCCTTTACCCTGTGTCATGCTCTCCCTCAAAAACAGTTCCTACTTTCTTATAAACTCAAATTTCCAGCCCTTGCAAATTTATAGATTTAAATAATTTTCTCCACACCAATGAGAACTGTAGGTGCCTCAAGAATGTTGGATAAATTTACAGTAAGTTGTAATGACCCAGGCTTATTGCCCCCTGCTCATAGAGTGATCCAAACCTCATAAGCAAGAAGGAAAACTAGCACAGGGATCAGACTTACCACTGTGCTAAAAATGCAAGTGGTTTTAGTTGTTTATGTGGAACCAGGATGTGTTGAATGAGCAATTCATATTTATAGAATTACTTCTAATAAGCCCCATGTAAGCATGCTAAAAATCTCCTGGAATTTCAAATAGAAAGTTTTGCCAAATATTATCTAACAATATGTTTCTTGATGGTTTTTCAAATATTATGTGTATTTCTTATGTATGTCAGGAATTTGCCTTACATTTTTAGAAAATTACCATTCCCTCATAGAAAAGTATCACTAAGATGCTCAGAGATTATCTGGTGTATATGTCTGTATATGTAAAGTTTACATGTATCTGGCTTTTGAAAGCTGCCAAGATGATAGCAAAGTGTCTCCTACTTTCCCACTGCTGTGCAAAAGCACAATAACCATCCCTCTCCTACAGCTGGCACGAAGCAGTTTATGTCCAGCAACTGCCTGACAGACAACACTCACTTTGCATAGAAACTGTCTGGCCACCAAGAAGGGGTTAACCATGGCAAAAGTCTAGACTTAATTAAGGGTTTCTCTTAAGAAGATAGTTTGACTCCGAGCCATCACGTTGCATCTTGGATAAAACCCAGTCCTGTTCCAGCTGGGACAAAGCCACTAGAAAAGCTTAAAGCTAACATAAACCTCATATTGCATCATGGCTAATTTGATAAGTCCAAACCTCATGCAAAGCAAATGTGTGGCTTTATGAAGCACACTGCCTTGAGCAGTGCCTGCAGTGTGGGGCAAAAGAAAGGAAGAACGAGGCTGAAGGTGAGAGCGGGGCGAGGAGAAGTGTCCCTTCCTCGCTCCTGATGGCCTTTTGATATCAGGTTGCTTCCCAGGTGGGAATAGGGGGGTCAGAGAAGGAGTCCTTCCTTCCTTGTGATCTTGTGGAAGTTCTTTCTCCTTTCCAGTTTGCTTGTAATCCCAGCCTTTGCAGACCCATTGCCCTCACCCCGCAGACTAGCAGCTCAGCATTTTCTTCGTGCACGCAGTCTTTGTGGCTGCATATGCAATTATGGGATCTCTCCTTCATAAAGGAGTCGAGCTTTACAGACGTGGTATCCATTTGCTTTCTTCCATGTGCCTCTATTTTGTGCTATGCTAATTCTACCTAGCAAACAAATATTGTAATGAAAAGATTGAATGCTGTGAACATATTTCAAACTGCACCTCACAGATGCATTTGGGACTTTTAAGAAGCTTTGGAAAGTAATGCAGTTAATGATTCAGTCTTACATAAACTACTTATCAAAAGAATAATTTGTTTTGATATTTCTATTATAGCCAGATTTTCCATTAGCAGTGGAATAAAAGATAGAGTTGAACACTTTCAAATTGTCTAAATTACTGCTCTTTTGAAAATACACGCTATAAAAAGTGAATATTTTAATCTAAATGCTAGTATGTCAATAAAATTAATTGGTGATATACTATATGTATTTTTTCTTTTCTTCATCTATTTGAAGGCATTCTGCTTCTTGTGTTGGAAGAAGGAGCAGCTGCTTGCAAGAAAACAAAATTGCTTCACTCTGCTATATTGTGATATACATGCTACTGAGGCTAAATTCATTAGCTTAAACAGTATTGTATTGAATACAATCTTCCTGTATTCAGTCCACTTAAGATTAAGCCTTGTTAAATTTTCTGGAAGGCCTGTATAAGGACAGGAAAGGCAATCATAAAGATTCCAGTACAGTTCCATTATTGTGAACATTAATTTAGTTTGCAAAAGGCAATAATTAGGTGTAATGCGTTCACCTTTATGTTGTTTATTAGCACTCATGTAACATAAGGGGTAGCTGTTCCCGTTTGTATATTAGCAGAATTAGTTTTAATTGTTCAGTCGATGATAGGTCTAACATATATAGATAGCCGTAACAACTAGGTCATGCTTTGCTTTAATTAGGTAGCTAACACCAAACTCAGTTTAGTTCTATATCTGAGACAAAAAGAACAAAAATATACATTCTTTCTTCCTGGTAAACTTTCAGAGGGAGATTTGTAGTGAAGTGTAGCCTAATAGCAGGCATTAAAAATCCATCTGAACTCTGTAACAGTAGGAGGTGCATAGCTTACAAAAATTTCGTATTGTGCCTTAAAGAGTATCCTTTCTGCCATTTTAAGCAGTTTTGCATGTGGATTAATGGAAATTCTCATATATTTTTCAGTGTTTCATGTGTAAAGATACCTTACCAAACAAGTCATTGGCTAGCAGAACAAAAGTCAATACACAGTACTCCTCTATAGCTTTTTAAAATTTACTGTTACATGAAAAAATAAAACATTTATCGATGTTAGACATAATGACTGAAAGATAAAGTACATCAAAAACAACTAAGGATTTAACTTAAAGAAAATTAACCTGTTCTTCATTAAAACAAGTAATGAAAGATTAAATATAAGAAGAATTCAGTGGAACCTACAAAATCTCTGAGCTTTGCCAGAGATTCTTTTTAATAGAGTATTAGGAAAACTGGGATTTTATGTACTGCACATAAAAAAAAGAAGAAAAGGAAGCTATATCTTTAAACATACTGGCAACTCTTAATCAGGGAGAGATATGTCTGCCAGGATGCTTAAAAGGAACATTTGGCTCAAACCAGGAGAAGCTTCCATCAAATCAGTGATTTACATAGCTGTGTGAATGGAATGAAGCAATGGGAATGACATGGCTTCTGTTCTTTTAGTAGCAGCACTTTGGCAAATTATTCTTGGTTTCTTTTCTTAATGGAAGTATTAAAACTGAAATTTCACCTTGCAACCATTTCTACCTTCTCTCAGACATAACACTAGGGTACAAAGATATACTTGAAATAAAAGGCAGGCTTACAGATAATACAAAGTCCATGGAAGTGGGTAGGAGAATATCTAGTTTGCTCTGCTTAGCTACAATTTGTCTCAAAGTCTTCATTCAAAATAAAGACAAACATTAAGTGTTTTTTCCTTTCTTTTTTCTTCAAAGAAAGCAATGTGTTCTATCAGACCCAGTTCAGGAGTCATTTGTGAAATCAACAGTACAGTCTTTTTGTACCATGTAGTTCAGTGAAAGCAATTTCTGTTGAATTTTGAATCCTCTGCATTTTCTTCTCTACAAATCTTGCCACTTCTTAGGTGGATTTCAGCAAAGGAACTCTGGGATGCAGCCATACTGCTTCTGCACTAAAATATTTTGAGTGACTTTTAAAACACAACTTACAGTCTTGGCGTTGCTCGCCCTGGTAATTTCAGTCGAGTTACGAGAAGCCGTAGGGAACCCATTGGTTATTGGCTTATTGTTGCGATGATGGATGGTGCCTGTGAGCACACTCATGCTGAAGGACTTCCTGAGCTTGCCTTAGCCTTAGCTTCCTCTGAGTGCTTACAGTGAACACCAGGGAATGGAAGATGTATTAATATTATTGTTAGAGAGAGGTGGCTGAAGATTGCTTAATGAAATTGAATCTTTTACGAATTCCACCTGAGCTTTCCGAACAGAGGCAGGCAGTACTGCCACTCAGTGTGAGGATGGTATCTCCCAACCCTTTTCCTTTCAGCTAGTTAGCTGTGAAAATGCATTACAGGCTGTTTTGAAAGCAGCTCAACAGCTAAATAGCTGGGTGCAGTTATGGGCCTTTCTTCATATTTGGGCAAAAGCTGCCCAGGATGTGGATGAAACATGCCTCTTGGAGAACAGAACGCTTGGATGGTTTGCTTTCCTTTCTGCCTTTAAAAAGACCCACCTCTGTTCTTTCTCCCAGAATATACAGAAAACAAGGTTATCCCAGATTTAAATATACAAGCTGCTCTAGTTCCTGGCGGTTGTTTTGTTCTGATAAAGCTGTTATGCTTTGCTTTATGTGTTTATGCACAGGGTGCCTGTGCATGCCTGCAGCACGGCCTGCACTCGTCTGGACAGGTACCCCTCAGGCAGCCCCGCTGCAGATAGCGGTGCAGCTGCAGCAACCCCGGGTTCAGTGTGCACTGCTTCACAGGTAGCTACCTGAAGTACCCAGTCCATACCAGCTCCAGCACGTCTGTGCAATCCACAGTTACATTTTTGGATTGCTGGCATGCAAACAAGGGGGCACAAGTGCTGAAGGAAGGAAAGGCTGATGAAAATTCTTTGGCTTAACCTTGGTGGGCTCGAAAGACAGACGCAGAGACAAGGTGTTATTCAGATATCTGAGGAAGGACAACTGTTGGATATAAATAGTTAGATATAAATATATTTGTTGGATATAAATAGTTCCAGGCTATTGAGACTTTGAGTCTTTGAACTCAAGACTTTGAGTTCACTTTTGGGGTATTTCTAGCGGGTAGAATCCACTTATTCTGTGAAATTCAAGTGGACAGTTAAGGTTTCATGTATGTCATGAGCATTGTCCTAAGCTATTAGTTATTATGATAAAGTTTACATGCATAACATCTAGTATGTGTGATACAATATAGATATACATAAACAGCATCAGAAAATATAAATTATGCTATTATTTTGCCTTTGTAAATAGCCCATTGCAAGGATATATATATTATACACATGCCAATATGTGAAGGAATAGATGACCTATAATGTCTATAACACAATATACTAGATATTAAGCATTTAAGCACAGAGTAATGAGTGTTTGTTGAATGTCACTTAATGACCTATCTTCTCAGATCATTTACTTTGCAGATAAATGATTCATCCCATATATTGCACCTGTGGAAGGCTGCCTTACTTGTGTATGCCAAGCTAAATTAGGAAGGCTGATGACTTCAGAAGTACTTATGAAAATTCAAGCTATGGGGGTCCAGGCAATGCATGTATGCATGCCCAGGATAGAAGAAAAGTTATGGAGAAAAATCTGAATGCTATAGAAAACAGCAAGGCTTCAATACCACAGATAGGTGTGGTATAAAATATCCATTTCCAAGATCATGGTGTGCTGCTAGTGTCATTTTGTCATGTAAAGAAGCCTTAATAAAATTCAGAAGTTGTAACTGTGCACTTGCAATGCTAAGGAATCTTAGCATAAAGAGAAACATAGCAAAGTGAATAAGAAAACGGAATGGCTACATTATCTTACATTCTTACATTCCTCCTCCAGTGACACTGAAGTTGCTGAATAATCCAGACACTTCAAAGTTTGCTTTGTGTGAATATTTCATGCTGCTACCCATAATATGTATATCTGCATGAAAGGCATTTCCGGCATTTCACCGTAGAAGATAATAAAAGCCCAGGTAACAAAAATTGCACGATACAGTTCAGGTATACAGTTGTATCTTTAGCCTAAAAAGTGAGGAAGCTGTTACAATTAAATGCCTCTTTCTGCTTTCTTTATGTAGCTTTTGATAAAGAATTAGGTCACCAGATTCATTTGAAGTCTGGATTTATGCATTATGTTTTTTCTTCATTGTTGGATGAATCAACAATCTGTTATGTAATAACTCTTTGAAATTTCTGGCGGATGAAAACGCTAGCTTGTTAGATACTTGCCATTCTAACTGTACTAGAAATCAAAGAATGTAGCACAATAATTAAGCATAGTTAGTATTAGCAACAGCCAAGCCTCCTAAGCTTTGAGCTCCAGTGGCTTCTTGCTTTGATTAGAAGGCAGAACCTGCTGGGTGTCTCAGGAGACGTGCTTTGCTTTCCATCGTGTTTCAAGCCATTCTGCATTTGGAGACAGGTGTACTTCATGTTACTTGAACGATTCTCTTACTGACTGTTCAACAGTTCTGTTACAAATATGGAAATGTTATTACAGCAGTTCTCAGGTTGACTGGGAAACAGAAGCAGAAAATACATCGGCTACAGGATGCTGCATATGCATATGCTGGAGGATGCACTTTTTCAGCCTAACCACATCCTCCTGCAAGAACACTGCAGAGCCACCCTGCATGCTGAGACAAGCACTGCGGCAGAAAACCAGACCGGTGCAGTGCTTGGGGCTTCACCTCCTTTTTGCGTTCTCATTTTGGCCCCTGCCCAGCCTGTCTCCCCAGTCCCCGGGCTTACACTCGTTCCCCTGTCAATGTTCAGCCATTTCTGCTGCTTCTTGAAGTTGTGATGACCAAAATGAAAGAGCTTGTTCCTTCATGCCGTAACAGTGCATGCACCCCTAGCACCTACTTCCAGGAAGTACTGAAATTATTATTTAGTTCTGAATCAGACTTCCACAACTGTGTTCAACCCACAACTACAAGTTCAACCACTTAAAAGCTAATATAAAGTCCCCCAAACAAGCCAAGGCCAGGCCTGCCTTGAACGTCCAGTCCTGTAATTGGTAATTCCTAGATTTCTCTCCTTAGGCTCTCAGAAGATCTTCTTTTCTTGACTCAAATACGATGCTATCTCTTTCAGCAGTTGCAATATTAATGTACACGCTCCCTCTCCTAGAGCAAAATCTATGCACAGCGATATAACTGCACTTGGAATTTTCTGTTTTCTCATGCCTCACTTCGGTTTGACTCATCCCATCCACGTCTTCATATTTGCTTTTGTAACTCTGATGAATACCTCTTCATAATCAAATTCTTCATAGAATTACTGGTATATATTTTAAACTCAAACATGTATATGCTCTTGTTCTGTTACTTCTGCTAGCACATCTTTTATTCATCTTAGAATGAAAGTGGTAAAAGGTCACACTTTTGTCTTTCTTTACATTTCTGTAGTATAAATAGCGCATTAAATAATTAACCATAGTGCCTTTGGTGAAAACCAGTATCTGAGAAGTACGTTAACAGGAAGGTATTTCACAAAATGTGGGAGCTTACTGGACTGAACTGGAGGAGGAAATTCAGCACAGTTCTTAAAAGGGAACTCAAGGAGTGAACCAGGAAGAATCAGAGAACAGAATTTGGCTAAAGGTTCTAGTACCAAATAAGTGAATGAACTCATGCAAACAGCAGCTAAAGACGATGTCCACTGCACCTATGGAAAATGCTCCACTGCTCCACGTGGAAAGCTGAACAGGTGAAATACACTGTTTTTGGGAAACTTGCTGCAAAGCCCTACTTGAGCAGCAGTCTCTCTCTGTAGACCAAAGTGTAAATGAAGGGCCCATAGGAAACCTCATCAGCTTTCATAGGACACCCGCAGTTATTGTGCAGGCACAGGCAGACAAGTCCTTGTGCCTTGCAGTAGTAATAAATGTTGTTTCTCTGTCCATCACTTAGTCCTCTCCAGCTTCCCTGCATCAGAGCTTTTTACTTTAGGTGTCTGTTGTGTTTGCAGTTTGCACTGTGCTGTCTGAGAATGGAGCAGGCAAACTGCATCCTAACCTTGCTGCTTCTTGTTTACCCTGTTCTAATGCCCTTCTTCCTTTAATGCTCATGAGTTGTCTAAAACATAAAGTAAGAGTGTTCCCCCATACAGCAGCATTGTTACACTGCCACAGAGTTATAGTGCAGTAAAAAATGATGTAGGAAATAGAAGAACAATGATTTTTATGGAAAAAAGAATAAGAAAAATAAAAGAAAGTTCTTTTTTCACTTTAACAGTGAATATGAGTTGAGGGAATTTTCTGCCCTCTCCTCTCAGGGAGGAGAAATGCTGGTGAAACCAATCTGTGCTTCTTAAGCCTTGTTTTTGTCTATTTTCCATTTGTTTCTATCTGAAGTAGTTTGGTTTGTTAGCCTGTCATAGATTTTCTGTATCAACCTTTGCTCTTCAGTTTTGTATTCAGGAGGAGAGCTGCCTTACTCTTCAGCTGAATCTTTCTTTGGACAACAATCAATAAATCAGAAAATTGTTAACAAAAAGCAAGATCTTAGAATGTGCAGAATCCCTTCCCTGACATTTTAGCAATGACTTTGGTCCTTAACACTTTGATTCCCTACTTTTTCTCTAGTTGTTTAGTTGCAGGGTTCTGGAGAAATTAGAATCTCTGAGTAGAGATTCTGAGTAGCAGAGCTGATTAGCAGGTGATACCTGCACAGATTTTACTTTGCGGTTTTGGTATTTTCACTCTATTGCAATTGTTTAATTTGCAGTTGTGAAGAGGGTGGAATAGAGTTAAATCAGACTGATTTTTTTTTCTTCTCTTTTTTTCTTTTGCATTTGGCAGAAGGGCTGCAAGACAGAGCTATTACTACATGTTAGGACTGTGCTTTCAGATCCCGTTTCAGCTAATAATTTCACACTCAGAGATCACATAGCTATCTGATAAGCAAATTAATTGAAAGTAACAAAACAGTATACACTCAGATATTCCTCTGTGTAACACTGGCGTATGGTCTGAATTCATTCTCCTAATTTCCCCTAGATTTTGGTCCTAACAGTCAACTAATATTGCCTTCATCAGAATGCAAAAACTAGTCCAGATGGCAGCTTTCCCTGTCACTGTCTGAGCTAACTCATTTCTATTGCATTTCCCCATTATATTCTACAGTTGCAAATGCTCCTGCTAAATGCTATTTAATTATCTTGCTTGCTACTTGTTTACTTTAAGCAAAGCCCTGCAGACAGCAGTGTGATGTAGCAGCACCCACACTAGCTCAGGATATCAGGACAGGCACCTGCAGCCTCCGCGTGACCAGATTTTCTTGCTTGTCTCACTGGCAGCTACTGGAGTTCATATTAGCTTCTCTGCTCTGACAGGGAGGAAGGCATTGCAGGCCTTGTAAAAGGGCCTTCTCCGCAAGTAAGGGGTCGTGACACCATAGAAATACTAACATCTAAGATAAACTAACAATTTGTTCTAGTTAGGCTTTCTACCTTGTTAGACCCTCAGGGTAGAAAAATCTATGGCTTACCTGAGAACAGACATTGATCCAAGTTTCAGACATATCAAGATGCTGCAAATGATGCTTAATGCATAATTCAGCTGCTTCCCATCCTATCCTGTATTTCAGATTACTTATTATAACTCACTAATATTCCTCCTGTGATCTTTCTTTATTTCATTCAATGGATTCAAAGTTGAAATTCATACTACTACACCAGCTTGTAAAGTATGTGAGGGAGATAGATAGAGAAATAAAGTCTGCTCTGTGAAATCATGACCTAAATTTCTAACATGGCTCTAGGCTCAGCAGATACAAGGACAGAAGCCTATGCTTACTTTTCCTTACATATTAGCTCTTGTATTTTGCTCATTTTACATCTCCTTTTGGCTAAGAGTTTATAGTTTTAATGATTTTGTTAGGCTCCCTCTTTCAAGAGACTGACACAGTCCTACTAGCTGGAAGCTTGTGTGTGCAATGCTCACTGAGACCTTCCTCACCTGCCTCACTTCTGACAACTGTGAATCAAAACAGATAGGTTTGTTTTATTGCAAATTACATAACTGTGAAGAATCAATTGTAATAGTGCTTTTTGAAGAGGCATTAAGACTTTTTTCTACATAATGTTGATTTTCAATTGAATTTCATTTTATTTTTGGAATTGATGGACTTTTATTAATTCTTAGCAAAGATTTCCCCAACTTAAAATGTGAAAGGAAATGGATAATGACTCCTTAAACCAGTTACATTTTGCCTTTGACACTCACATGAAATATAGGAAACCAGAGCCCTTTCTCTTCTCTTTCTGCTTCAGTGGTCTTGTTTGAAAACTTTATTCTGAAATGAGCAAAGAACCTTCTGAGAATATCTCCCTTATGTTACCTAAACTCCTGAATCACCTGGCTATTTTAATGAATATTTCTGAAGAGGTGCATTTTTACTGGAGATATAGAACTATCTGTGCAATGGAATTATTGTGGTCTAGCTATAATTAATAAATAATGAAGCTCTGCAATTGCTGGAAACTCAAGGGAGCTTCAAACAATTCCTCAGATAAATAAGTTGAAAGCAAATATTGAGTGCTTTCTTCTTGTGCCCCACAGCTCCACATATTGAATCTATCAAGTTTTGGAGTACATTTTTGTATTATTGGTATGATTCAGGCTGGCTGCAAGCTCCTTCCCAGAAATAGGAGTTATTTCTGAAGGTCATAAACAATCCTTTTTACGTGTTTAGGTGACATCTCACTTAGGGAGACTGCTACTTCCTAAATGCTAAGCCAGCAAATACCTAGTAGTCTTGTCATGCTAAATGCTAACCTATCTCAGCTATTCAGAGAACTCTAACATCTCCAATTAAAGTTATAATTGTTCTTTTTTGATATAGCTCATCTACCAGACACCCCGTGACTAATTGTTTTATAATCCCTTCATATTTTGGTATATAAAGAAGCACTAAAAGCACGATTTTGATTTTTTTTTTCTATTTCTATGGAAAGTGATATCACTGAAGGGATATGATGCTTTCCTTTTAGCTATGATGATACCAATATAAGAAAGAAATAGACTGACCGAGAAATGGAACTGAAAGACTTAAATAAATGGTGCAGTGCAAAGCATCCTGCTTTGGTGTACATTTTTCTGATGTCTTGATGTGCTGAGAAGAAGCCCTTGTCTTGAGTGCTAATGCTAAATGATATCTTTTAAACTCTGTTGTTCTGAGATATAAACTTATTTGACAGTAATTTTATTAATGAGAGAAGTACTTTCAACCTTTCATGGAAGTCTGCTGCTACAGGATGTGTTTGAAAACTTTCCCTCTCTAGTGAGAACGCTGTGGAAAGCTCTTTAAAAAACAAACCCAAATATGTCATATACACGAAAGAGGTCAAGCGTCAAGGCTTCAGATTTGATAGGTAGGTGTCATAACAATGTGTTTTAGTCATTTCAGTAGATGAACCTGCTTGCATGCCTAGATTCAAGCCCTGTCGAAAAGATGTGTTCTACTCTTTCTTTCTCATCAGTTAAAACACAATGGCATATGCTAATGCCTAGGGGTAATCAGATTCTTGCATGAAATGAATTTCTATTTGTGCATCTCTCATTGAAATCTAATATTAAAAATGTTTTCACTCATATTTACCATTTTGCAACCAATCTGAATTTCATATCAGAGCTATTTGGAAAACCTTTTAAAATGTCATATACTACCTAGATACAATTAATCTCTCATTGAATTCCTGCACTGTGAAAAGGAGGTAACAGCAGTTGTTTTTTGTAATTAAAAGTCACCATATCTTGCCTATATTTTATATCAGATGTCATTATTTTGTTAAGGAAACTGTGACCCTTCTTTGAACAATTTAGAAATAGTTGAAGAATTAAAATAGGACTGCATCGCATTTCACAAGTTGAATTTTAATAGCCATGGAAACATATCCAAACTTTAAATAGCAGTGAGGAAAGTAGGTGGGGAAGTTTATCAGAACAAATTTAATGTAAGTATATGCTTAGCCTCAGTTCTGAACAGAAATGTTTTCAAACACACAATTTTCCTATTCTTCAGAATATATCACTCGGCATATCTAAGCTTTTATATTCATAGGATTATATTGAAATTACATTCAATTTTGATACTATTTGTTATCCATTCTTGAGATAAAAGAACAGTGTACCTAGATGAGACAAAGCTCCATACAAACACAGATATCCAGCTGCAAAAGCCAGTCCATTTTCCGAGAGAGTGCCTTCACCCTTGCTCCTTATGCAGGGTGCTTTAATAAAAACTGCCAAATCCAAGTGGCCTAATTCGGATCATTTTCAGTGTCTCTGCAGAGCTTTAGAAAGAGGCAGGACTGAGGCATGTGCTTTAGAGTCATTTCAGTGATGCTGCTTGGGTTGACCCTGAGCTCAAGCAGACTTGTTGTCTCTAGCCATGCCAAGCCTCTCCTCAATCCTCTGGTGACCGGAGGGTCGTCGGAGGGCTCATCCCCCTGGAGACCGAATCCCAGGTCCGGGTTACTTCTGTGCTCAGCCTAATGAACTGCGCTGCTGGAGCACTCAGCCGCCCCACCAAGGTTTCGCCCCAGCTGCCCCCAGTGCGGCGGGATGAGCGCTGGGCCAGCGTTAACAAGCTTGGACCTCACGGAATGGACTCATTATGGAGAGCGGGAGAGTTTCTGCCGTGACCTCAGCTCCTGCGTTATTTGGGGTCAGGAGCACTTCAGCTCCCCGAATAACAAGGAAATGAATACATGCATGAGGGCTTGATTCTCTGCTGTAGCTTCCTTTTCATAGTTTAGAGCATATTTTGGATTTCTTTATGGAATTTCTAGTGCCTGAAATACCTTTTTCTCAGACATTTATTTTTTTATTTTTTTCTCTTTCCTTTTTATAGTTTGAGAAGATCTTTTTTTTCTTTTTGTTGTAATCCATCAGATTCAAATAGTTCTGGGAGCTCCATGCAATAAATAAGAAAATCCTCTATTTTCCATTAAAAAGTGGTAGTCTAAATTAATAATGTGCATATTTGTTGTTTGCTGTGTTTTACATCTATTCGTTATATCCGTGTTAAATGAATTTCCTGCCACTGGTCCCAGGCTAGTACTGTAAGAATGGCATTAAATTGGTTTCCGAGTTCTGAACACAAATCTCCACTTGTAAATATGAGCATAATTTAATATAATCTCTTTTGCACAAGACCCCATCTAATTTGGAACAAAAGGTCTCTTAGAAAATGGCTCAGTTGATTAACCACTTACAGGCTAAATAGGGGCCCATATGCTGCTGCCCAAATAGTTTTGTAGGTGCTAGGGCAGGTCGTGGTCCCTGGTGACATGGGATAGCAGAGGAAAGAACCTTGCGAGTAAAGGGAAATAGAGGCTTTATTGAAGAGAAGAAAATAACAGGGGAGAATAATGGCTTCTGTCTCTTTGAATTATTGGTAGCATGGGTTTGCTGCAGCGAGGCTTTTGCAGCTCTCACAACACATCAGCTTTACCTGGGCAGCCGTAAGCATCAGCTTAGCCCGGCATCACCTTCCATCAGGCTGCAGCTGCTGGTACCACACAGAGCTTCCCTGCAGGCTTTTCAGTCCTTACAAAATCTCCTGCCAGGCTTTGCTTTGGCTTCAGAGTCTAGAAGCTGCACAGAAGATTTAGTGCAGATTTACACCTATTCTATTTCCTGCCTAGTCAGGGCAGTTTGTGACAAGCTTGATTTCTTTTTTTCTTTTTTCTTGTCTCTCAGAGAAATTGGAAACTGGTTGTAAGCGTATGTAAGAAGATAAATATTGCAGCTTCCTTCCTAAATATTGCAGCTTCCCTCAATTTCTCCCTTCCCAGTTTTGGAGCAGCTTTTAAAATACATTTTTATGGATATGCAAGATCTTCAGAAGGTTTGGGTTTGGCATGATGGTTTGGCTGATTTATCTTACTTGCTTCAACATTTTTATGTTTTTGACATTGAATTGATATTGGGATGCAGTTGGGTAGAAACATTTAAAAGGCTGATTTACCTCTTATGCAAGTGACAGTATTTGCAGTTCTGTTAGTGAATCTGAAAAACATTGCTAACATTAGTCTTCCAAGGAATATATATACACATAGAAGTTTTTCACAAAACTGACTCAGATACATCGCACCACTGGTAAAATGGTTTTCTCAAACAGAATAGTTAGAATGATTTTTAGGCTAAGATACTGGGTCAGAACTTCAGTCTCTGGACATATGTATGTGAGGCAGATACCTCTGCCCTATGGATATTCTCCTCATAACTGGCAAATTATGGAGCTAGGTCTGGGCACTCTCCCAGTCGGTAGATGAAAGGAGAACCCCAAATAGCTTCAGATAAAATTATAAGACAATGTTAGAAGTTCTGACTCCAAATTTGAGATGTTCCAATTAGTAATAATGGACCACATGGTAATGTATGCCAAAGGTGGGGGAAAAAACATAAATAAATAAAGGAAAACGCACCTTTCCTTTGCTATTAAAGGCAATGTCACCGAGAAATTTTTAATTGAGTTTTGAAATACTGGCTTTGATTCTTTTAATGCTATAGCCAATAGGTCACTGTCTGATTAAGCCTCTTTAACAACTTCCTGTCCAGGGACTGGAAGTTACTATGTGAAATATGATTGAACAAAAACAGCAGGCATCTTATACTTATGATTATTAGGACAGAAACAGAATATGAGGAAAAATAACAAACTGTATTGACCAAGCATAATTTTGTAGAACATGTTTGGTCAAGTATCACCGGAATTCCTTAGGTAAGATAATTTGATACACTTAACAAAGATGGCAGCGTAATTTTTCCCTTATTGTAGGTTTTCTTCATTCTTTCCTTAGGTTAATTCCTTCCATCCACTGCTGTCATTCAGCACCTGCCAGAGGCAGTTTCCAGCACAGCTTCAGCCAGGACCCTTGCTGCCATAGAGCCTGGGGAAGACGAGGATGGGATGAAACAGGGCGAGACGAGAGAGACATCTGCATCTGCTGGGAGGATGGCTTTGAAATACCAGCTCTGCGTGAAGGCTGCCTTCCCCGAGGGAAAATAGGATGCAGGATCTCTTTACATAATTGGCTTCTCCTTTTAATATGGTGGCGGTGGGTACAGATGTATGTGAAAATTCCATTTTTCCTTTGGTACTTATAAGACGATTATTTTCAAGTTTCCTTCCTTCCTTCCTTCCTTCCTTCCTTCCTTCCTTCCTTCCTTCCTTCCTTCCTTCCTTCCTTCCTTCCTTCCTTCCTTCCTTCCT
>VZSG01000031.1:1496688-1693614 GCA_013398315.1 Nothoprocta pentlandii
CTTTCCTCAGTTCTGTCATAACTGTCACCATTGCTGAGGTGAATGGTTTAATTATGTTCAGATTCCCAAAGGTGTTCAGCAATCATCTCTGCTCCCATCAGAGCATATGACTTTTTTAACAGAAAAAAATAAGTGTAAAATATTTTACCATGCAGTATTTTATCTTTTCCATGTTGTCTTGGAAAGATTCTTTGAGATGTTCAATAGATAAATCTGTATTTACTTATGTTGGTAATTTTCATTTCCAATTTAGTTGTCTATATGAGCAAACAAATGAAAAAGATAACCAAAGATAAAATAATATTCAAACCCAGATTTGCATCTATTCTTGCAGAGTTTGAGACCTTTCTTCTAATACATCACACCTACATTCATGCAAACTTAGGACCAAGTTCTGTTTTTGTGTGAAAGTCTGTACTGCTTCCCTCAAGAACAGAAGATGCTCCGTGTTTGAGATAATATTTATTGAATTCAGGATTAACTGAAGAATTGAAAAAGTAAAATTTAAGCAAAATAATTAAAGCCAGAAGAGGATACTTAGCAGAATGAAAAAAAGAAAAAAAAAAAAGGAAAATAGGAATTCAATAACTTGGAAAAAGAAGAGAACTTTGGGGATATTTGTGATAGCCAGTAAATCACAGAATCACAGAATGGTTGAGGTTGGAAGAGATCCTATAGAAATCATCTAGTCCAACCCATGTGCTCAAGCAGGGGCACTTAGAGCACTTGGCACAGGGTGGCATCCAGGTGGGTTTTGAAGATCTCCGAGGAAGGAGATGAGTGTGAGCAGCAACACACCCTAGCAGTGGAGAGCCAACTCTGTTGATAGATCTAGGGAAGTGATTAACCCCTCTGGTCATCATTTTTTAGACTATCCTGAGAATAGTGATAGAAAAACTTCTTTACCATGAGGACAGGTCAACAGGAGAGCTGGTTGCTCAACTCTGAGCAACCTGGTCTGGTGCATATAAGGTCCATATTTGACCCTACTTGAGCAAGAGATTGGACAATACATTCTCCTGAGGTTCCTGCCAAGCTGAGTTATCTTATGATCCTATATACACTTCTGTAGCTCAAAGCTTTCAAATTTAACCAGTAACATATTCTATTTAAAATCAATTAATAAGCCACGATCTGAACTATCAGCTTAATTTGGTATTTAAGCAATTTGTGGTGCTTCATTAATATCCAGTCAAAGGAAGACTGCAGTATTCTGTCAGGTCAATAACTTGATTGGATCAATGAACTTCACTGGGTCAAATTCATGCCTACAGTTATTCTATTGATTTTGGAGTTTTACCACTTGAAATGTTTTGCCACATATCTTCTCTCAGGATTCAGTGGCTTATGGGGAGTGCAAGAAACTCCATTAATTAGAAAGAGAATAAATTGCTTGTAAAAAAAGAAGTATGGTATTATATGCAATGAATCATGGGTATCACATCCAGATAGTGCAGATGAACTGATAGTTTACTCTGTATTTGCCACTTACTTAAATTTAGCTGAATCAGAAATTATCCACATAACTCCTCAGGTGAGCTGCCAGACATGAACCTCATCCAAAGCAGAGTTTTTATTTTACATTTAGACTTAGAAATCCTTACTCTGTCATTGATGTATTTAACATATAGATACAAATTGTGAAAATTGCCTCTGAATAGAAAATATAAACAAAACCATTTAAAATAGCTTTTCCTGTAGCCTATGTTTGGTGTAGGGTTGTGATGAACTCTGTGCAAGACTGGAGTTATTTTTTTCAGTAACAGTGATCTATGTCTGAGAACTTGTCTGATAGTTTTTTGATAGGCAGTAAATATTAATTTTGTCTAGTTAGAAGTAAAATGGTTCCTTCACTCATACTTCAGAACAGGAGACAATATGGATTATCATCCAGCTCTCACCGACTGCTCTGTAAGTTGTGTTATACTTCCCCTCTGATTTGTATCACAGCCTGAATAGTCTGTTCTCTGCCTCAGACTAGTTTCTGTTACTCTCTGTTTTAAAATCCGGACAGGTAGAGCTGTCTTTATAAATCTTATTTTATTTGCATTAATTCAACATGAGTTCAGAGTTGTCCAGTCATTTCTGTCTGTCTCTTCCAGAGCCTAGAGGAAAACAAGAGCTTTGCCAGATACAGCAGGAAGTGGTGGAACATTTTCTCCAGTGAAATCTTTTACATCTATAAGGCTTTGCAGTTTAGCAGGAACTACAGTATGGTATGTCATTCGGATCTTGTAATACCTACTTTTGAGAAGCCCTTTATTTCTAGTTTCATATTATTTATTAAATATTAAGGAAAGTTGCATGATGACCAGCCTGAGTCTCATCATAGCGCACCTGAAGTGCTCAACTATTTATTCCCTATTAGCCTGACAGAAAAATAAGAAATGATCTTCTCTTCCTCACCTTCCAGATTCTTACATATAATAAGATATGAATTTAAGAAATCAAATAGTGTAAGTATTTTATCTTCCTTTGTTCTCAGAAGAATTATAATTTTATCTTGTCTTGCATACCCTTGTCTACTTAGTATGGTTCAGTTTACCCTGTATCCCTCACCAGCACGCAGAAGTGACTTGATTTCACAGGACATTCTTAAAACATTTTCAACAGTGTAACTAGTGTGATGGTCCTGAGAATCTATATAAAGAGCACTTTTCCTGTAGAAAAGGGAAGATCTTTGTTAAAAATCATGGGGTTGAATCACTTAATGCACAATGCCATCAAGTTCAGCACTTCAAGAGGAAATATCTTACAATACAGTTTCCCTCTTTCACTGCAATGAGCAGCATGTCTGAAAGTGCAATCCTGCCTGTAATTATGCAGAATAAAAGATAAAGTATTATTAAAAGCACCAGACCTCTAGAGCTGAAATCATCGTACCAAATGCTGCCACTGTAATGTGTGACATTTTGTGAAATTTCAAGGTGGTGCTCAGCAGTAATAATACTGCACGGCTCACTGCTCAACTGTCACCTTAATAAAGCACAATAAAAAATGCTACTGTTCCGTGCCGTCTGCTTTTTCACACTTTTTCCTTCTTTCCCTGTAACACCATCATTTAGTTACTTAAGACTGTTATGTTTACTTGTACTAAAATTCAGTTATCACTAAAGGGAATATGTTATGCCAAATGCTGTTAAACTATAATAACAAACAGTTTTTGCAATTCAGTGTGTAAAGCCATAAAGATATACATTATGGATAAACAGGTATTTCAATGCAAATATGGTCTTCCAGGAAGTACATATTCAAGTGATACTCAAAAGTAAATATTATTTTGAAAGACAAACTTATGCTGGTTTTTCTGAAGTGTGACTGATCTGTGTTCTTTTCTGACACAATTATTAATTGTGTTACTCCACCCTTTATAAAATTAGCAAAGGAAATAACCCAAAAAAGAAACAGAGAAGACTGCAGATATATTGTTAATTTGTTTACATCCTTAAAGCTCATCTCTGGAGAATGTGATTCAAGGTTTCTTCTTGTTTTCTTTTCCAAAGCCTGCCTATGTGATCATGTATTCTAATTAGTCCAAATACAAAAGGCAGCACCTGCAACATACAGCTTCTTTTGTTCTTTTAGGATTACAGTTTACAGCGTTCAGCCAATTTCTGTCAGCTTTGAAGAAACCTGCTAAATGGAGGAGAGCTGTTTTCCCCCAGATGAAGGCACCTGCCCAGAAGGCAGGCGTAATTTGGATTGCTGCATGCCCGGACCCCAGACATTGAGAGGGAGGGAGGCACCAATAACTGCAGCTCTCCTGGCTTGTGAGGCCTGTCTTCTTGCTCTGGAGGAAGCACGTTGCCACACAGTCCTTTTGCATGCATTGTGATATTTGTTGGTGGGCATGCATGGTGTCGCTCCTGCTGAGCATCCCCACTGCAGTCATCACATTGCAGCCTAAACTGGTAGATTTGTGAGCCTAAAGGACTATGCAAGCCCCCATAACCAAGGCAGTGCAGGACCTAAAAGTACTTGCTTGATCTTGACTGACTCTGGAAGAGTCAGTGTGAGGCCTTTAGTCAGTACAAAAATTCTGTTGCATTTAACAGTTGTTCATTGTGACTGGTTAGTTGGGCTTTTCCCAATACTCCTCTGCTGAGGATAAGAACCTGGCTTGGGATTTTGAATGATGGTCTCTAAAGAGTCAGTACACTGGTTTTTGTTTAGATGAAAGGCATCAAATTAGGCAGCAGGCAGATTCTCAAGAGACTTCGTGTGTTTTACATTGCATAATCACCAAATAAAAGCAGAAATATTCTTAAGGAACTGAAACTAGAGTCACTCTCTTCTAGCTGAGTGTCCCTAAATTGTGCAATCCAGAACCACAGATCCTCTTCCTTGTTGGGCCTTTTTCCCCATGAATCTTGCCTTATTGAAGGTCAAACAAGGCTTCATGATGTTGTGGGGGTGGCAAATCTCCTGCTCAGTGTTCTGCTGCTTGTTCCAAAATATGCCCTCCTTGTCCCAGATTGAATGTCGCTACCTGATGTGAAGCATAATCTGAGCTCAGGTGCTAGAATAGCATCTGTAGGGATCCCTTTGAGTCAAGTCTGTGTCCTAACAGAAGTTGAGCAAGGTAACGATATTTAATTCCCTAAAGTATGCAATGTGTAAAACCCCCCAAATGTAGATGTCTAGGTTGTGAAAAAATAAGTGTCAAAGTGAAATCAATAAATAGGTATTGAAAATGCCTTTCTGTGACACCATTCTTGTTTCATTTCAGATGCCGAAGCTGATCTTCTAGGTCATGCCATGAGTTGTTCATGCTGTTGCCACAACGGCAATACCATTTTGTCCACCCTACCAGGAAGGCTGCAGCATTTTAAAGGTATTGGTTATGCATCCGAAGGTCATTTTTTTTAACGAAAGTTCCAGAAAATGTCATGTGAATTACTTTTTGTTCAACTATTTTGAATACAAAGCAATGGGGAATTATGAAGAATTTACTAACGTAGTTGAATTTTTAATGATAAGCACCCTAAAAGACAACAACTTTCACTTACCTTCCTTTAGGAAAAACATTACTGTAAAATAAGTAAAAAAAAAAAAAAAGAAATTATTCTAGCATTTGTTTTGTATTTTAACTTAAATCACCAGTGTAACATAAGCCATATTTTATGTCATGTGTAACTTTAAAATAACATACTCTGACATTTTGTGTCTACTGCTATTTATTTTACAGTAATGTTTTCATTCAGAAAATTCTAGGATATAGTAATACATATCAGGTGTCTTTTTTTTTAAGGAAAAGAAAAAAAAATGTCTGTTTCCTTACAAAGCTGATTTCTTCAAAATTTGGAATCACTTTAATTTCAAAAATGAGTTTAAAGCATTCTGAATTGTATTTTAATGGTTTCTATTAGCTTGACATTAAAAAAAGAGGAAATGTTGCTGCCTTATTTTTACATAAAAGAGTACCTAATGAGTAGATTTGCTTTAGCAGTGATGTTATACAAATAAACCAAAGAAAACCTTTTTAGGTATATTGATAACTGGAAGTATGAAAGAAAATGTCTGAAAAATAAAATGACCTTCATTAGATAGATTACAGCTGTATTTATGCTTTCCCATGAGTCTGATTTTGTGATGTTTTTCCAATTCACTTCAAAAATGGCTCCAAATCTGTTCGCTCTCCCAGAAGTGTCTTCATTTTTTATGTATCAGCTCTTCATATGTTTCCTTTCCTGATATCCTTCTGATATTCAAGAACCCTGGTTTTTGATGGCCAGGCATGCCAAGTTCCGCACTAATCAGCAAGTATTGTTGCTGACTCCCAATTAATCATTATCTTTCATCTCAGCTTCTATTTATAATTCAGAGTATTCTTTTGAGTTCAAAATGATACATTTTAAATGTATTAAGCGTTCTAGCTGTAAGGTCCATTCAAACTTACTCTGTTTCAGTGAAATGAAATGCTCAGTGGGGCTGCAAGGCAGCCACTGACAAGGATAAATGCTTTTCAAGCATAGAATGACCTATGGGTAGAATTTGTGTTACTGCAGAATTTGTTCCATTACCAGACACTTTAAAAAGATTTAATTGCATATTTTCCCATCTGATATGTTTTTAGAGCTATCTGCTGTACCAGAAAATATAAACTAAATATAAGCTGAGTATCATTTCATTACTACTTGCTCTCACGAACATCAGTGGTACATGACTCCTTTTGATTTCATAAAAACTGAAAAAAGGGCCTTTTAAAAATCATACCCTCTGTTTAAGTAGTATAAATAATGTTTGCTTCTGCAATGATTGTCTAACAAGAAAAACATATGAATTGTTTCAGAAGGTTTTTTGTTTGTTTGCTTGTTTTGTGTTTGCAACTTATTAGCTGCTGCTTGAGGTGACATTTAAAATGTGAAGATCTTCTCCTCATTTCTTGCCCTTATTCTGCAGGTTAGCTGTGGACAGGGAGGAAGGGAACCTGAGTGGCCTGTGTGCAGCTGATGGGCTCTTGACAGTGTGTTTTGGGGAGGAATGGGGAAATGGTGGGATTTACTCCTGCTGCTTGCCTTTTTCCTTGTCCTGCATTGGGCTAAGGCCCAGGTTAGGCCAACAGATTGATTTTGTGGTGATATGAGATGGCTGTGGGAAATGATCCATCTCACAGCCAAGAAACTCCAAATAACTTGGATCTGCTCCCTGCCCTTCTTGACAAATTCCTTGCCCCAAGGGCAGCGGAAGAGCCACCAGGTCAAGGTGGGAGAAGAGCAGACCAGAGCGGGGATATTTTCAGCTGATACTCTGGGCAGACACATTTCCTTATGGAATAATAGCCAGGGGGAGTAGCCACCTTGAAGCCTCAAAACATCTTGAGAACATAGTGATTTCTTCCTGTATCTTTCAAAAGCAGGGCCTATTGCTTTGCCCACATATTTATACTGTTGCATTTTATTTACTGTTCATAAGTGGATAGATTTAATGTGACTGCCCTACTCTATTGTAGCTTCTCTGTTAAATACAGTGCTAGAGATCATGATATTTTCCCATTTTTTCCCTCTGACCACAATCACATCCAATACAATTTCTCATTTTTTTCCTATTATCGTCAAAAAAAAAAAAATCCTTCAAAAGTAACTTCCTTCAGAGAAGTCATTAGGCAGTTACTGAAACTGAATGTACCTTCCATATTTGGTTCAAAACAAGTTTACTGTGATTTCTTTCTCAGAAGTGTTTTATTTGTAGAAATTCATTGAGTCAAGCAATCCACATGTACTCATGCTGAAAATACAAATAAAAGATATATTTCATGCTTGCAGAGTCTCACTTGCCTCCCCCAAAAGAAAAGCTTTCAAATCAGGCAAGTGCACATCCAATATGAAAAGTTGGGCAAATCTGTCATTACTTTAAAAAAAAAAAAAAGAACCAAATGTTTGCTGTTTTCTATTAAAGCTGGATTTTGGAAGGAGCAACGTACAGACTCTCTGGAGATGTTTCATTCTGCTATTGCAATAGGAAAAGTCAGGTATAATAAGGGAGAAGGATAAAAAAACATGTGATTTGACTATGTCAGTGCGAATATTAAGAGGTGATAGCAAATCATAACTTTATAATCTGAGGATTTTCAGGTCTGGCTAATAACTGCACGTTTGTATAATTCTTAACTATATCACGTACTGATGTTAAATAGTGGTCTTTCAGCTAGCATATAAATAACTGGCTTTAGAGGTAGGCAGACAGTTGTTTGATATTTTCCTAAGTGCAGCCATTTTCTATGATTAATAAAAATCAGATTTATTTTTAGGTAATTTTTTGAAAGCTTTATTTATTTATGAAATTTTGAAATATTATCAAATGATAATAAAATAGTTAACCAAAAGATTCCACTTGTGGCAATGATGAGAGGCTTAAAATAAATTTTAGGAGACGTAATTTGACTTTTGTTGTTCAGGTCATCTTATCAAAGCTAAGAGAAGCTCTGAGAAAGCATTAAAAGTAGAATGTACTTCAGAAGTCTCTTGTCACATTTGTACACAGGCAAAATGCTCTCTAAACTTTCTGCTATTTTATATAATGGATGATGCAAAAATTACCGATATGTTTGTGTATTTAAAAAAGTCGCCAAAATTACATGATGCATGAGACCCTCATTTTTCTGATTCTGTTAATTCTCTGTGCACGGCTGTAAGTCAGTGCCAGCCCCTGAAGGCAGTCAGCACCAGATGCTTTAGGGAAGATGCAGGAATGCTTGACTTGGACAGCTGGAGAATAAAGTGCTCAAAGAAAATTTCTTTTTTTTTATAGAAATCTACCAACCAGTGCTTTGCTTTTGCTCAAGGGCATTACCTCCTTATCAGCAGTACCAACAAAAGGCTATCATTGTATATAGGACGTACTTATCTGAGCAGCAGCTATTTTTACAGGCCGAAGGGCTGCAGTTTCATCCAATGGAAACATTCAGCCTAGAGCTGTCTTTGTAAGATAAGAAATTGTCAGAAGACAGGTGGTTTGACTTGGATAATTTTTAGAAAAATCTCAAATTTCCTGATCATTGTAATCTAAAATACACTCCAGGTTGTGACCTGGAGTGTGCCAGAAGACACCTTTCTTCATCAAGGCAGTCTGGAAAAGAGAGGTTTCTTAGCTGAGCTGCATTGAGAATTAACTTCAAGGTCAGAAATCTTGAAATGTTTTTATGCACCAATAAGAGCTGTCTAGTATGTTGTTGGAGTTTTGATTTTTGTTCCTGAGTATTTAAAACTACCCTAGAAATTTGTCCTCTCAGTCAGGAATTGACGATTACCATTGATACCCTGAGAGAAATACCTCAACCTTTGCTGTATTTGCCTAAACTCCCGAGCTAAGTATTGCTCTGGAACAATGAGTTCCACACTTGCTATACATGGCAAAGACAATATTTTGTATGCATTAATTCCTGGTAAAAAATACACTTGTAAAGATTGAATATTTTAGCTAGCAGAACCCTTCATTCTACCACAGCCTTGGAATATGTATTGCCTGAACTTGGAAATGTGCTGCCTTGTGATTTGCTAATTACAATTTGAATTTCTTGCAGCACTCCTTTGGGGGAAACTAAAGTGAGAGAAGATAATTTCCCTTTAATTTCCTGAAAAAGTAGGTCCTTTGTAGAAATCTGTTCCAACAATTTTTGCGTTAAAGATGAATGCAAAAGCATAACTTAGCATGAAGCTATGAAACCCTGGTGTGTCCATGGTTTTACATTCAGCAGCGGGACTGCTTCAGCCAGTTAAAGCAAATCTTACCTCCTACCTCTTTCCTTCTTTAGTTTCCCATGTGGTTTAAGCTTTTGTTTTGTAAACTTTTTGTTTAAACTTTCCTGCTGAAAGGATGTTCCTGGCTAGACTCCTGCCCCTCTTTTAAGCCTAGTCATAACCACAGAAAGAGCTGTGCTCCTGGCAAGAGGTGGGATGTGTAGCTGGCAGTGGGAGACAAAGGAGAAGGAAAATGGATTTTTGATCTCAGCCTACAATTTTATCAGCTGAAGATGATCATAAAACTGTGATGTCTACTACTTCTGGTCTGTCTATCTCTTGTGCCAGCTCCAGCAGTGAACCAAGTCAAGGCCTTGCCAACCAAGGCCCTCAATCCCTCTCTAAATAAAATGTCTGGGTCTCTCTGCTCTGAAGAGATTTGTTTGTTAATCCAAGTCACTGTATGGCCATAGAAACATATGTGCTGGCACAACGTGGGCAGCAGCATGGCATTGGTGTTGGCAAAGTGGGGAAGAGCATGGCCTTAGTCTGCTGCTGAAGAACGGCTCGGTGCAACCTCACTTTCAGGTGAATAAGAACTCCCATGGGGTTAGTTTTACTAACTTCAAAAGACTTTGGAAGGAGTATCCATGTGAGTTAGCCATTTATAGTACAGCCCTTGGCTCCTCCGCAGTATTTTATCCTCAATGACATCTCTCATCCCTGGGAACCCAGCAGTCTCGCTCGTTTGCTCACAGACTTCCATCTGCACCGTGCCGCCAATCTGTCACTCATTACATTAGCATAGCGGGAAGGACTTGGGGGGTTTGTCATTACTATTTTTGTAGAAAGCAGAGTTTTATAATGTATTTGAAGGATTTGGTCCTGTGAAGTGCTGGGTCTCAGAGGCTCACTAATTTTGTCTGGAGTGGAGTCTGCTGAGCTCCTTTGAGGGCACACAACCTCTTAAAGGATTAGACCAGTCTGGAATACCATCCATTTGTGTCAGCACTTTATTAGTACTACAGAGATTACGCATTAGATTATGTTGCAGGCTGATAAACGGCCGCACTAGAAAGGGATATTGCATCTTTACACTTTTAATAATCTAGAATTCAGTTTGATATACATAGTATTAAGCCCTACAAAATAAACAGGCACTCAAAATGCAAAACACTATCAGGATCTTCTATCGTGAACTGGTGAATATGAACTGTAGACATTTAAAAACGTCTGTTGGAGTAACATAAAACAGCATGGAAAGCAGAAGTACCAGCAGCATTGCAAGGGGCAGCCTTAGGAACATATATTGTGATGTTGTTTCGCAAGATGAGACATAAGAAAGATGATCTCTGCCTCACTTTGGAGAACAGAGTGCCAGTGGCTGGCAGAGATATGGTGGATGTAACCCTCTCTGAACTTTAAACTACTATAAATGAAGCAAATTTGGAAAAAAAAATATTCATTTACTAACAGTTTTCAGTTTGTTTACCAAGTTATTTCATTGAGCCCTGCATCTAACAGAGCATCTTCCATAGCAGAAGATAGTTGTTCTCTTGTATGATTCATTCTAGATGCATTAATGCCAGCTTATAGTGCTATTTTAAAAGTAATCACAATGTCACTTTTATTATCTGTTTTGGAAGGTGTTTTCATCTTGCAATCCAGACATATATATATGACATATATATGGTGACATACAACCAAATTCTGCACTTAGAAATGATGGGTACATAGGACTAAATTATAGTGTAGATTTTTAATGTGCAAGTAAATACTATGCTGTACCATTGTTGAGAGGTATTTTCAAAGTTATGGGGAGCATTGATACCATTAGGGCAAATAGATTTTCAAATGGACATTACTGAAAACAGTTCATATTAGAATATTTTTTCAAAGACTAATACAGAAAATCATATATAGTATACAATATTAAAGATGAGAAAAGGCCTCAGACTTCATTTTTCACTCCTCCAAACTATACCTTACCATAGGATTTGCAGATGCTCCACCATGTTAAAATTCTGTTTTCTCTGAATAGGAAAAAGAATTAATCTGTGTTGCAATAGCTGAGCTACTACTGAATACTTAAAAAAAAACAAACAAACAAAAAAAAAAACCAAACCTTGAGAAACACTAAAGCTACCTGATCTTGCTTTAGTAAAAGCCAAGGGGATGACCAAGAGGCTGCTGTCCATTTAGATGACAGTGATGTTGGTCAAAATGAGCTGAATTGTTCTTCTTTATTGAAGCAAGTTTGCACAGAAGAGAACCCTAACCTTGGAGTTGCGTGTTACTTGTTAACAGAGGAATTCAGAGTTAGTTCAATATTCTGTGACTGACTGGATGGCACAATAATACATGATATGATCAGTAGAACCCTAAACAGAGAAAACATCTCTGTTTCGTCAGATACATGAAAAACAGAAACTTTGAAAACAAAACCTTTGCACAGGTTCCTTCTCACAAGCTTACCTCCTTCTCTCCTTAGTGAGATACTAAATGGTCACTTGGGTTGGAAAAGGCTACTCAATCTTGTGAAGACCTGGGAAAATAATGGTACTGTCCTCTCTAAGGGTAGGCCGTATATTTGCTGAAAAGCAAACAAAAAATGAAAACTGAGAAGTACTTTCCACAGCCAGCTGTTTTTCAACAGACATCGTGTCTAGCTAGTTCTCAAGAGGGACACATCTTTCTCCTCCTTCCTCAGAATAAAGCGTCTGAATGAGGTACAGAGGGACACTTCCCATTCTGATCCTCAGCCACTGCTTTTTAACAAAACATATCACAAAGTACATAAATCATATGAAAAAGGCACACCATCTGTCATACACCTATGTGTATTTATCCTGTTATTTCTAGAACTTTAGCAACAACAGGATGAATTGTGCCACAGTATATGCACAGACTACCCAATGACAAAAGTCACAATGTTTTGTCATCTAAACCCAAAAATGAGAGATGAAACACAGGTACTTTAGATTATACCTTCCACTTATTTCATTAGTACACTGATAGTCTGCAGAGTCCTTATGGCTGGCTGGAGCAGAAATCCTTTTCCATTTCTCCAAATGAAAATATTTCAAGAAAATGCTAGAAAATTTCTCCTTTTTTTTTTTTTCTTTATCATTCATCACAATGAAAGAGAGATCTCTTAATGTTGCAAAACTGTTTTTGAAAAGTTTATATAATTTGGTCAAAAGCTTTGGACTGGTCCATGTCTCATCCATGTGATGGCTTCTCTGCTGAACTCTTGGCTCATTGGGACACTCTGGTATCTGAGGGGCTCTCGGAGCTGTTGAGGGCCAGCAGGTCTCCTGCTGGTCTTTGGGTTGTTGCTCATTCTAACGACTCTCTGGTTCTAATGACAAATTCTGTCCTGGACCTAAGGAATTTCTCTCACAAAACCTTGTCAGGAGTAATGGGCCTGGTTTTCAGAATCAGCATGTTCTGGCACAAAAGTTTTGTCAAAAAATTTCCCAAGGGCTCTATTATCTATTTCATTCGTGATTCAGCTAGCTTGCTGTGGCAATAATTCTCTGTGTCCCTTCAGATTAGCTGTCAGCCTAAAGGACTTGCCCTTGTCCTGCCTCTGCAGCTCCCTTGCTGATGAGGAGCAGAGAGATTTGCATCTTTCTTTGTCACAAGCTGAATTCGGCGAGAGAGATACATAAGCAATAACTCTTTAGTGGTCTCTGGTCTGTTTATGAGAACCTGCCAAGACTCTTTGTAAAATAACAAATAGCACAATTCAAATATACATAATAGTAAAGTATTATTTGTTTTCTTTGGACTGTGAGTTCCCTCTGCATTAACATTGCGGTGAGATTGCCATGAGATAACTTCCTGAGTGCCCCCTTTGCCCACCGGCTCTGAGCCAACCCTGCTGGCCACAGGCAAGAAAACTCATTTTATTTCCAAAATGCAAACATTTTTCAGAAAGTCATCCAATGCCAAAAAAAAATTATTTTTGCAGAGATTGGGCAAATAGACTATTTTCAATCTCTATTACTTTAGCCACTCGTTTGGAATAGAACTATTATGGCAGGTCATATTACAACATCAGCTATTTTAAACTCACTGTAGAGGACTCTGCAGCATATTACTGGGAGGAGAGAGGTGTCAGTAATTCTTGGGAGATACTTCATCCTGTCCATGACCATTAGTCTTTAACAAATTACTCATTAGTTCCTTATCAGTCTCCTTGTTTAAGAGACAAGTGCCTGGCATAATGAGTTGAATGTAAGCCTTGAAAATCTCTAATACAAAGGAAAACTATTAGCATTTTAAGAGTAAGAAGGATTACTTGCTATTTCAAATATGTAATGTGCATCACTCTTAAAAACTTGTTTTAATTCCCTCCTACAACTCTGTAGTCAAAGCACAGCTTTAGGTGTAACTCTAATTACATTCTACATATGTTAAAAGGAAGTGTAGATAGAAACAAAGGGATTTATTATCAAGAGAAATTGTGCCCTTATGTGAATGACATCCGCTGCCATTTCATTCACAGCTATAGTCCATAACAGGCAACACAAAATGCTCTCAGCTGTCAAATTTGAAATTTGAATTCAGAAATATTATAATAATGAAGGAAAGTCTCTGCTAACTAATACACATCGTCTACTGTTAGTACAAGTACCTCACCAAAATATCTCACCTTCTGATATTTCCATTCTTAGTAATATAACAGATATTTTAAGTAATGAACTGGTATTTTTATCAATTGTTGTTTTATTTATATGTACTATTTAAGATCCTAGAAAATGACATAGCTTGTCACAGCCATTTCTTTAAAATAGGTGCTATACAAAAATAATGCAAAAATGTCTCCCAAACTTTCAATCATTAGACTGTAAGGGAAGTGCTTAGATGTACATGGTGTTCCTTCTCTGACATTCAGGAGGCAGTAAATGGCAGACTAATATTATTCAGCACTGTACACTCTTATATGTCCTCTGAATCTTTGAAAAGGAGAAGATATATTGATGACTTGTGATATTTTTAACCTTTAACCTGCCTGTTTTGCTCACTTGGGGGTCACATAAGACTGAATTTCTGTTTTTAAGGAACTGAATTTTGATCTCTTGTTTTAAGAATGGCAAAGAGACCAAAAGTGAATGGATAGGGGTTTACACTTAAATCCAGGCAATTAATAGCTTTGTACTCAGAGCTAAACAAAGTCCAGAGTTCTTTCCCTGTCTCTGGGTCCATCTCTGAATCCATATATGCTGCATATTTAACAGCAGAGTAATTATTAAATTTCAGCAAAATGCACAGAGCATTTCTCCATGTTTGTAGCTCACAATTCTGCAGGCTCAGCCAGCTGTAAGATATAGCAGAGTTGAAAAATTGCTTGCTCTTCTGAAAAAGCTAAAAAAGAAATTACATGGATTTATTTTCAGCAGGACAAGCCATTTGCACTTTCCACTGCAGCTTTCCAATCTGAAAGTGGGCAGTAAATAAGCACATTGCAAATATCGACCGGCTCATGCAGTAAGTAATTACAGCATCACCGTATCACTAATCTAGACGGTGAAAGTTCTCGTAGTTAACCTGCAGGGTAAAGGAGCTTTGCCTTTCCATTAACACCAGTAGCTACATCATCTGGCTGCATGTCGTAGCACGACCCCAAGGTAGATTAGGGCTAAGTCTGTCCCCTTTGCTGCAGTTCAGCTAAGATATAGCATTCTTTTCCCAAAGTTGCCTGATTTAGTCCCTGGTTGCTGTCTTCTCTCCTCCTCACCTCAGGGGTGACCTTGCGGTGGTTTGAGCTCATCATGGTGCCATTTTTCACCTGGACACCCCAGGCACAGGAGACACTGGGACTCTGCCTGCAGCGAAAAATGTTTTCCCACTTGTTTGGTCTTTTAAGCAGCATCTTGTAAAAACTCCCTTTCTCCCTTGGTTTAGTCTGGTTTTCTCCATTGTTTTATTTTTTACAGTCTTTGTTCAAACATGTACCTGATGATTTCCTGTAATTAGCAGTTCAGTCTTCTCTTTTACAGCTCTTTGTCCCTACTTGCACTTGCAGATTTTTGAATTTATTGAACAATTTCCTTTCTTAGATTTACATGTTCTTGTCATCTGATGCCTTCTTTTCCACTACATGGCTTTAGAGGTGGACCCCAAGTTGCTTTCTTTTGTTTTACTCCTTTCTAATGAAGAGTATTAGCTCATGAGTGTAGAAGTGGGTCTCAGTTTTCAAATAGCTTTGTAACTGTTGCGTTTAGTTTTCTTCGGTAGCACATTTCCCAGTTATCCTTCTGTTTCTGAAAAAAAATGTATTAGCTTTAAGCTTATAGATATGCAAAATGATTATAAAGTTGGTAAAGCAGGGTCATAGTTCTGTTTTGGCTTCTAATTTCAAACGTATTTGTTTTCCTTAGTCACAAATTCCGTATGCCTGGAAGATTGCGGAGTTTAAGAGAATAATCTTAAATTTCACTGACCAAATTCCGCTGAATAGACTATAGAGACATTATGATAATAGTACTTTTAAAAGGTAATATAGATATAAAAGCTTATTGAAAATGGTTTGCTAATGCTGTATACCTGAGCAGGAAAATGCAAAATGTTACCAGCTGGAATAAGATATTGGCAGACATTTGGTCCAAGGAGGGATTATTATATAGAGTGTATGTAAGTGAAAAAATGAAGTTTGAGCTGTCGTTTGCATTGTGTTAGATATGGAAATCAGGCCTTTGTGAACATGAAGGATGTCTCTTGGAAGCAGCTCTACTATCATGTTAATCCAGATCTTCAGAGGTTAGATGTACTAATACAAATCTTGGGGGAGACAAATAGATGTTGATATTCAAAGAAGAATGGAAACTTGTTAGTTCTTAGAGTGATTTTTCTTCATAGGTGTTCTTGTCACTTAGCAGGGCAAACTGGCAGATTTTCTGAGCATGGAATATATAACAGAAAATGAGTTCAGCAGAATGCAAATAAGTACATAAAAAAAGAGTCTGCATCTTTGGTTAAAGTACTAGCAGGTATGCAATATTATGAGTACATACATAAATATGCAGCTATAGCAGAGAACAAAGCTCGTTTTCAAACACATTCCATGCAGACAGACAGCCAGGATAAATATGCTAGCATAAAGTTTCTAAGTTAAATAAGATGAGGTTTCGAAACATCTGGGGAGAAACATTACATGAGTATGACAAGAAGCTTTGGAAAAATCCAAAGCTTTGGGGAAATGTAACAGCAGTAAGATACTAAAATATAAAATACTAACTTTGTCACATGTCAGCTAGTCGTGTTTCATAGTGATACACGGTAATTCATTTGACTTCTACAAGCTGCTTTCATTCACTAAACATCAAAGATTACCAGGTCTTTTGTGACCTATTTGATCATAAAGATTTGCTTCTTCTGTCTCTTTAGGTACAGAAACATCTCTTAGATTTTAAATGCATTATAGCAGCAGTTCTTTAAGCTGTACCTATTTATAATATTATAAACAATAATTATCTTAATTTTTCTTAATTTGAACAATGTTCTTTCAAGTAAAAAATGTGTGTGTGCATTTATTCTCAAGAGATTTTTTGTAGAAAAGGAGCATAATAGCAATCTATCATTTAAAGTGACAAAGTGAGTCATTTGAAAGCCTTTTCAATACAGTTTTAAAAATGTAGATAATTTCTCCTTAGAAGAAAAGGGAAGCACAACTTTTAAAGATACCTTGAGTATACAGCCAGAAACATGCTAAAAGCAAATGTAAGAATGCAAAGTGATCTATATATCTATAGTTCACTGATTTTTTTTTTTTTTTGATGAAAGATGAGGTGAAATATTTTCAGTAAGTGAATCTACGATAATTACTGAATATAATATATTAAAGTGAGTTACCACAAATGGATTTTGGAAACTGCATATGCAGTGGCCACATCTGATGTGTGTCATAGCGAATATGAATGCAGATGGCCAATTAAATATCTAGAATCTCATCCAAAAATTGTGGAAGTCAGCAGGAGTCTTTGAACTGACATCAATGGATATTGGCTCAAACATCTAACTGCCAGAGAGGCAAAGCTAACCTTCCTAGAACATAAATACTCCCCTGCCATCTTAAACAATTATGTTTGAACAACATCAGTTTCCTAGTGTAGACACAATATAAATTAAATTAGATTTAAAGTTCAGCTGGAATCAGTGCTGAATTAGTAAATCTGGAAGCCTTGGAGATGCAGCCTGCAAAGCGCTGCTCACTTGGATCAAGTCTTTGACAGGTGGCCTAACTCAGCTCATCAGAATTTTGTTGAAAAGAAATCAACACATAACAAGCAATGAAAATATTGATGTAACTGCGAGACAATGCCTGCTTAAAGAGAATATTATTGTGTACCTAATGAGTTAAGGCCTTTTAAGATTGCAATAAATGTAGAGCACAACAGCAACAAGAAATGAAGTCCTCTTAGATTAGGTATATTGCAAACTGCCCTTTTAATAAGCACTGCTGTGGTATGACGTTAATCTCTCTGAGAAACTTAATTGTAGACAAAGCCAATGTTCGTATTGCATATGATATTTTTACTAAAGTTGCTTAAGAGATTTGCAGAGCCATAATTATATTCATCTCTAGCATGGCAGGAGAATGAAGAGGCCAGCTTTTAGTAAAATTTAGGTGGTAGCCTGAAAAGAACAAACTTCTAAAACATTTTCTCATTTTGACTAGACTCTTAATATTTTGTACTGGATCAGTATGTTTGCTAGAAGAGTTAAATACATTGTTTTATTAATGTTTCATCAGGTTTTCTGATAGTGAAATTGAAGTTAATGTCTTATGACCACACAAACTATTACATTATGAGTAGAATAAGCACAGTTTGACTGCAAGACTGTTCCAAAGTCCTGAAGCAGCTGTTTCAAAACCACATTTAATTGCAATTAAATTGTGAAAGACAAAAAATAATATTAAAACCATTTGAGTGAAATACAGGATTAATATATCTGCAGAATAGAAAATATGTGCTAACATTTTGACTCAGTATTCAGAAAGGTTAAAAATAGGCTTGAAGTAGGTCTTGTATCATGTTAAGAATATATATAATCATTTATTTAAATAAAAAGTTAAATCACAAATTAGATTTTACTGGAAGATTTAGCAAAGGCTTGATTTGACTGTCATGCGTGCAAAGTTCCTAAGAGGGAGTAGGTTTTTGCACATTTTTACTGTATATTTTTCAAATAAAAGAAAGCTGAATTTTTGAGTATTCATTCATAACTGCTGACCATGCACTTGTTTTATGTAAGGCGTGTTAGACCCAAGTGGAAAAGAAAAAAATTGTTGAAACAGTATTTTATGTCCATGGCAAAATGTACCATACCAAACCAAACATTCATGTTTTACAGAATTGACTTATGTTTTAACTTAGACTTACAAACCTAAACCTGTTCTTCCAAACTGACATAGTGAAATAAGTAAGAATTAATATCAATTGAAATAGCAATATTTCTTTTTCACTGGAAGCAACGGGATATTCTTGAGTCTTCTCTATGATGTCAAACCTCATAGGTGTGCCTGTGCAGCTTTAAAATAGCACCTAGAAGATAAAATAATTTAAATATCTGGAATGTATGTACTATATTTCTATTCTAACAGGATGTAGAATTTGTATTCTAACAGGATGTAGAAAGATTTTATGAGGAAAACATCATATTTGATAGTCATTTAGTTTTATTAAAGATTATGAGTTATTCTTCTTGAAGATAAAGAAAGAAAAGTAATAATGATTTGTCAAAGTGGAAGCTTTTAGGGTTTGGGGTTTTGTGTCTTTTATGTTGTAACCTGTTTTAATGATGGCAAAAAGGATACATGAGGGAAATTCACTTTTGTCTGTCACAAACTCACTGCACTGTTGTAGGTAGGGTAGTTTGCTGGCCAAATAAAGATGATATAAAGCTCTGATAAGGTCATATCATCCTAATTAAGCATAAGACAGAGAAGAGGAATAGAAACAAGAAGAAATAACATAGAGAAATAGAAATATATAAGGGAGATATATAAGGGAGAACCACACAAGAGGAGCACAAGCGTCACTTAGTGAAGTCCAGAACTGAACTAAAACAATATAAGCAGTGACAATGCAACAGATTCAAGCTAGAGAATTTAGAGGCTTGCCTGCAATACAAAAAGACCTTTTAAAATTTGGTTAATCATTTGGAGATTAAATTGGATACCATTTTGAGTCCAGTGAGTTTCTATCTGCCCTAAATAAGTGTTTCTAGACTTTTAAAGTTTATATCTGCTCTAAATAAGTGTTTCTAGACTTTTTTAATGTTTAACTCACATTAAAATAATAAATAACTGTTCATAACTTATTCTGACCTTTTGGGTTTGACTTCTTTTATGGCTGATTTCTTCCTTAAGGTGAATTTAGTCATTCACAGGGGAAAGGTTGCTTAGCAGGAATGAAATGAGAGACCACTCTAGACATCTTGAGTAATAGACATGAGACAGTCATTTTCACGTTAATGTTATATGTGACCTACATACTTGCTTTCAATAAAATTACCCAAGTGCTTTGGGTCACACACTATTCATCATTCACTATTCTCAAGCCTTATGGCACTGGGAGAGCATGTGGGTCCCGCACATTCAAGGACTCCTGTTTCATTTGCCAGCAGAGCTAAATTGATCACTGAGGCCCTCAAGTGCAGTTAAGAATCGAAATATATTTTTATTGAACTTTGTGCATTGGGTTACATTTACCTTCTAATGATACAGGGCTATGCCCATCTTTCATTTGCAGCTTCCCAACTCATGTCATGTGTAGCAGAAGTGAACTTCTCTACACAGATTCGTTTTTCCTTCTCCCTCCCAAATTCTATTCCTTCTGCTAACTCAAATATTCAATTATTCTGCCACTGGAAAATCATCATTATTAATGAACATGCTTCATTTGCATTAAAAACATATTTTATCATCTACATTAAAAACACACTTTATCATTTGATATATTTAAAGCATCAGATCATCAGATACATCTGAATTTGAAGTAAGCCATTCTGAATATAGAGTTAAAATAAAAGTATTTAATTTTCATTTAAGTCAGAAAAATCTTTCTGCAGATAGTGCTCTGGCAATGCTTTAATTATGTTGTTAGGGGATAAGATGGAAGAACAGAGTCAGCTTGCGGGTCTGTTTTGTATGATCTGATGATGTAGCTAACCATAACAGCAAGCCGCTTGCTGTCCACATATGTAACACATTTTCTACAAGGCAGTAGCTCTTGTAAAAAATAAAGGAAAAATAAATAAACAAAAGGAAGGGGACAGAACAGATGAGCACAAGACAGAAAGGCATCATATCCTTTGAGGTTTTTCTAGAGGAAAATATCTGTTTTATAATAAAGGGCCTGAAAGCTGGTGTGAAAACAGCATAAAACACTCTAGCCACTGCTCACTTGCTCATTTGTAAAGAAAAAGTTTATGTTTTCCATGTGAGGAGACCAAACTATACTTCCCCACTGTCATAGTCCAAGAGGCCGTAGGCTGACTTGAACCCCTTTCTCCAACACCTTTCCCTGTATTGGGAGGCACTATGGATTTCCTCAAAATGCTTTTGTGCTTGATAGGCTTCTGGCTACTGCCTGTCAACAACCGCCTTCAGAGGTGAATCAAAGAAGACTGGCAGTGGTGGCAGGGTAAACATGGTAATAACCACCTGTTTATTGAGATGCTCCACATTTAGGTAAAAAATACAGTTGTGATAGCAAAAAAAAAAAAAAAGACTAATTAGAAAGAGATTAGTACAAAGAAATGAGCACAGAGGAGAAAGGGAGAAAGAGGAGGCAATGGAAAGACAGAGTGAGGAACAAAGATTGCATTAATTGCAGTTCTTTGGATGGAGTTGATGGGGAAGATGGATAAAGGTGAAAACAGTAGAAAGAAGAGGGGTGAAGAGGGGTTGCAAAAAGCAAGTAAACATTAAATAAGAACTGGGACAAAGTAGAAAAGGGCAAAGCTTGGAGATACAGAAGAGGGAGGCAGCAAGACATGCGTAGGTTGCAAGCATGCATTAAAATAGGGTGAAATCCTCTGGACTATAGGATGAATCAGACATGTTTACTTATACAACCCCAAATAGTTATATTAAGGAAGCAAAATGTTTTTAATGGAAATGAAAATCATGACGTGATAAAGTCAAGTGGTCAAGTCCTAAAGAAAAGAATTAGAATGCTGACTGTTTACTTTTTGCATTTTTCGCTCTTAATAGACAGGAATATTTGTTATGTTTTTAAACTGACAAAGTCTTTGAACCAGCAGGAGATACAAAAACTGAAAAGAAAGTCATTGTGTTTGAAAATATAGCTGAACTGTTAAAGACTTGTCAGTTATATGTAATTATATATATTTCTAGTATATTTAGGCCTGATTTCTCTGCTCACGAGTGCTCTGCATGGTTTTTATCGTATTATTTGGTTCTTATATGCGCAAATGTTTGCAAGAACATTGTGCCAATGAAATGTGTAAAGAAGAGCAGGGATCCTCTTTAGCTGTAAAACACTCATCATGGTTTCCTTCCATTCAGACAACATCTCACCCTTAAACTAGGAATGAATGCAGGGGCACTTGGTCTGCACCTCCACTCTTGTGATTCCTGAAGATGTTGATAAATTTCCAGCAACTCTGACAAAAGCCTAAAGGCCACTGAGAGGCAAAGACACTAAGTTCTTGCCAGCTTTGTGAGCACAGAGGGAAAGATCCCACCCTTATCAGAAAGCAGGAAATCCAGCTGGGAGTCTCCAGTCTCTAGGAGTCTGGGCTTCATCGGTTCTCTTGCAATGCAGGTTATATGCATGCTTGCAGGAAAGTGCCTGCATGCAGAATAAATGAAGAATGAGAGCTTTATTTGATGGGGGAATCATACCCTTAAAATACTGAGATCTGTGACAACATATTAGCCTTCACCAAAACCTTTCCAATTACTTCCTTAGAAGGGCCTTAGCAGTTTCAAGAACCTGGTTAACTCCAGCTCAAGGAGATACTGATTTATTTACTGTGTCTTTCTTATTTGCATAAATATGCATTGCAGGCAGTGCTGTGATTTAGGCAGGAATTTCCCGTGAGTGCGTAATTAACACATCACGAAACATGTTGCATGAGGTTCATTCAAAGTTTTGCAATAAGTCTTATTTCTGACACTCAGGGGTTTATTGTGAGAATACAGTTCTGTAAACCTGCAAGCATTTTTCTTGAGAAAATAAACAGTAGCTACTGTGCCAGAGAACTAAATCTTCTGTTGTTCAATTTGAATTAATCTAATCATTTTTAACCTTACATTTTAAGCCCTATTTTTTTTCGGGATGATCCGTACCCATAAGAGAGTATTTATATATTCAGACTGCTAAGCCTCCAAAGCTGTCATATGTCTGCTTCAGAAATTGCCAACAACATAATGCCAAATAAAAGGCAGGGGCGGGAGGGAGAAGAGAAAAAAAGCGCAGGAAGCCTTATTGAGAAAGGTTTTATGTTTTGGATTTTATAATGTACTCCCAAATCAAATGTGGTTTTTTTTCCTGCACAAATAATTTATCACTAATTTTATTCCACACACTAAACAGGCAGTTTCATCCACAGAGTAGAGTGGAGATGAGAAAGTGAAAGAAAGGAATAAAGGAGTACAGAGGCTAGGAGCAAGAAATATGAAAGGTATTTAACATAGAAGTATATGGTTTTAAATAGCATAAACAATACTATATGTATTCTCAGTTTTGTTTTTTTTATTAAGGAAGAGAATATTGCCAGGATATTATTTTTATCTTAAGGGCAGAAACCGGTATAATGATGTCATTAAAAATCTTTTACGATTATATCGTGTTTTACCATTAGTATAATTCAGTGTCATTGAATGGGTCCATTTTTCTCAGTCTGGGCTTAAA
This sequence comes from Nothoprocta pentlandii, assembly GCA_013398315.1. Taxonomy (NCBI): domain Eukaryota; kingdom Metazoa; phylum Chordata; class Aves; order Tinamiformes; family Tinamidae; genus Nothoprocta; species Nothoprocta pentlandii. The sequence continues at coordinate 1,519,763 of VZSG01000031.1, forward strand.
AGTGATTATTCTGCTAATCTTGTTGCCATGCTTTTGCATGTGTGGAAGGTAAGCAGATGGTGTTGGTTTAGATACACAGTGATGATGCAATGCAAATATTTGAACAGACTGATAGAAGAGTGAAAGATATTAGTAAAAGAGCAAGGCAAAGCTGTTTTTGCTTTAGGTCAACTAGAAGTCTATTAAAGATGAATCTATTAATATAAAAGTAGCAAGTACTGATGGCAGTACAAAACCGACCAAGAGTTGCTGTACAAATATTTTAGTATGTATTAGTACTGAGCAATTAGCATGAATGGTTTTTACTGCAACTAGGCAAGCCCTGTGCCAGCATGTTCCCCCTTCATATGAATTAGAGAAACATTGAAACTGGATTAATCCAACCTAAGTTAGGGAAGCCCAGAATGTATGGGATGTGGCATCGGGTGGTTTAGAGTTGAACAAAACGAAAGCATAAAGGGAAGTTTAGAAGGCACCATATAGAAAGATTATTAAAATGTTCAAAGGCGCTTGATGACATGGTTGATCAAGCTTTTGTGGGTACCCAGAATGGTTTGTAGAAACACCATCTTTTTCGCATTTAACTACCTCAAATCCAATCGTCTCAAAGAAGAAAGGGAAGGTCAAAGGAATATTTTCAAAGTAGCTAAGTTATCAGCAGAAGTCAAAGAAAGCAGTGATGATGATGAAGAGGTTGCAAAAGGCTCCAAGACTATAAGGACTGGAGAGGAGGAAAGAAAAACAACCAAAGCAGAATGAGAGAAAAGTAAAAGATAAATCTAATGTGTCCCTGCACAGTAAAAGTTAATTCTAAAACAAGAAAAATATATAGAACTTGCAATATGTAAAGCAAAGTTTGAATGACAGCAAAATACAACTGGCTGAATTACACCTTTTTCACGCATTTTGCCTTTCAGCTCCTTTCTCGCTCGCCTCCCAGCAGGGAGGGAAAGCAGGTTGCTCAGCCCGACCCGCAGGCCCAGGGGCAGCGTGCTGGGGCCTCGGCGCACTGCACGCCGCCTGCCACAAATAAAAGCAAGCCAGCATGCTTATTCCACCAGAGAACGCTCAGGTAGAGTCTGGCATCTATTGAATATATGAAAGAATATTTTTTCTTGTTTATGTAGTAGGAAATAAGTTCATAATCCTTACATGAAAAGGCAGGTGTGGGTAGCTTCCTGCATAATTTCCAATTGCCTTTCTCTTTGGAAGGTTTATTCTAATGAAAGCAGGTTTGTCTGATGTGTTTTTTTCCTTTAGCTCTGCTTTGTAGACTTTGATATCAGGTAGAGGCATATTCTTCCCCTGATACATGTTCTGTATCTGTAACTCCCACAAAAGGAAAAGAAAGGTTGAGCTTTTAGCCTGTTCTTTTAACTTTTCTTTATTCCACCTTTCACTGTGTTTACTGCCCATATCAATACAGCACAGGCATTTACTGTTGCAGCTTTGCAGCTCCGGAAATACCAAGAGAAACCTACCTAGAGGGCCAATTTTTGTACAGAAGCACGATTCGGTCAGCGCTGCCAATTTATCAGCTGTGAAACATTTAGCATTAGATTGATAAAGTGTGCATCAAAAGCAGTAAACTCCAAACATTTTTTTTCTTTTTGTTCTGGAAGAAAATGCCTGATTTCTTGTGAGACCACAAGGCTAATGCTTCTGTTGTCTGGGCAAACTGCACAGGGTTGCCCTGTTACTTCAAAGTAGTAGTAATGACGTAGTGATGGGGCTGCCCCAGATGTTTTTGAGGCTCAGGGGGCAGAACGTTGCTGCAAAGTTGCTGCAGGATGTCCTCCTTGTATGTCCCCAGCTCTGCCCAGTGCCTGCGGTCCCCTCAGAGCCACCAGCAGGCAGGACAGGCCATCCCCGTGGCCTTGGGGCACCTTGCAGGCAGCTTGGGGATCCACGGCAGTGGGCAGCTCGGTTTTCTGCTTTATTTTAGGAAACTCGATGGATGGAAAAGTAAGTCCAGTGCAATCCCTATAGGCACATATAACATCAGTCAGGACCCTGTTGGAGTGGTTTGGGGTTTATTTATAGCTACAGTTGGATGCGAGTTTTCCACTGGAATTTCCCAGCAGAACAAGTAACTTCTGGAAAACTTCTTTTTGTGAGAAGCTTTTTATAAAGCCAAAAAATATATTAGCCTTCCAAAAATTAGACTATATATTTATATATATAATATTTTTTTTTTGAGCCAAAACAGAGATTTATAATTTAGTCCCAAGGATTTTAAAACAATAGGCCGCATTTTTCTTTTGGTACATGGATTTACTCCTGAGGCATGTAACCCCTCTAGTTCCATCTTTCCTACAGGGTAGCACTGCTGGAGTGCTACATCTTCCATAATGTCACATACAGAGCAAGGCTCGATGCACATCCTGTCTCCTGGGGCAAGGAGGGGTGCCCGTGCACTCGCTTGGCAGGTCCTATTATGCTTTAAATGCACCATAGGAAAACATTCTCATTCTCAGTCTCATTTCTTAAGCAATTCACATCAAAGTGCTTCAGGTCATTGCAACAAAACAAAATGACACATTTCCACTTTAGGAAGGTCAGAATCCTCAGTTTCAAAGCTGCAGTAACAATCTAGATTATACAGAATATTACCATTTGAAATGATGTGTTTTTCTGTAGACAATTGCAAAATACACTTTTCCAAATTCAAGCACTGTAAAACAAGCACTGTAAAAGAAATTGCAGTCACTGGAATTTCCTTTGGTCTTAAAGTGTGAAGGGTTTTTGTGTTTGTTTGTTTTGTTTTGTTTTTTTTTTTTGCATTTCCTTTCACTCTTGGTCATTTATTATTCATTTATAAAACATTTCATTTCAGGAATGGTTCATCCTGTTAAACTGTCATGTAAATAAGCTGTAGAAATAAAAATAAAATTTAAAATAGCTTCTCTACTCTGGTACTCTACTCTACTCTACTCTATTCTGGTTATGAGACAAATTTTTTTCCCAATGTCTTGTCTTCTCAGGTTTGCTTTAATCATTGTCTCCCAAAACAAGAAAACAGAGAAAAGTAGAGCACATGTTACTGGCTGTTCCACATATTAAAGAGGAAAAAAAAAAAAAGAAAAAAAGATGTAAACACACTCTAATTTCCACAATATGTAGTTCATACACAAGTGTACAATTCAGGTTAAATGCTAGCCTGCTTTTTCCTTTGAGTGTTTCATTTGAGTGTTTCATTTGAGTGGTTTTGTTTGTTTTTCTTTCTTTTTTTTCCTTAAAACCTGAGGACACTGGGAGAAGTTGGAAAGGATTAGATATAGTGAAGAAATGACAGGAAAGGGAAAAAAAAGAAAAGAAGGGAATGGAAATGGTTCCATAATGAGCCATATTAGGAGTGTGGCACTTATTTTGGGCATATGTCAACAACTGTGATTGCATTACTGTGTTGAGGTCTTGTTCTTTTGCTGTTGAAATGTCTGTGGCTTTTCTCATTTATGCTGTTAATACATTCACTTACTTTTAAACTTACTCCAACTCCTAGCTTACATTTTAAAGCATAGCTTCCAGGTTTATATTAGAGTATTGAAGGTGCCTTAATATTATTTTTCTTGATGTGTTCAACATATTAGTCATTCTCTTTTCCGTAAAGATCCCTGTGCAATCAGTGAGGCAAAAATATGTAGGATTGCTTTCACATAATGCTTTCAGTATCTGTAGATGTTAGTGAATAAATATACTAGTAAAAAAAGTGTTAGTTATCTGTGAAACAGGTTAAACAATATATTACTACATGTATTACTACATATATATATTGCTATATATATAATATATACATATATACTGCTATATTATTACAGAATAAATTCTGTATTAGTTCTTTTCATATTTAGATTTCATTCTGCAAAATGACTAAGTCCAAATTCATATCTTCTTTCCATTCCATGGACTTGAGGTTTTCATTCTACTTTTTTGTTCATCAAGTGACATCTTTTCCCATGGCTTAGTTTTATTTCAAGGTCTCTTCTGCTAACTCTTATTCCTTGCTTGTAAGTCCTACCCTTTGCCCACAGAGTATCTCAGTGACTTAGAGAGATGGGCAAGGGGAGGGTGGAAGAGCCTTATGGACTGTGTGCTGTTCCCAATCTAATATGAGAGGAATTTAATTAAAATACACCTGCTCTATGTAGTCTGCCAGAATTTAATTATTTGAAGTGGCAGATTCTTATGGATGAGAATGGCTAATCTCCTGACTTTTTAACTGGATAAAGTGTAATAATTCAAACCTGTCCGCTGTCTTTTAAGGTTCATTGTCTCACCATTTGTCACAGCCCAGGCTCTTAAAGGTGCTGTGTCACAGGCAGAGCTTCCAGGCAGCTTCATTTAGGACCCTCTATTTTAAGGAACTTCCCAATTCTTATTCTGAAAGTAGACAGGCTAAACTAATGTCCCCGTCTCTTGAAACAAGATGAATAAAAAGCCTCTGACTATTCTGAACATGCCATCAGTAACATCTAGAAAAGAAATCCAAGGAATAATTCAGTACTTGACTCTTCCCTTTAGAATACCCCACATCTTTTGTGTTTTTATATTCTGTTCTCAGCTGTCCTTATGTCTCTGCTTTTTAGGTCAGGCAGCATTAGACTAATGCTGCCTTTAACTCCTTTGATGTTAAAGTCTGCCCATGGTGAGGTTTAGAGTGGCAGGGATAATCAGTGTATGTAATAACCTCTGTCTTGGCAGATGTGACAGATGTTACATCAAAAACTTCTGGCACAGAAAGGACAAGACATGACAGCTCAGATGAAAACAGGAACTTCATGGACCATGTTTTCTGAGGGGAGAGAGCAGCTCTGAGCAGTGAAGTGCTCCCTTTGACCTGGGCAGGTGTCACCCAGACCTCCTAGATCTTCAGGAAGTCACACTGAAGGGACATACACATGAAGGACCACACTGCCTGGTGCTTAAGATGAGCTACAGCCCTCAAAAATCATTGTCAGGGATAGGATTTGTCATAGCTTGAGATAAATCAAACAGAATAGTGTCTTCAGCAAAGTGTGGCACTCTTGACAGATAATGGCTATATAGACATGTCTATACTTAGATAGATTGTTCTTAGCTCAACCTTGATACTGTGGGGGTCAGGTCTCATTTTTAAGACAATTCTTGGAACTTCTCTTATGTTCTCAGTATGAGCTATTGCTTGAGTAAAAGCTGATCTCATGGTTATTGAGGAATCTCAGGAACTTACTTTTTCAAGACTGAGTAAGATTTTAAAGTATCTATTCCAGTCAGTTCCTTTCTCAGTGATTTCTCTGTCTGAATCCTACCAGAGTCTAAAGCAGGGATGAAACTGGCTGGAATTTGAGCATTAACAGATTATAAGATTTTTAAGGACTGAAAAAAAAAGTATCAATTTGTATAAACTCGTTTGTCATGATATGGCCTAATATAATTTTTTCACTGAAGTAAATAAGCTAATCTTTTTCAGAGGAAGTAGAACAAGCCCCCCACTCAGCAGGTTAGTTGGGTGATAATAAGCAATTCCCACTCACCTCCCCCATATCTTGGTATATAGATATAAATCTCCAAAAGTAATGTGTACTTAAGGAAACAGCAATTGAAAAGAATATCTTAGATTAAAACAACAATAAGGTGATTTGCATTCAGCCATGAAAGGTTGAGATGCCATATTCTGAAAAAAAAAAAGACATATTGACATATCTCATATATGTCACATATAGAAACATATATAGTCAGACATATAGACTTCCTATAAAGTAAAAGAAATAGTGACCATTTTCATCTACAGAACATACCTCTTGCATTTCCCATCCCACATACCAACTGTAGTCTCCTTTAGGTAAGAGTTTGTCCACTGCAGGAATCTAAAAGTGCAAAGGTGCAAAGTTCTTCTCTTGATCATTGCTCTTCTACTGAGTAGCACATTTCTGCTCAGCGTAACACTGGGCTCATTGCTCTCAGCAGTCAATGTGACCCAAGGGCTGGACCTTGTCTTCAAAAGCAGCCCACAGTATTGCTTTGTGGTGCAGTTCTTTCAAACTCCACTTACCAGCTAATATCATATTTAGATTTAAATTCACTTCTTGATTTAAAATGTAGGATACTGAAATCTCAGTATAAAAATCTCAGTCTCCTCTTGTCTCTAAAGAGCTGTCAGTGAGATGAACAGATAGTAATGAAATGAGGTGGATGAAGTGGAAATGGAATAATACACTTTTAATTAAATCTTGACAGAAGCTCGGTTGTCTAGAAAAAAATCCTTTTGAAGGCTTATTATTTAGTGGCTTATACTTTCACTGTACAGTAGCATTATTCTAACAAGGAGGATTCCTTGGTGGGGTTGTTACATTTTTTCAATTTTTTTCTTTATAGGCAAAAATCTCCCAGCTTTGGGAAAGGTAGCTACTGAAATCTCACAATAATCCTCAGTTATTGTGAAAAGTAACCCCCTCGTCACTATGAAACAGGAGGTAAGTGCCAAGCTCAGGAAATAAATTGCAATATAAAAGGAGATCCTAAACTCCTAAAACTAAGCTCACCTATGACCTCAGCTCAATGGGCATGTGCCATCAAAAGCAAATGGAAACACTGGGTTCGGAGGAAGTTAAACCAATTTATCACTTTTACAGTAGCCCAGCAGTTAAGGCTTGCTACAGTATAGGAAAGCCTAGCTTTGCTTTGCCTCTTCTTTAATTGCCCCTGCCCTACCCCCCAAAAAAAACCAACAACCCACCCCCCCCAAAAAAAAACAAAAAACCCAAACCAGATTCTCCAAATAAAGATTAAGTAGAATTTGACCCACTAATAACTGATGGACAAAGGACAAATTTTCAAAGGGTTTCTTTGATTCATTACAATAATCATTATGAGTGCTTTTTAATACTCGGAATGCTATCTTAATTTACAGCCTAATCTATGTTAATAAAAACAGCATCCTTAAATGCCTCCTTTCTCTTCTCATAAGAAAACTTTATATACCTTTTTTTTTTATCAGTGACATAGAATTTCATTTCCTGAGCTGGCCAGAAAGCTCTGTTGTTTTTTCTGCAATTGATAAAATGATGCCGTTCTTTCCCTTGCAAGAAGCTGCTTCTTCACATATGAAATACCTTTTTACCTGTCTTTACTTGTTTCCTGCAATTATGGTGACTTTTCTGATAAAAGATCTTCTTTGTTTCCTGGTCATATTTGATATAATATTCTCCCAGATTAGCTTTGGTAAAGCATATTTAAAATTTCAGTTCATGTAGAAAAGAAATCTACAGTTCCCATATATGGAGTTTATTAAAATATTTTCCCTTCTCATCTTCATTTGATACCCACAAAAAGGGATTTTGACTGAATTTTGGAGATTTTTGGTATTGTATTTCAGGGTCTATGCTTTCAAAATGCACCAAATTTCTGTGCATTTAAAAAATCTGACAAAACTGCCTCCTCTTTGTCAATATATTGATACTTTCCTGTACACTTTGAGCATTTTTAATACCTTACAGAATGCAGTGAGAGAGTAGTCTCCTGAAAGTTATTGTTTTCCCTGCAACACAGGAACAAACATTAGTCTGAAATAAACAAGAGAAGCATTTGGAAAAAGTAGCAATAGACTCCCAGTTTGACTAATGACAATTATTTCTTTCTGGAGCAAAAGAAAACCAGAACACAAACATTTTCTCAAAGTGGTAATTTACTGTCTGCTCTCTTCCAAGAAAAAAAATATGTGCATATTATCTCTTATTCAGAGCAGACTTAGTCACTGAAGACCACAGTTTAATGACAGCTAAAATCAACACATGCTTTGAAATTTAACATTTGGTACGCAGGACTGAAAATGTAAGACATGCTGGAAATAACTAATATTATTTTAGCTACTAGGATAATCAGCATTTCTGGATCCTTCTTACCCCGTGACTCCTAAGTGGTATTTTGTGGAGAGGAACAGTGTTATAGAGAGTATGCATCTGTTATTTTATATGCTCCTGTCACTGGAGTTTAAAACAATTTTCCTATTTTTCCTTCTCCTCAGAAGATGAGAGATTCAGTCTGTGATCCCTGTTGTTTAGTTTCAATTCTTTAATTATTTGACTACTATATAAAATGTTATCGCTAAGTACACTTTAAAATAAAATACCAGCTGTTTTATCACAAGCATTATCTGTTTTTATGACTATCTTTCAATTGTGTCCTGAGAAATCCTACCTTACTGAACTTCAGGAGAGAAAGGAATATAGTAAATGCTTTTTAGATACTTACAAGAACTGGGCATGATCAATACCAAATCCCTAGAGCCTGCAAAAACTGAGTTTCTAGCACAACATTGGTCAGTTAAACAACTTCACTATCAAGAAAGTAAGAAAGTTCAAAGGTGACAATAGTTAAACAGATGTTTTCAAAGACTCTCAATGCTGCTCTTGGATGATTAATTCCATTTATGCTTAGTGTTTAAAAAACTCCCTTAAGAAAATACCTTTATATCAACTTCATACCTGTATGATTTGAGATATACCTGTATGATTGAGATAGGTTGACCGGTTTGTCTTCAGATGCATAAAGTGCTCAGATCCAACAGTGATGCTGATTACGTATATATCACTTTAATCCATGATGACAAAAAAAAGGCTTTGTAGAAATGCAAGGAAAGCAAAAGTTGTGTTACGTTTTTCTATGGTCAGTCTAGGCTGTCTTGTTCTCTGACAAAAGAGACTATCTTGTTCTGTGAGAAAGATAGGCAAAGAACAGATGGGGTTTTTTTTATTTGTAAAGGCTATGGACTATGTTTGTTCCCTTAAGTAGTCAGTCTTAATATAACGGAGATGTTTATGCTGGATCAATAGCTTTGTCATAATGTCAATAGCTTTAGTCATAATGATAATTATCTATAGTAGGCAACACCCCCTTTAAGATGACAAACAAATGACAAGGTATTAAAAAAACACCTTCTTTAAATAAAAAAATGTAACCCAAGCGTAACCCCATTAGAAAATACAGAGATTAAGGAAAGGACAATAAATGCAAATAGATCTTCAAAAGTCTTTTGAAAGAGAACTTTTTCCTGCCCTTATGTTGAAGAGGGGCACAGGAGAAATACTGATCAAAATAGGTATGAGCGGAAGACTCCTAGGTGCTCCCTGGTGCCCCGCTGCTATAGCACAGTCATTGCCTTGCAGTCACCCTGCATAGTTACCTGTAAAAGTGATCACCACCTGACATGCCCTGGCTTCTTTTGACTGTGTTCCCTCTACCTGGTTACAAGCCTCAGTTGCGAATTACCTGATGACAGGTTCAATATTTTGACTCTTTTGTAGAGACTCAGTGGCTTCACAGCATTTAGACACTTTTCAAATTGTTGCAGTGGTGGTTTTTCCTGCACGTGGTTGTAATGCTCTTCCCTGCTGATTCCATGCAATCAAAGGTGGCCCTTTGTCTATTGAAACACTGTAAATTTCCTGATTTCATACATTGCGTGTTTCTGGTTACCATCCAATTTTAAGAATTTAAGTAATTTATGACTCCACATTCACTGGTACTATTTGTTTATTTCTGTTGCCCTCATAATGTCGTTCCATACAAAAAGGAAACACACCGTATATGTAAAGCCAATACTAGTAGTATAAATGAAATTTAGCAGTCTAATCCAAGAACCATTAATAGATCTGATTATTACTGAAAAGAGAAAAAAAAATAAATAAATGAATGCTTGCATACATAAAAAGTCTCACTCACAGTAATAGAGATAAAGTTGTTATTATATATGCACTTGATAGTACCTAACTCCTTTCCCCGTGTTGTGTTCACTGCTGCTCTGTGCTCTGGAGTTGACAGCTTCAGCCTGGTGTATGTGGGCTGGGAGGGATGGAGGAGCAGCAAGTGTGAGCAGCTGGGGCCCTTCACCAGGAGGAGTACGATGTTCCTAGCTCCTCCTTTGCTCTAAGGAGTGATGAGTGGTGTCATTTTTATATATTTGCCAACATACTTGTTTCTTTAGTCTGCAAGTTTACGTTTTATCTGATTTGACTATTTATGGTGTGTTTTAGATATATTTCACTATTTATGGTGTGTTTTAGATACTGTTTCTTTGTTCGCCTAGTCTTAGGACAGGTTTGTCCAGCTCTAGGTCTGCATTTCCCTGGCTGAGGGTGTCCGAGTCGTTTGCAGCCCAGGGGTCTCCAGCACCAGAACACAGCAGCAGGGGTTTGGCAGGAAGATGAACACTCAGAAACACGTGTCCTCTCCAGACTGAAGCATCTCTTGCTCTGCCTTGTCTTTGCTAAGAATTGATAACCAGATTTCACAGGCACTTCCTGGAATAACCTCATGAAAATTTCAAACTACAAAATCAGTCACAAACAATATCCCCAACCACAAGCTGTTCTCACACAGGTACTTTGCTAGTTAGGTCTTTAGAGATTTCTAGCTTCTTCCGTGAAACTTTGTCTCACTAGCTCTCACTAGCTTTGAAAATACCAGAGCATATCTCTTATTTTTTTCTATTTTAATGAGATGCCTTTTTCATTAAAAACAAACTACCTGCAAGTGTCTGAAAACTGTCAGTTTTGTATGATGAGTCATCTCCTGCCCCCTTGGCTCTGGATGGGTCAAAATAAACTAGGGATAATGATGCTTTCTTTTTTTTTCACAGTACCATCAAAGTAAGAGATAGAAGGAATGCTATCAAAAACAGAGAAAGGGAATATCATTACCAGCAGATACGGATCTGTACAACTAGGGAATAGATGAGCAATTCTGAAGTCAGTCCCTGATGGCATACAGTTTTCTCTGCTAAACAGTAGGAACAAGTATTGTTTATTAGACATAATAAATTTCTGGTACAGAAGGCCATGTTTTAAATATAATTACTCAAGTGCCTAGATATATTCAATAAGCTTAATCTATGTCCCTCTATTTCACAGAAGAAAACAAATATCATACTAATGACAAAATGCAGCAACTGTACTGAGAAACAGCACAGAATCATACCAGACAATTTACAAAATTTGCAAAACAAGTTACAAAATCACTATAATTCGTAAAAGATATATAAAACCTATTTCTGAAGGGGACAGTAATAGGAGTTGCAGAATTCAGGCCACTGAATTGAAGGGATGTAAATCTAGATGCTTGCCTCTGCTTGCAGGTTATACTTCTAGAATTTCCTTGGTGTTATGTCTGTAGTTTACAGTGCATGGCTATTACAGGAAAGGACAAATCAGTGACATTCTTCTAATTCTCCTGTCTCCTTCGTGAGTGCTTTGACCTCTAAGCAACATACTTTGATTGGATTTTCTTCTGGAGAATGCAAGGATCTTCTGTCCAAAATTCACAGAGCCTTTCTCCCTGTTGCTCTGGTAGCTCAGTAATGATGATAATCCTACGGAAATGCATTATACTTGAGTCTGAATCTCTTTAAGTAAGCAATACAAGCAGTTCTATCCCCCTCTTTTGTCTCTGGTGTGATTTTCAGACAGTTACAGAAAATTGAGAACCACTTCCAAGTCCTCCTCTGGTTAATTCTCAGAAGAAAAGGATGAATGACCCAATCTTCTGTGGTGGGCCCGATATTCTGTAATTGCACTTTAAACAACTCCGGAAAACTGCTTTTCTTAAGTATTGGCTATGGAGCATTTGAGAACACTGTGAATTCCATTTTAATCACCACTACCTCTATTCAAATATCTTGAAAACAATAATGTAGCTTAGCAGTGTTGACTGCCTCATTTGTCATTGGTGCTGTAATACTGAGCACTGCAATTATTACCAGTTTGTGAATGTGGACTTTATGGGCAGCACTGCCGAGCAGAACAACTCAAATTCTGTTCCTTCTTTTAATATCTCTTCCCCAGAGAGTAACTAATACAAGTCAGAAATATATTAGTATTATAGGTGATGAATTTTTCAATGTCATGCGAAAATTTGTTTTCATTAGATAAGCAATAATTCAAAAGTCTTTTCTTCCTCTGTTGATATAAGGAAGCACACTTTTATTTCAGAACTTGCAATGATGAGTTCTGCTTTATATTCTGAAATATAAATACACGCATGATTTTTGTCCCCTAAGCTACCTAAAGGTAGATCAGATATTTCAAGGAAATCAGTCAGAAGAAAAAAATGACAGTATCATACATACTTGTTATTTTCTAATAATTTGTCTGATTCTGAGCTCCTTATTTGATATTTCTAATCAACAGGAACTTCAGTTTCCATCTGGACTTTAATTGTCTTTATTAATAATATTTAGTGCCACCCGTGTTCGTGATAACAGAGGACATCTTTGGTATCAGAGAAATGGAAAGTAATTCTGTAGTAGCTTCTGTCATTTATCTTACACTGGAACAATGGGTACTGACCTCTGTCAGGAACCAGACACCAGACTAAACATAATATAGAAGAATACAGAAGAATATAGTGTTCTCACAGAGTAACCATCTACAGTTTGAAACGAAAAGTGTCAGGTTTCCATTAATTTTTATGTTTTTTGTATTGAAAGCTAAGAATAGTTCAACACATCTGTTTTCTAGCATTGAAGAGAAGCAGAAAGAAAAATAGAGAGGTTTCCATCGTAGAGCAAGCAGCTCCCATTTTTGTGGGATGTACACCAGCTGTGGCTCAACAAAGTATTGCAAATAGCCAGATGTGATGACCATTGTATGAGAAACTTGCCTCTAACGTTCATTCAAGAGAAAGGGTGAAATAATCACTGCTCAGGAACATGCAGCTGTGGCATTGAGGCCATATGCATAAAGATGAGACACAGTCTGTCTGCAGATGAGGTTTTTTGGACTGTGCAGGATATGACAAATACTGTGTATGGAGTGTTTAATTCGTTTTCTACTTTAAATATCAATCTTGTTTTAAGGCTCTGGACAGAAATTTTCCTTGTCCCTTCCTCATATAAATAGTTCTACTGAAATGGAAATTAAATGAGCAATATTTAACCTTACAGCCTGTTTTTTGTGTGTGGACTATATTTTCAGCTACAAGGAAGTTACAAGTTTCTGTTAACTTATCATGCTAAAACTTGTGAAATGGTCATTAAAAAGGTCTATGATTTCTTGATTGCATTCATGAAGCTCACTCTGGAGAATGAGACGAGTATTTACAAGTCATGCTCTTTATTTCTCTTCTGCTTGTGATATGGCAGGCAAACCTAGCCTTCACTAGTCCAGTAGTGACAGTAGTTTATTTGTAAGAAAAGCAAGCCACTTTCCTGTCATGTTTTGCCCTACAGGAAATGATTCATGCTTGCAGGTGTACAAACCTTAGCATAAAACCTGCCTTCTGAAAAGTATTATATTTCCTCATAGAAAACACTACAGCATTTTCACTTTTTAACCAAACAATTTGTGAAAACTTCCTATGAAGGGGTAAACTTTCCTCTAGGGGTAAGTGAAGCTAAGTCATTTTTTTATAAGAATAGATGCCATTATGTTGAATATGGGAGAGAAAACAGAAGAGCTTTGTAATAATCAAAATAGCACAAAACATTATCTATTGTGCCACGAACAAGGGTGTTTGATGTCAGAACCACTAAACATCTCAAATTATGTTTGAAGCAAGTAGCTCATTTATGTTAGTTGACATTTATGAAAAAAAAATCCAGAAAAACAACTGCAGAGCTTAGTAAATCAGAAAAGTGGTTTTGAGTGTTTATGTGTTAATTTTTTTTTTCTGTTACACTATAACTGATGATCATGCTGCTTAAATAAAGTCATCCTAACAGCAAGGTATGAGAAGAGTCAGTTAGAAGAAGTAAAACTCAGCTGTCTGATTGTCCTTTTTTTTATGTTTTATTATAAATCTCTTTTCTGAATCATATTGATCAGAATTCAGACCAGATTTTGCGTAGACCTGCTCCTTAATCAGCTATATTTGAGTTTTGCTGGCGGGAGTACCTGCATACTGTAGGCTTCATTGGAGCTAGATGAAGAACATTATAGATTTCTTTCTGACAATACAGACACTTTTAGACCTCTAAATCCATCTGAAAACTTGGAAACCCAGAAGTCAACACCTGTCTGAGAGGACAACACCTGTCCTCTCTGCAGTCTTACACAGGTAAACCATGGAGCAACACACTACAGCATCCATAACGTGTGCCTGCCTCTGCTCGCCTTGCTGTCTTCCTGACCTCAGTGTGCCTTGCCGTGATACGGTGTCCGGGCTCCCTGCAGGAGCTGTCAACTATCATTCAACATGGCACTTGTGCAGTGCTGTTGAAAGCTTGCTTGTTACTACTGCTGTTTTCCCTGTTACCTTTCCACAGGGGAATACGAATAAAGACTCTCTCGGGAGATTACCCCCCTCTGCAGACAACTGTAGCATGACTTCTGCTCTTTTCACAAGGAAAGCATTCCTATTGATCTCTCCTTTTGCCATGCCAGCACTTTTCCTCTCTTCCCTTTGCCTTTATTCTGACTTGACACGTACCCATTGCAATATCACCACATGCCCGCTGCAGTATCTCTGCTTGTTTGGTGCCTGAGAGGTTCCTTCAGCAAAATCCACACCACTTTCCTGTCACAGATGCAGGAGCTGGTGCCAGGGCTCCTACAGTGTTGTGGCTTCCACCCCTGCTGCTGGGACAGTCATGGAGCAAGCCTGAGCTCCAGAGACCGAGGGATTCACATTAGAGTTAAACTGCAAAGCCAGTGTGGCACGAGAAGAGGTCACAAGCTGCACTTTGTAATGTGGGGACCAGCCTTCATGAAGCAGACTGTTGGACTGCTTTTTTCTGGTCACCTGTAGTAGCCTTTTTTGTAAGAAGCAAATTCATTTTATCTTAACCGCAACAAATATATATGAAAAATATTAAAGTTGTTACATGGTACAATAAAGTGCAGCAACTCTTTGAAATTCTCCCATGTTAAGTCTCTCCTGCTTGTGTATGAATGTCAGAACAGCGATTGAATTTAGGTATCATAAACATAGCTTAATTTTTTAAACTGGTAATTTTTTAAAGTTTTGATTTTGCTGCCTGATATTACAGATATGAAGTGCAAAATGATAGGGTTATCTTTTAACTGTATGTTTTGTTTTAAAAATGTGAAAAACATGCATTTGTTATGATATATAGTTGCAAATTGTTATTCAAATTGGTCACAGATAGTTTTGCTCTCTGGAAACTGCTGTGCAGTTGAGCCATTATGCCTGTAGCAGATCAGAAAAATCTCTTGCAGTATGTGGCATGTGAAGTTGATTCGGATGAATGGTATTATCACGGACTTCACAGTACAAGCTTATGTGTTCATTGCTTTGTTGCACTTCATAACAAATTCAGCCTTCTCTTTGTATCTCATTTTCCGTTTTTGTTCTTTTTTTCAATACATTGAGCTGTATAAATATCCTATCTGTACATTCAGCATTTTGGATACTCTTTTAGTAACTTTTTTCATTAGTTTGTTTTGTTGTCTTTTAATAAACCACATCTCCATTACGCTACTACTAATAATATATTAAATCCTCTTTTTTTTCTGCATGTTACATTTTTAAACTCTATATGTGCTGCCGAGTGAAAACTCCTAATTCCTTCATCTTTCTGTTTTTGATCCTCCTGCAAAAATGGCAATTTGTTTTCTTTCTTCTAGTACTTTAGAGCTGCTTGTTTAAGATCTTGCTTTCCTCCTCATTCATCGCCGGTGGCTTTTGTTCTCTTCTGTTTCCACCTTTTCTTGCCTTCTTTTTCAGGATTCTCCATGTTCCACTCCACTGTGAGCAACTCATTGTGACTCTGTCCCTGGAAGAAACACTGTAAGGAGGATTGTGAAAAACAAGTTGTCAGTCTTTGTAATGACCTAGTTGCTTTCCTCTCTCCTGCTGGAAGGGCACAAAGGGGGGCTTTATCTGCTCGGGCAACTTGGGATAAGGAGTCTATTTAGGAGACAAATGAGGATTTTCCTCTCTGTGCCCTGGTCAGCATATTTTTCTGAAGGAGGTATGAGCTCAAGGTATGATCTATTAAAAAGCACTGGGCTTGTACTTCAGTAAAATGTCAGTGCTATTAGGGCAGATCGTTTATAGCTCGTGCTCCTTGACAACAGTAGTGCATGTTTTAAGGATATTGAACGTATCTTTTCAAATAGTTTTCTAACCTGAATGAATTTCTTGTTTTTTTGTTCCTTTTCATTATTGTCTGGTGACCTATAGCCTATACAGTCAGAGGCTGCATATACCAGTGATGTGAACAGGCATCAGTACGTGGCTTATTGCATATGTGCGAGGCTGCTCAAATAATGAACTCTCTCTGGAGTTGTTCCCAGATTATATGGCTAACTGCTTAAATTTTAGGGAATATCATTGAAAACTGGGCTTCTAAGACTTGTTTTAAAGACAAAGAGAAATGTTTTAAGTAACAAGTTTAAGCAACAAAAAGGTTATATTTGTTTTGTGATGTTTCCTACAGGCATAATATAGACAATACTTTATATTTTACCATCACTCTTAGAACAGAATAGGACCCTCTGCTGTAATAAAGAAAACAGTTACTTCCTTCTAAATTTAGAATATAGAATAATGAATTTTCCAGTGTCTTTGTGCCTAAGCCTTATAGGTTTGGATTAGAACAAATGCTCTCTGCCATAAGTAACATTCACCAGAAGCCACTAAAAATCTAATACATATATATATATGTATGTATATAAAAAAACTAATGGAAAAGACATGCTGGCTCTTGCTTTCCAGAAGCACAAGTGATTATTGGTGCTGCAGTTTGAGTACATATTAAACAGGCCCCATCTCCAGAAAATCTGGATTCCCTACAAATATGAAAGCTGGGGATTCATATTCCAAATCACTAATGACTTCTGAAAACTTAAAGCTAAGGAAAATAAAACTCTGTACATTGCAACTGAAAATGTGCCTTGCCTTTTTTTTTTTCCCTACACAGGCAGGATTTAGTTTATGTATATCAAATTATAATGGTGAGAGAAGTAGCAATACTATTATTTGAAAAGTAGGATTCGCCTAGAAAAAAAGATCTGCACAACTTGTTCCCTCCAGAACTGCTGGAAAACAGCTGATATAAAACCTTAAAATACTAGGAAAAATCTTCGGATCCCAGTTTATGCACATTGGGTCAAAGCCAGCACTAAAGGCAATGGAGTTATTATTCCAAAGTTGGATTTGGCCCAGATGTCTGTCTTGTTTACACATGTGGAAACCCATTAAACTTATGGGGCTTGCAATGATATAAGTGGAGGCCAAAATGTGAGGCCAAAATATTGTTCTTTTCGAGCAACTCAGCTTGAACTTCATATAAAAATTGGCTATTATATTTATATCCCGTTCAGATGAGACTTAAACTGGGGTCTATATGTTAATACATCTGGGCAGGAAATCTTTAAACTGAGGCAAGTCTTCTTTAATAATGTCCTAATTTTGCAGCTGGATGGATTCAAGCATGAGGCAAAATGGCTGGGTTAAAATCAGAAATATGGTAGTTATAACATATCCTCCTCTTAGAGCATGTTAGACAGAGGTAATCTCTTTCTTTTTTTTTTTTTTTTTTGGAAAAGATATTATCAACATCTTTTTATTTTTAGTTTATTTGAGAAAATAAGATTTCAAGAATGACAGTCATATTGAATTAGTTTATATTCATCAAGGTAAGTAATGTTTAAGTAAGAATCTGCAATGCAAAATGTATTAAAAAGTAAGATCCTGGAGGTATTTGTTCAAGGAATAATGGAAGTACTGGATCTCTGGTCAAAGAAGAAACCAAAACTTTGACCAAATGTTGTTGACATTTGGTTTTAGAGATGATAATATAAATTGTGTGAACACCATATATACAGGGACACGTGCAGCAAAACAAAATGATCATTTTTACCACCTCAAGGTATGGGCATATAATAGGAGAGAAAACAAAGAACTCCTCTGTTAAATCTACGCTGATAATCCAAAGTTTTATTATGCATGAAATAAAAAATACATACGACTCCTGCCTGTATAGAGTCTACCAGAGGTCTATTTTGGCTGAATAGGATAGATTTAAGTGCCACTTGGTAATGAAAACACATGGAAGCTTGCTCATTTGAAACAAGACCAGATGGGCCATAAAGTGTGAATATAACCCACAGGTAGCACAATATTTTCTCCTAGCTTTATGCATGGAAGCCTGCAAAAGATGACAGGTAGGAAGCACTTCCCTGCCGTGACATGTCTTTGCTGTAAGGGGATTTTCTTTAAAAGATTTATTGGAAGTAGTACCAATACATTTTGTTCCTGGAACTGGTCCTGGAGAAGCCCCTGTGTCTTCCTCTGAGGCGGACAAGACCGGAGTGACCTCAATGGACTTACTGGTGAGGGCATCTGCTTTCTCACCAGGGCTTCCCTGCATGCGCCCGGTTGGGCCTTTCAGGAGAAAGGGAGCTGAGCACAAGAATAATTTTCCTGCAGTTAAGCTGTTAAAGACAAGGCAATGGAGAGTAGGGTAGGTTTTGAGGAGATTAGGATGATGAAGCTCACTTTTAAAGGAGTTAAACTTCAACTGATATGGGTGGAGAAGCCAGTGGGTCTGTGTCTTTTCATCTGAAGCTGGAGATTTCCTCGCTGCCTCTCCCCACTTCAGAAACATCCTTGAGGGCAAGCAGACATGCCAGCCTGAGGAAAGCTCCATCGTTGCTGAATATTGTAAATATTCATTTTCATGTGTTGCCTGGCAGTCGACTCAAGGTTTAATTCTTGCTGGCCACAGTTCTGCAGCTCAGCTTAAGTCAGCTCCCACTGCCGGCTCCTCCGCGGCCTCGCCGCAGGTGCCGCAGGCAGCACAGAGGCCCTGGAGCGCCCAGATAAAGGGAACCATGGAGCAGGAGCTGCAGTTTTCCCTTCAACACAAGCGTGCTAACAAATTGCTTTCCAGGGCAAAATCTGCAGCTAACACGTTTACTTTGTGCCGTAGCTTTCTGAGCACTGAGAGGCCCTATCGTGTTTGCAAATGTTTTGTTGAATCACAGCAACATCCCTATCACCCAAGAGCACTCTGAGAATCCTTTCTTTTCATTGTAATTTTTTACATACAGAGATTTTTCACAGAAATCTCCACAGACTGACAGCTCCAGGATTTCCTTTCCAAAGGTTAAACAGGGAAGGATTCTATAAAAGTTTCTATCAATTGCTGTTTGCCCTGGATGTATTCTACAGGAATCTTCTTCTCTCACCAGATAAATCTCCTATTGCAAAGATGGAAATTCTGCTTCTCCTGTGAAAAAAAATTTGCATCTGGCAATAATGATTATTTGTTCTTCTCATGTAATTATACCTGACTCTGAGTCATTAACTTATGTGTAGCTCTTATGTGTAGCTCCTAACATTTTTTTATGCTTTCATTGATCACTGCTAATAAGATTATCTATGAGTTGTTTAGATGGCAGACTTTAATTCTCTGGTCTCTGGCAATATACAGTAGTGCTGCTTCAAGTAAAACTGGAAAACAGAGCACTGTTGTATTTCTCCTCCACTTGCCACTTTTGATACGATAGAAAGCAACTGAAATCCTGAGTGGCATATTCACACTGGCTTAGGGTTTTAAGAATCTACTATTAAACTAGATATTCAAATATTCATTTCATTAGATAAGGCTATTCACTCCCTTCTGCATATCACTGAGTTAGGGCTATTCCAGATGCCTAAGAAAACCTTCTAGTTAGTCCATGTTGTATTTTGTGATTACATTGCATCTATTAAAATTAGAGTGGTTTTTTTTAAATGTCTGAAGTGTTTTTGAATCATTAAGGATTTAACACATGACTCATTAGGGTGAATAATAAGAACTACATTGAATTCAATGGCCCTATTACGGTTCCTTTGTACTGCAGTATCCAATGGAGCTCTGCTTCTGCCAAGACTTTTCAAAAGAAGTGAAAAAAAAATCATTTAACTTGAATGTTTGCTGTTGTGTCCTTTGGTGTTTTCTTTTTTTTCTTTTTTCCCCTAATTTTCTCTCAATTTGCTATTAGTTTTTATACTTCCAGTCCCAAGTTTGTTTTTTTAAATCCAGATGAACAGACTTTTTATTTCATTCCCCCATTTATATTCCTCTTTTTTGTTTGTTTATTTTTCCTTTTTTTTTTCATTTTATTTTTCTCTCAGGCTACAGCTGAATCTGAATTAAGATAGTAGATGTGTGCATTCTCAAATTCAGTATTATGATGGCCATTCAAAATAAAGTTTAAAATTATATCTCTGACTTTTTGAAGAGCTAAATACTCAGCTGATCCCAACTGAACTCAATAGTGTTATAGCAACAAAGAACTTGGGCCATTGTTGCAGCATGAAATGTTCACTATCTTAAAGCTTTGTTCCTTCCTCTGTTTCCAATCTTAAAATTACTTAAAAAAAATATTAGAAGCTAATATTTCATATATAGACATATATGTTTGTAACTTTGTTTTATTTCATCTGATCATAGACATAAAAGCTGATTCTGGAGGCCTTCTCTATGATATTTCAATCTGCAGGGCAAAAAATTGTTTGGTTGCTTTATTTTTGAAAAGGTAACACCCTTTCCCCTCCTCTTTTGTTACAAAACAGGCGAACAATGATGTTAGAATATTTTTATTTAAAGCTCTTGCAATGTTATGATATGCTTCAGTCCTCACACACCAGCAGCCCACTGCTCATGCAGAACGTGTCATTCAGAGCGGTTTTGGGTTGTGTGGCTTCAGCACCACACTAGAGCTGGAAACTGTCCTGGGCTGCGGATGAATGCTGCTTGAATACAGCTTTTAGCCTGAATGTCTGCAATTACGTGCCCACCTTGGATTCAGTACAATTGCAGATGGAGCACAATTCTAACACTAAATTATGAGACATCAGGTATTATATATACAGCTGCAATTCCCAAATGGTTTCTGCTCAGAAGGACTGTGGACACTTTTCTTTTCCTCTTAAGGCAATCAATTTAGGAAAAGAAAATGCTAGTGCTTTTAGGTGTTTTTAAAATAGTTGGATGGAAAATATGCAGGTTGTTAGATAAAATATTTCTTTCAATGAATACATAAGTTTAGATGTTTGTATAGCCTAAATACCTTAAAAAATAAAAACACTGAGTTAATTGGTATAATCTGAGTGTTTTTACAGACACAACCATATTCTTAAAACTATATATAATTTAATTAAATTGGGTGACACTAAAGTGCAACTTTAGATTTGTTTTTTCAAGCATTCATTTGAAAGCATTTATAGAGCCTCCTGTGTCTCTTTCAGTAGACACGAATCACACTAGACTTGAACATACTACGTGAAATAAACTACTTTTGCAGTCGTGCCTTTTATGAGCTCTGGGTTTTGTTGCACTCAGAAATTGCACTCAGAAAATATCTTAAGGAAGAGGGGAAAATAGAGTTGGTCAAACTTTCCTGAAGCTCCTGGGTGGCTAATTTTCCTGACCTGCATGGAAATGGGACTGGCCACTTCCTTTGAGGGAACTCTGCACATTTGCAGTGGTATTGGAAAAGAAGCTCCTACACTAGGGAGTTGCACTAAGCTAGTGCCACTCCATGTCTGCCTGACCATTTCTTTCTCTGGACAACTGCCTATCTAGCTATAAAACATACCCTAAAGACAACACTAACATTTCTCTGCCTCTGGAACCATATCACAATTTCTATTATGACCTGTAAAAAACAATCCTGTGATGGTCTTTCATACAATCTACAAAATCCCTGACATGAATATAAACCAAACATCCTCTCCTTACTGCACTGAGAAGTCTTGATTGCCCATCCTCATCTGCTTTCGTACTGGCTGTCAGTGAATTGGTATACTGACTTTACACCATACCGTAGCTTTGAAAGCCATTAATTGGGAAATATCCTACAGATATAACAGGCAAATTGTTTACCTGTTGCTCTTCTGGAGAAGAGAAGGCTGAGGGGGGACCTGGTCAGTGTCTATAAATACGTCAAGGAAGGCAGTGAAGAGGATGGTCTGGCCTTTTGTCAGTGGTGGCCAGCGATAGGACTAGAGGAAACGGCCACAAGCTGAGGCACCAAAAGTTCCACAGGAACTTAAGGAAACATTTCTTGACAGCGAGGGTGACAAAGCCCTGGAACAGGCTGCCCAGAGAGATTGTGGAGTCTCCTTCTCTGGTGATCTTTAAAACCCACTTGGACGCAGCCCTGTGCCCCGTGCTCTGGGTGACCCTGCGTGAGCAGGGGGGTTGGACTAGATGACCTCTGAGGTCCCTTCCAACCTTAAGCAGTCTATGATTCTATGATTCTTGGATCACTAGATTTACTCTAGGGGCGATCAAACACAGGAACACGTGGCCCAGAGTGATTGTGGTCTCTCCATCTTTGGAGATATTCAACACCCAGCTGGACACAGCCCTGCGCCACCCGCTCTACGTGACCCTGCTTGAACAAGGGGGTTGGACTGGACAGTCTCCCAAGCAACTTTCCATCCTCCACCATTCTGTATCCTCTGATTCTTTGCTTCCTGTATTACCTTTTCCATTATTAAAAGTAATGCTTTTCATAAGAGATCACTCCTGCAGAGACAAATGGAGAAAGTTTATATAAAATAAATGACGTGCTAAAAAATAATTTAATAATCAGATTTATTCACTTCCATATTCTCTCTTATTTTAATAAAAATAAACAAATTATTAATTCAATATACTCAATCTATTTTTCAAGCAGTAGTTTATTGTCATTCACTTTATATTAATATGAACTTTTTTATTATTCAATATAATAAAGATTCCAAAGCAGCTTCCTCAGGAAGCATCAGGGACTGAAGTGAAATCCTGCAAAAATATATTTAATTAATTGTTACTGTTAAGCTGAGCTCCTGTATCTCTTCAAGAAGGGTTCTTTTTTCAGGAATAAAACCTTTGCTAATGACATACAACGAGAAGAAACATCTCAGATACTGAATTTATTTTGATTTAGTAGGTAAGATAAAAATGTAGATATAAAATGCTTCTGATTTTGTCTGTTTAGTAATTAAATAAAAGAATGCAACATCTCAAGAAGTTATACCAGTTTAAATATAGGCTGTCTGGAAAAATTATAGTATTGATGAAAGGCATTTGATTTACCCAAGCAATACTCAAAAACTTTTATATAATTATTAAAATTACTTCAAAATACCATTCCTAATTGAACAGCTAGTTAGCAAATATCTGAAGACATAACAGACCTCAATGTCACAAAATAAATTCAGACATAAACGTACATTATATGAACCAATAACTACAGATGTACAAGACTACCAAATGTGATGTGGTTTGCTGACAAATTAAATGGTCTGCCAGTGTACAGATTATGCATGTTGTAGAGTGAATTATACTGCTCTATCATAAATCTGTTGGCTGGTAATGCTAACAGGCACAATTTCTTGGCAGCATGGTAGCTCCGGAGATAGTCTGCAACATAGAAGCAGAGAACGAGACTAGCTTTATATTGTGCATGTAGTGATTGCAAGTACTGAAGGACAAGAAAAGATGCAAATACAAAATAAGAAAGCATAAAAAGTTACAAAAAAGATATCCTAAAACAAGAATATTTTATTAAAACAACATTAATCACCACTGTGATCTTTCAATTCAGATCAAAATCATACACTATAAACTCACAGGAATCTGTGTAAGATTAAAGGGACCTCTCTAAAACTTTAAATTTAGGTTAATCTGACACAATAGGTTTTTTAGAAAACTGGCTTGGATGACTCACAGAGCAGTTTCTCCCTTTCTAAGGATAAGATTTGAATGAAAATTTGCCCAGAAAAAGTATACACTTTCCAGTATCACAGTTGTTGCATTACCCCATTATGTTTGAAATTCACATTTTCTACTTCAGCTTAGCATTTCAACGAGTTCCAGCATGAGCCTGGAGGATTCAGAATTGTTCATGGGCTTGAAAATCCAATTCTTCTGCTACTGCCTGGCCTAATGGCTCTTGTACCTTGGGTATTTTTTTTTCTTTTTTTCTTTTTTTTTTTTTTCTTACATCTCTAGGGTAAAGAGAGCAACACCGACTGCCTTTGTGAAGTAATTTCAGATATTTCAAAAGAGCTACAATAAAGATAGGTACTATTATTATGCACAAAACTGGATTGTATTCAGATTTTGGGGGTGTGGCTCTACTTTATTTCCATATCTGGCTATGTTAATGTTAACAAACTGCTCAAAAGCAACAGCTTAGTGGGTAGAAGCCACTGTGTTGGACATCTCTATATTTACACTACCTGGTGCTGGGAATTATAATTTGACCTAGACTTAGTCCAGTCCCCATTGCTAAGTACCTCAACTGTTTCCTGGTGCTCTTGGGTCCCTCTGAGAAGGGGCTGCACATTTGGAGCACAAGAGCAGAGCCCCTGGCCCTGGTTCCCCTGCTAGAACCTGAGTCCATGTGCGCCAGAGCTGCTGTGAGAAGTAAGGTATGGAAAGCAGGCAACACTGGCCTATTTTTTTCCAAATCATAGATATTTCTGGAGGCGCAGTGTGCATATCCATCCTCTCACCAGTGAGTACTGGTAGAGAGCGCCAGCGACTGGCAGCTGATCAATGGCTTCAGCACTATGAGACATGTTTTTTGACAGATATAAGGATTTATGCTCTAATAAAGTTAATGCTTATAAAAATTGAGATGCTCTTTGGAAGTGTATCTTCATACTTGGAGGATGTTAGCAGCTCAAGTGGGAATCCTTTGGGGAATAATTACAAGTTTGCAGTTAATAGTTTGGTGTTCATAGCAGATTTAAATCTCCTTCTGTTGCTTTTAAATTCACTTAGTGATAAGCAATTCTTTCCAGCATATGTGTTAAAATGGGACGGTAATGGTGTTCTGTTTTTAAACTTTAATCTTCATGTTTAGAACTGTTTGAAAAGTCAATAACCAAGCTAAGAAAGAGCCATAAAATACTGAAACATCGAGAAACCACTTTATTGTGGAGATTTGTTTATACTTTCACCAAAGGCAGGTGAAAAAGATGCAGATAAAGCAAGAATTAACTAGAACATCCTTGAGTTCTGAAACTGAGTATATTTGCTGGCATTGAACTGCTGCAATTATATTCCTGTGTCTCTATACTTCCCACTTCAGGTGTCAAACCTTTATTAAAACTGCATTTTTACAATATTTCCTCCCCAGCAAAACTCTACAAAAGACATGTAATCTTACATTATCAAATAAGACATTGAAAAAGTTTAGAGAGTTGTTTAGCTAAATGGAGAAAATTTGTGGTTTGCACCTGGAAAATGAAACAAAACTGAAAACTTTTTTAATCTCACAACAAATGGAAATAAATATCAGAAAGACTGTTCTGGCAAGACTACAGCTCAAGCAGTTATTTACTAAGCATTGGTACTAGCTGTATTGCCTAATTCTCTTTAGAACTGGTCAAAGTACGGTGTGCAATATACATAACTGGACCTGCTGGTCATAGATTTTTCCATACATTTTTCTATAAAAGATAATGTTAGCTGTTTGAATGCAGGAATTCTCTCTCTCAAAAAAAATCATGCTTCTTTAATAAGTGGGAATAATAATGTATTAAGCAAGCTTCCAATCAAAGATAAATTTTATCAGACCTCTAAAAATGTGTAGAGAAATCCCTATTTCTCCAAGCTGGCAGACCATCAGAGAGTCTACTCGAAGAAAATCTTGCATTTCTGTTAAAACAGATCTGTAAGGGATCACTGTTAAAACTGATCCATTTTCGCTTAAAATGGATCATTACTATAGTACTATTTTTAAATATTAGCATTCCCTATAGAACTCTAAAATGGATCTATAGTGCTATAGTAATGATCCATTTTAACAGAAATGCAGGATTTACTTGCATTTCTTGCACTTGCAAGATGTGCTATAGTACTAGTAGTATAGTACTAGGAGAACCACTATTACTTGTTTTGTTCTGAAAATATAGATAGGCTTGTAACAGAATTCTGAGGAAAAATCTGTTGCACAAATAAGCAGTTTTGTAAGCACTGCAGTTAATGAAGTCTGTTTTCCCTGTCCTTCTACATAGGAAAGCAAAGATATTTATTTCAGTTTTTTTCCAATACTGTTTTTTTCTTGTAAGACTGAAAAACTTTTCAGTGATTAACTGTGATGCTAACTGCACTACAGCAAGAAGAAGACAGCAGGATACATTCATTCCCTACATAAATTTATCTTGTTTTTGCACATAATTGAAATATTTGAATACAATTACAAATTGAAAGCTCAGATAGAAGCATTTCATCTCATTGGGGTATTTTTATATAGTCTTCTCTGTGTGTACTCTCTAGTATCTAATAAAACATAAGTTCATGCTGTTTCCTTTGCATCTTTGAAGGCAGCTGGAAAATCCACTTTGAAAATCTTTCCCTGTATCAGCCTGCCATTTGTGTTAATTTAGCTTTCAAGAATGTAGCTGTGTTTCTATTCTCTATTTCTGTGTGAAATCTGGATGATTTTGGTCAGTGGGTTCATAAGCTGTTAGGCAAATTTCATTAAACTCATTTAGAAAGTAAGGGGCTTCTCTGACTTGTCCTCAGTTATTCTGAAGGGTCCAGGAGCACAGAAATGTGAATGGTGCTCACATCCAGAAACAGGAAAGCATGTGGCCAAAGTGCCATCACAGCCCATTCAAGTTCCCCTGAAGTACATTTATTTTGCTTTTCTGAATGCTTAATAAAAGGTCCTGCACCAGGTCCTGGTGCAGACACCTGCACATGTGTGAGGCACCCAGATCTGGAGACCCTGAACCCTGATCTGTCCTGGTGACTCATGGAGGTGGGACAAGATGAAGGTACACATCTCGGTCAACTCCAAGAGGGTACACGAGGACTATCCAAACCCTGCATGGGGTCACCAAGCTGAGAAGAACCCAGGACAGGCAAGGAGGACATGGCAGTTGGTGTCCCCTGTCTGCCACGTCATGGCAAGACATCCTGGACTTAATGTCACCAGGCCTGAGTGCTTGTTGGCTCTGCCCTGGTGCCAATGGTTGGACAAGCTCCTTGGACACCGCCTTTTTCCATATAGATAGTGAGTGTGTGAATGAATGAAAGCAGTTTGTTTCTAGTTAAAGTTTTCACTTCAAAAGAAGTTTAAGCATCATCCCCTCTCTAAGATCCCCTTTGGTATTTGCTATTCCGTTCATGCAATATTGCACCAATATTTCCTGCAAGCACCCTCTGCTTTGCCTGTATTTGCTTTTGCCTGAAGGATCATCTGCAACCATAAAAACTCTTGTGATCTTTCAGCTCATTCAGTCCTGAGCCTCAACATAAGGGCTGAGGTTATCAGCAGTGGCTGCCTCCCACTCATGGTCTCTGGCCCTGATGGGATGGGGCCAGACTGTATGTACAGTTTATTTGGCAAAAACATGAGGAAATTCCTGGCAACTGTAGCACACTCACTCAGCTGTGTGT
Organism: Nothoprocta pentlandii; assembly: GCA_013398315.1. Classification (NCBI taxonomy): domain Eukaryota; kingdom Metazoa; phylum Chordata; class Aves; order Tinamiformes; family Tinamidae; genus Nothoprocta; species Nothoprocta pentlandii. The sequence continues at coordinate 1,547,097 of VZSG01000031.1, forward strand.
ACAGAATGGGTCTTATTTTAAGAAGGTTAAAAAGGAATAACTAAATGAATGTATTTTCAGGAGTTAGTTAGTTTACATCATGGTCTTTTAGGCATGCTTAGGCAGTATTTTTTAAGTTTGCTTTTCGCTCTTACTCCCAAATAAAGGCACATCTGGATTTTTTACAGGGTTGTGGAACTTCCTGAGCCCAGCACAGAGCGACCAAGATGATTAAGGGACTGGAGCATCTATCTTACCAGGAAAGACTGAGTGAGCTGGGCCTGTTTAGCCTGGAGAAGAGAAGACTGAGAAGGGATGTGATCAATATGTACAAATACCTGAGGGGAGAATGTAGGGAGGATGGGGCCAAACTCTTCTTGGTGATGGCTGGTGACAGGACAAGGGTTAATGGGTGTAAGCTGAAACACAGCAAGTTCCATCTTCATGTGAGGAAGAACTTCCTCACTGTGAGGGTGACAGAGCCCTCCAGAGAGCTGTGGAGTCTCCTTCTCTGGAGGTCTTTAAAACCCTCCTGGATGCCGCCCTGTGCCCCGTGCTCTGGGTGTCCCTGCTGGAGCAGGGGGGTTGGACTAGATGATCTCTAGAGGTCCCTTCCAACCTCACCCAGTCTTTTATTCTGTATGAATTGAATAATTATCTGTGCTCCAGTAGGTATTGCAGGTTTTTGCACTCAAGCTGAGCAAAATTTATCAATTAACTGAAAGGCACTTCTCTTTAAAAAAAAAGCAAAAAATCTATTATCTGCTATTTTGTTATTTAGAGCTAATTGAAACACTAGCATGGAGTGGCATTTTATAGGTATTCTGGAAATTACCCCTCTGACTGATTGTAAACCTCCATCCTTTGGTTCAAAACCATGATTGTTATCTTTTGACTTTGAATGAAACATTCAGGAAGTGTTTATTGTTCATGTTAATCCATGCTCTAGCTGACTTGGCTGTTTCTATCACCAAACTCTGTTAACAAATAATGCCATTGTTTGTAAAAAAATAAAGAAAAGATAAAGCGTCAGTTGTTGTCTTATGTGCCTCTGTAATAAATGGCAATAAAGTCATTATAGCATGCAAAGCTATGAATCAGTGTAACAAGCAAGTTCTATGGAAAGTGCTGATTATATCTGTTGTAAGGGCGCAGGTCAGCTGGTATTTCTGTAAACAAGCACAGAACTAGTTACTGTGCCGGGCAAGGACCTCCACGCCTCCACGCTTCTTTCACTGCCCTATTTCTCAAATAAAAGGAGAGGAGGCTTCTTTACCGTGTCTGAAACACACAGGATTCTTATAGCAATTTTTTATCAAGTGAGGAGATGGTTGAGGATAACGGACACCACGATACAGCCGTCATTTCCAGGCACTGGTGGACACAAATTCTGCTGGATTGGGGGTGCAGGCAGGGATGTCATAGCAGGGAAGTGAAATACTGGAGATTCGGATTTGACTATGAGCCCTCTGGTCCTCTTCTTTGGGGCTTCCTGGTTTTCTAGCAAACTCATTATTTTATCTGCAGAGACAGAAGGAGAGCTTGGATCCCTCTGCCGTGTTTTGCTTTCTGCATCTTGTCTCCACGTTTCCCTCTCTGTTATGCAGCTGAACATATGGCCTCCGTTCGGCGCGTTCTTGGCAGTGCACCCCATAGGATTGCCAGATAGAGCTTAAAACATGCAACATCCCATACTGTATGGTCCGATTCCACACCCAGAATAGTCTGTACTTTCTGCAGCAGCTGGAAGCTTTTCCAGGCGCCCGCGCAGCTACTGAGCACCCAGAGCTGCATCGCAGCCACGTGCCCATCTATGTGTGTACGAAGAGACACTGAATCTGCTTTGTGCACTTCTCGGAGTGTGCACACCTGGTATCTCTCCCCATGTTTCAGTGTTAAGATTTTGGCAGTATACATGTAATTTGTAACAGAGAGAAATTTATACCATATGCATAAATATATATTTATTTATATATATTTCTTTTTCAATTTCAGTGAACCAGCAGTAACTTCTCTTTATTTCCATCTAGACTACAAGTTCTTCTCACTCTTTTGGACTCATTTTGGACTCCTTTTAGTTTACTTTTTCCCTTTTCTTTCCTCAGACCATTTCAAACTGTGGCTGTTCCACAGGCGGCATGGGAAGGGAAAGGAAGAAAGCAGATTGTTTCCTGAAAGCTGCCTCTGGGAGGCAGGATCCAGTGTCCAAATACGCTCTACCCCAAGCCCACTAACAGACCATGCATGCACATGCTGCCCAGCACAGGAGAAACACATGAGCTAATCCTGTGCAGCAGCAGTTCCAGCATTCTGCCAATATAGGGTAACTCCTGGGAATTAGCTGGTGTTTTTGAGACAAGAATAGTTGCCAAGTCACCCATGTGAGATAGGAATCCCAATTAATAGTAGTGCAACTTAGTGTATTCCCAGTGCACAATATATCCCAGTACACAATAGTGTACTATTCTTTATAGTACATACTTTTATGTACTTGCAAGTTCAGTAGACTTGCAAGAGAAAAAATCACTGGTTAGTACTCATGCCTTTGTTTAGTTTTCCCTGGACTTGAGATATTCTTATGCTTTTGCAATGATACTTGAATAATAATTGAATTTGGTTCTTCTTGGTGTTGACAAAATGTGCAAAAAGATTGCACACAGGGAAATTAAGAATTTGAGGGCTTGAGAAAATGGCAACAGGAGTGCACTTTAGCATAATATAAAGTGATTCCCAAGCCAATGCTTACCAATTGCAGGATTTTATGGGATTCACAGCCAAAGCATTTCTTATAGACAAATCTGAAGAAAGATTAATATAATGATTTTAAAACTCAAACATAAAGACAGAATATAGGAAAAAAGTGCCTATGGGAGAAGTGCATACATTTGCATTTTGTGGCTGTTTTGGCTTGTTAGCTGAAGTTCTTATAGAACAATCAGTACTGTAGTATAACGACGATACAGTAAAAGTAAGGCCTTTACTTTTAAAATCTAAGACCTTTAAAAGAATAGCTTATTCTGCTATTTTGTTTCATTGCTTTTCTGTTGTTTATAGAAAAAAATCCATATCAAAGTATTTTAATAACAGATTATAAATTTGTTCTGATTAACCTACTTAGTTTTGACATTATTTTCCCACTTAAAACCTGACCCCGCAAGAAAGACAAAAGGCCAGTTTTGATGCTTTCCTGCCAGGGTGGTGATAAAAAGATACATTAACATCTTTCTGATGGGACAACACTTTAGCCTTAATACACTGAAAACTACTGAAATCCTCACAAATGAGCCATGTTAGCAGAAGCTGAGAGAACTGCTCCCCAGCTTGGCTAACCAGGGCGACCTGACTTCTTAACATGACTGCGAGGCAGCTCCCCGTGGAGGTGGCTTGTGCAGGAAACCACACGAGCCCACACTGACTCATGCAGGGGCACCCCTGAGAGTGCCACAGTCTTGAAGGGGCAAAAAACAGAAAGGAGGAGTCTGTATCACATACTGCCTGGGTCCCATCTACAGTCTTAGATAGTGAAAGACTTTTTCTTCCCTGCTTGTGCATATCAGTTCAGGTTTGTTTGCTACCATTTTCCACTTCGCTCTCTCGGGACAGATGGATGCAACTGTGCTGCAACAAGGACTGACTCCACCGAAGCAGCGGCAGGAGTGTGAGCACCATCCTGAAAGCCCCACCTGAGTGTCAGCCCTTGCTGCCTCGGCTGTCATTCAGCTGTCTGATGCACTTACACAGCCAAAACCAGCCTGGCAGGCCCCAGCTGCACTGTGTCAAGTGGCCGTGGGGCCGGCACGGAGGTGCAGAGAGCCTTGGTCTGCTGTGGGACTCCGAGGCTCCCTTCGTGGAAATGTCTCAACACAGTGTCACTGCTTCGATAACAATGCAGGTAGCTATTATCCTTCCTCTGTTATAAATCCATTGCTCCTTTCTTTTCCCTGATAGAAAGAAAGTGGATGTGCTTGAGGGATTCTAGAAACTTGGCAAGGCATTTTAAAAGAGGAAAATACAAACAAAACAGACGACCAGATGAAAGATTGTGCAGTGGGGAAGTAAGGATTTTCAGAGCTTAACATCCTCTAGTTTCAGATCAGGCTACTGCTTGTCATCATGTTCCTTCGTGCACTATTAAGCACCCAAGAGTAACATCACATTTTCTCTGTATTCCACAGAGGTCTGAGTCATGCTGCATTTGAAATCAGGTACTCTAACCCAATGCCTCGCTGTGGGAAACATCCCAGAGCTCAAGTTGTTTGTTCTACTAAAACAGTTTCAAATTAAATACATTTGAAAAAAAAAAAAAAAAGAATCTGCTGCAACTTTGTGAAATGCCAGCACACAGAAAAGCTGACAGCCATAGGGTTATCATCTGGGGAGCACTAGCTGAGAGCTTCCCCTGCTCTGATGCTAATGAAATTGGCCCATCTCAGCAAAAGAATTTGCTACTTGGGTAAGACTAACTCTAACTAACTAGCAGTATTTGAGTTAGTGTAAGGTTGGAGCATGGGGCTGAGTAGATTATCAATAGGGAAGCAGATAGCTTAAAGACATTGCTGTGCTGCCTTTTGTTAAGTGTGCTGGAAAAGAGAAGAAAAGGGAGGTAAAATCCAATACTGGTCTTTTCTGGACTGATCTGCAGAGCCCCTAGCAGATGAACTCTGTTTTGTGTTCCTTGGTAATGTTTTGGGGAGGGTGGAGTTGGGAGACAGTAATCTTTCCTGCAGCCTTCGTGCTAGGAGCTTGTGCAGTAGGAAAAGTGCATATGACCCTGTCACCCTGCTGAGCTGCCATGTGAAGAGCACATGCTTGGAGAATAACAGGAGCCCCCGGGCGGCTAAGCACGAGCTGATATAAATCCAGAGAAGGATAACTCTGTCATTTTGGCCTTGTCTCTTTCCCCATGAATGAGACTATTTTACATCCCATAGATCCCAAGAAAAGCAGAACAGTACTGAAGTGGGATATTTTCTCCATTCTCAATTAATCTCTATGTCAGGGACAAAAGCGAGCTGTTTCTGCTCCCTTTCCAGTCACCAGAGAAATACAGGTAAACCAGAGAGAGAAGGTCTACAGAGACTATGCATGGTCTAGGGACTGGTAAAACCCATAAGGATTAATTGTCAAATGGCTGAACAGCATAGATTTCCCATACTGGCATTCCTGATCATCCAGGGAGGTGTCTTGACCATGGTGTGGTGCCCTCTGGCCTGTCTACCTGGACATCCTCCTAGGGCCATGGGGACATGTGGGTGAGGAGGGCAGGACAGTGGGCAAGGATCCAAGAAGTCCTCTAGATCTCAGGAATTAGACCTAGCACCTTGTGATATGGAGACAGAAGTCCAGCTAGGTGGAACGGTAAATTATGCTGATACAGAATGATGTGAAATGCCAGGTCCAGGAGAAAAACATGTCCTGCGTGAGTAAATATCGGGATATCCCGAGACAGCACCTTTGAACCGACCAGTGCATCTTCCCCACTTCAGATACTGTGAATGTGCTGTAAGTCTTACACCGACTGGACAGCGATGACACGGGTGCTTTACCAAAGCGGGTGTGCTCGGGTGTCCTGTGCACGAGCCTCACACGGGCTGTGCCCTGGCTGGGTTGGCTGAGGGGGGACTGCACCTCACAGCTCCATGCTGAAGGGCCAGCTACGCTGCACTAATCCGGATCACTAATCCACAACAGGACCGGGGCAATACACAGCGCCCTGGAAGCTCCTGAAACCTGTTTCTCTCTAGTCAAAGCATGAGCTATGCTGAACTCCAAATCTCTCTCAGTGGTCTTCAGGACACTTGTCACCTGCACTTTTTTGATGCTTTCTGAAAAGGTTAACATAATTTCCTCTTGCATGTATTCTAAGTTTTTGCAAAAGTATCCTTGATGCAAAATGACAAATAGCCATTACAAATATTAATGAATAGCCAGCGGTTGTACATTCATGCTTTAATTTGGATAAATTTAGGTTTATCATTTGTAATTATTGCAATGTATCCATGGTGCTTCAGAAGATTGTTTTAAAAAGCCAATATATTATGATGCAGAAAAACATTAGCTTGATTTAAAGTATTACAAAAAGGTTGTATATGATCATTAACCAAATGTCTGTGTGCATGGAGCAGATCTTTCCTGCAGCAAATATTCTAAATCATCTAACAAATTGCTTTAAAATAGACAGAAGCATGCCTAACCAAAAATGAAAACACATCAAACAAAATCCATTAAAAAAAATCAAATTATTAATAGATGCTTTTTATTGCATTTATTTCTTACAGAGGGATTTTGTCCGTGCATTTCCTATCACCTTATGCAACACTTTGAAAAACCTATCTATAAATTCATAGCTCTACAAGCCTATTGTGTGTGTGTTGTATACACAAGTACTTGTTCTGCAGCAGCAGTATGAAGCTCTAAAAACAAGTGTTGCATGACCAGAATATATTTGAAGGAAGCTGGTCTTTGTGTTGCACCAGATATATTGGAGAGTAGGAGATAAACATCCCCAGTGTGATTGTAGCAGAGGTAATTTTTTTAAGTTATGTTTTATCTGCAGTGCTTCCACAAGTAAACAAGTGTCTATCTGAAAAAGCTGTACTCGGTATCAAAACACTCTGTATGGCATAAGCCCATCTTAACTACAGGCAAACCCAAGTAGTATGATTTTGCAAATTAATATTCACATTCTGTGATTCAGGCTGTCATACGATACAGCCACTAACATTTGGAAGTGCAGATGCATTAGGCTGAAATAGGCATCACCTTCTTAATGCTACATTTTGAAGGTTATGACAATAAATACCTCTATTTAATATGACAGAAGTAAAATTGAACTTAAGCTTAATTTGTTTAAGAAAGAATAAAACCTATCAGTTCCTACACCTCAAATAAAGATGCTTCTACTTATGATGCATGAGTTTAAAGTTTTCCTCCTGTTTAAATATAATTAGTTTCATAGCTATTATTAAATATAACTGGTAATCTTCTGATGTACCATTAAGCAGAATTTCCTAATCTTGAAGTGATTTAACTATTAACAACAGAAGATGAAGTTTTCTTTCTGGATAATATTTAGGATAACTGTAATACTGCGGAATTCATCCATTGAGACAGCCTGAGAAGGAGTCCCAACAGGGAAGGCATTTCGCCAGTAAAACCTCTTGCACGGCATTTACAATTTAGCCAATAATTTTATTCATTTTATAATAATAAAAAAAAAAAATCATAGCTGATTCTTGGAGCAGGAACTTAAATCTCGAACTCCTTCCCTGGAGGCAATTTGTTCCCATCACAGGGTAACACAACCTTTTCCTACTTTTGTTCTCTACTGTCTTGAAGCTCTGTAGAAAAGAGCTCTGTGGAAAGCACTGAAGCAGAATTGCCTTTCTCTTTTCATAGCCTGGGAATTCAGAGGAATAAGCTTAATTACCTTGCTGAAGAAAGCATTAAAGTCAGCGCTATGACTTTTTGGATAGAAAGAGCAAATATTTGGCTTTTATATATGAGATATCAAACAACTCTGCCTCTCCAATACCTCTTTTCCCTCCAATCTCTCCCTCTCCCTTACTCTTTTAATAGAGTAAAATAAGGCAAATCTAAGACAAATCTTCTCAGAGGCAGTACAGTGTAGCAAGAAATGCAGTAAGTGACATTGGTCTTTGAATCTCAATTTTATGTGACAATGCCCTTGTTTAAAGAGGGAGCATATATGCTACTCTTATATTATCAATAACTTCTTATATTACCAGTAACTTTGACCAACCCTAAAACACAACATTAAAAAAAAATGAATTTAAAAGAGAGCCTATGACTCCAAAAAAGACAGCCTTAAGGCATTCCTTTGTCAGCTGTTCCCTATGCCCCTGTGCTGGAGCCATCCGGCAGGACCTGGTCTTCCAGGGCCACTCTTCATTCCAAAGCACTATCACTATCTCTCCCCTGTGCATGGAGAATGGAGATCGCTGATGCAAAGAAAAAGGCAGTTTTCATAATATAGAAGTTTTAGATACATATTTTTTGTTATGATGGCAAACATAAAGCAACCTGATAATTGAATGGAAATATTGCCTTCCTCTCTGCTGTCAATGCTCTTACAGTGCATCTTGACCATTAAATTGAGAGGCAAAATAGGAGGAGAAGAGCTAAGAAATAAAAAGAGAGAAGACAGTAAAAATAAAATAAAAGTTTCTGAATTGTGCCTGAGAGACTATTTTTTTCTATGCCACTAAGAGAGCTCAGGGAGTTACAGACTATAAATCTTTTCACTTCAGGGAAAGATCCACCTCTAAGTTAACAAGCTCTCTCTATTGTAGAAAGTTCTTTGCAAATAGCTTCTTCTTGTTCGGTGCTGCAGGGAAAAGAACACATTAGTTATCTATGAAGTCCTCAGGGGAGGCATGGTATTTATTCTGTGTCTGTATAGTGCCTAGCACAACAGCATGCTGCTGCTTGATTGCTGTCTGTATCTCCTGCTCTGCCATAACGAGTGATTACTAACTCCTCTTTAGTTTCTGCAAGACTGATAATCAAGAGCTGTTCACTGGGAGTGGGATATTTGAATATCACGCTTTGGAATGGTAGGATGTCGGAGGACTATTTCTATTCCACAGTGTAAGATAAGCAGATGGATACAAAGCGAGGGGGAATGCAAGGGAATGCCGTGCAAGCCGGAGTTACTCAGACTCGGAGGCGTGGACTGAATCTTAACGCCTGTTGCTCATTCGCACCGTGCACTTTATATTGCTCAAAGAACTAGTCAAAACAGATTTCATACTAAACAAAAATGACTACGTTATTAAAAAATGTTTTCATTTATCAAAGAATTTATCATCGCCATCGCCCTATGCGGTATTTTCTTGTACATAACATTTCATAGCGCTGATGCTGAGACTTGAGCATGTATGAATTTCCTCACCCTAGAAAACTAATACCTCTCTACCCTGGGTCTTTGGAGAGTGGGAACTGAAACATTACCACACATTAAATAGGCACTTCTGGGGATGGGACATCTGAATAGTGAATGAGATGTTCTTCTGGTTAGCTTGGGTTTAGATAGTGAAAAATGTTTTAATCATTTTATTACATCTCACAATTCAAGGATTGGATAGCTAGACTTCCATAGCAGTATTATTTATTTAGATAAGTAATCTCACGAGTGTGTGTTGTTTGATGTTACATAACATAAATGTTGTATTTTGGGGGGTTACTGGACCGCGATGGAAATCTTACAACTCTTTTGGGTTTTAAGGCAGAGTTGCAATATAAAAAATCCTCTCTGCTTACATGTATGGACAGAAAGCTGATGGCCAGCCCATTTCTCCAGGCTCACGACTGCAGAGACGCAGTGAAACTCCTGGGGTTGCCATGCTAAAAGCTGAAGGGTTGGAAAAAACACACATTGTGTTTTAGCAGCTTGCCTGGAGTGAGAAGCCTGGGGAAGCAGCCCCAAGGCAGCTGCATCTTGATGCCTGGGCTGCACGCAGCGGCGCGCGCTGTGCGACAGCAAGGGACAGCTCAGTACAGTTTATCTTGGGTCGTCTCAACCAGCCGCTCTCTAAATAAAAGCATGCCGTACAATGAGTGGATTGAGGCAATAGATCAAAGAATTCTCTTTAAGCTTTAAAACTGCAAAAAATGGAGTATGTTAAAACCTCTAAGGCGTGACTTCTGTGTACAAAGCACATACTGGCGAAGCTGGAAAAGTTTAGCTGTTCACTTCAATAGTTTCTCCAGTAATATCTGATACTATCAAAACCATTTGCTGATTGAGATTTTACTGGGTCACAGAGAAAATGATGTGTCCAACCTGGCAACAGCATTTCTACAAGAGGAAGCTGGCATAAACCTGTGTATGTTTCTGGAGAAAGATATGGAAATTGTAGCAGTATTTCTATAGAAATAATGTTTTTTTACACTGTAGTCTTTGATCATCACTAAAGTTTTTTTTTTCTTGTGGGGGCATTAAGTAAATGGAATAAGTTTAATAGTGCAGGAATCCATATTCCAACAGAAAACATTATGGTGAATTTGTTTTCTTATTTTTGATGCTTATCTGGCCATATTTCCTAAATAAATAGTTCAAGAGTTCAGAAAGCCAACTTATACTGTGGTGTCTGAAAAGGATTCAACATTCCAAAACTGTCAGAATTCTTTCATATGCACATTTTTCCCTATGGGAGTTCCAGAAATGCAAGATTTATTTGCTACCGGCTGTTACTCTAGCTCTTAAAAGTGTCTTAGAGAACAGTCTCAGGCAACTGATCTGCTATAACATAAACTACAAAGAGTCCACACACTGATATATTTAGGTGTATTTTTTATAAATTGATAAACACTTTGAAGTTGAGAATATATTCACAGGAACTTGTAAAGAAAAAGAGAAACTACTCTGAAAAAAATATATAATTTAAACACTCCTGAATTTATCTATCTAATAATGTAACTGATGATGACAGTAAACTTCTCAGGATCTGCAGCATGTAAAGGTCACAGCCTCTCATCTAACATACTTATTGCTCAGGGAATTATTTTCATTATACAAAGGAGGGGACACGAATTAGAACCATTTTATGACAGAAGAATGGCTTCCTATTACCTGGCTTTGAGTTCATATCTTTCTGCTATATGACTATGGCCAAATACAAAGCCACCTGAATGATAGGAAGTGAAGGTAAACACAAGGGAATGGTCCAAAGTGCCTAGTTTTGTAAGTGCAGGTGTATGTAGGAAATTCATTAATAAACCTGGAGGGAGGTTAGGGGAAAAGAAAACGAATGAAAACAAAAGTAAGGCAACATATGAACTCATAATTCTGCCTCTTTCCAATCAAATAGATGGAAAACTAAAACAAGACTGAAGAGGTACATCCTGGGACCATAGTCACAGGGGGACAGTGTATCTTAAATTTCAGGAAAAAAAATTACATTAGAGTTAATTTATGTCCCATTGCTGCACATTTTAAACATGCAAGAAATTCCAGAAGAGCAGTGGTATGTGTATATGAAAAAGGTGCTGATTGATGAAGAAGAATTAGTAATGTAAATACAGGTATCTGTGGTGCATGATGATTAGAGAAGGTAAAAAAACAAACAGCACCTGCAGGGACTCAGCAAAAAATAAATCTCCCAAGAATGCAAATAAAGAAATTGAGACACAATGAGAAAATGTGACCTAACAGTCAAGAAAGTCTTTCTCAAAATGATATCACTTAGATAGAGATGACATGCAAAGGAGTATTATTGTGTGTCAGTGATTATTGCACTCCAAAAGTAAAAACCTGGTTGCCCTCAAGCCACTGACTCGGAGCCTATTGGCTTGACTGGAATCAGGTTTTTATCCTGAGGTTTCCCTGACAGCAGGGTGCTCAAGAAGTAGCACTCAGCTCCTCTGTACAACTGCTGTGCATGCAAAGGCTGCCAGTAAAATTCCCATTTTAGTCAGTGTAAGTCTAGCGGAGACAGTGGAATTCCTCTGAATGTAGGTTTGTGAAAATAACACTAAAATGTAGTCCTCAGTCGCTCTTCTTTTTTGTCCGCCTCAGAAAATTCTATAGTGAGGCCAAGTGGTGCCTCGTAGCCAAGAAAACCATAAAATCCCAAAGGTTCCTGGAACAGTAACTTCACAATCAGTGTTTTTATGGGCAGCATCCAGCATATGGATAACAGCATGGGGCTTCTCGCAACAGCTTTGAGCAGCGCTCGTTAGGCTGGCTTAACGCTTGCTTGCTAACAAGCATACGCGTCCCAGGGAGGACATTTCCCTGCCCTGGCACTTCAGAGACGGCTTATGGCTGTAATTAGTGGGAAACTATGTTCCCTACCTGGCTATTGTCCTCTCTCATATTTACAGTCGGAGCATATTTCACCCTGCATAGTGTTGCTGCGGGATGCTCTGTCTGGAGAATGCTCCTCTCCTACCAATATCATGCTGTTTTGTTATTTATATAAATCTAAAAGCCTTCCTGTGTGTTTGAGTGAACAGGGTAGGAGAAGCAAGAGGGCAAGATCAGTAAAACTACAAATCACTGAAGGCATCAAGCAAGCTCCAGTGTAAAGCAAGCAGAGCAGCCTTTTCAGGGTAAGGCCAGCGCGGAGCACTGAAGAGCCTTAAGCTCTGCAACACTAAGCAACATCGTGACTGTAGCTTGGATTTAACTAAAGGCACTATTTGGCAATTTCTGCCGCAGAAGGTCATCCCATTGGATCTGAAATGCCGTCTTAAAAGCTCAACACATCTAAAACTGCCTTGGCTGCTGAGGAAATATCCAGAGCACAGCAAAGTACTGATATATGAACTCTTAGCAGAAGACTGCTGCTTCTCTGAGCAATTTAAGAACTGTTGCTGGGGCAGATTCCTTCCCAGTAGTATCTGCCAGTTATGAAGTAGCACACATCCACGCAGCCAGCTAGTAGCTAATGACTCGTTACCGGCTAACAGAAAATTGTTGATCTTTAAGAAACTTTAATTTCTTAAACGATTTAAGAAAATATGAGAATTTTTTAGACACTGTATTTGCTTCGCACTGCAATTTTCAGGCAACAGTGGCTTTAATATTCAGTTAGCCTGTAATGCTGGAGCCATCATATTTGCTAATTAGACTGTCTGTCCGAGCAGCAGGACTTTTATAACATCAGTCTGTTGTTTTTCTCATGTCATTATAAAATAGGTACCTCATCGTTTAGCCACAGGAACATTTTGTTCTTTGCCATACTTGCTGCTTGCTTTACATGCACCTAAACCACCGTCTCAGGCTGTGTCTATGCTGCAGACAATAAATGAACTCCTTTGGAATTGCACACTTTTGTGGCTAGTACCTGAGTTAGTGCATTGTGTTTTCAATTTACTTTATTCAAATTAGTTTGCAGCACTGCTGAATAGACTTGTCTGAAACGGGGAATTTATTTTGTACTTTTCCATGTCAATAGAAACCTTGATTATTTACTCCCCAGAGTTCAGTGAATCAAAAGGGAATAAAGAAAGCCTGCAATAATTGGGAGAAAGGTGCCTTGCTTCCCTCTCCATTAGACTGAACCTGTGGGGTGCTAACAACCCAAGTACAATAGACTGCAGAAATGTGGAGGGAATTTTGTTTTCTACTTGTCTTTGGGGCTAGACAATGTTTAATTCATTCAATACCATTACATTCTTTTTAGAGGCTGCTATGAGAAATTAGAAGTTGCTTTTCTAAGCAGAGCAAGGGCATATGGAACCCATTTGTTAATTATTTTTAGCATTTCTAGATCATTTTCCTTCTCTGAATTTTAAAAGGATGTGTTCAAAATCATACTTCCTTGACTGTCAAAACATATTTTTGGGTAGAGGAGATGGCAGACAAGGCACAGGAAAGCACGCCTGGATCTTCTGCACAGCACAAAGCCTAGTAGTGCCTACTGAAGGCTGCCTGTGAATTCTGCTTGCCTGCCTCAGTGCCATGGCACAAAGAGGAATTACCCCTATAGGACTGCAATCCAGAGCTGTATTTGGAAGCTTTTGAGATCTTTTGCTTTTGAGACAAGCATAGAGAAACAAATGCAATTGCACAAGCACAACTGACATTATTGTCATCAAGTGCTTTGGAAGACAGAATGGCTGTTTATTTTAAGATTTACACCAGAAAACTATGTCCAGTTTCTGTCCTTGTGAGAACATTTTTGTTGGATTCTGGGCAGGTTGCTTGATGTTTATATACCTGACACCTAAAGCACGGATAACAGTGCTGCTTCCTCACCTTTTTAAGTGTGCTTGAATAAAAACATTGGGGACACCTGAGCTTTATCCTGGGAGCACTCAGTGAAGAAGGGTAGCACTTTTAGCACCAAGCCTGCCACACCAATGGTCTCTTGCCACCTATCTTTGCCTGCACAGTTGAAAGCACAATATCTAACACCCATACTTGAATTTTCATTCTCCTTTTAAATAGATAAACAATGTCTGTCTTGCTGTTTGTGTTTTTGGTCAATTGAGAGCCTGAAAGTATATTTGTGGCAAAATTGAAATATTTTAATTTAACCATTACTTCAGAAAAATAGTACCAGCCATCTACTGAGAACTGTACAAAAATGATATATCCTTATAAAGGCCTTTGAAGATAGCCAAGTTTGAAAACAGAGCACCAACACACCATGCAAAATCAATCATCTAAGTGTCCTGCTTGGTAAATTTTAATCCTTTTGAATTTGAATTCCCCTGAACTTTAAGGAAAGGCACTTCATCAATGTAACTTTCTTAGTCCTAAGAATCAGGCTGATTAGAATGAAATATCAGGTAGGGCAGTTCTCCATGAACAGTGCAAAGTCTTCCACTTACTGTGTTAATCCATTTTTAGATTGGATTATACCATTTTAGAGACATCCTTTTTTTTTTTACATTCCATGATGGTGTAATGTTCAGGCAGTTAAATGAATCTTCTTCAGTCAAAAGGTTGTTTACACGCTCCTCAAAAAGATCCATTCTATGTAATAAAAAGAAATGTTTGCTTGAATTACAAAATTATTTTGAGTTGTCTTAAAAATTGAACTGTTCAGGTCGCTTACTAGGAAGTTAGCTGATTTGTCTTACGAGGATTATTTTGTTTTCCTTCCCTTAGTTTAACTCTTTTAGATAAATGTTCTTTTGAATAAATCATCTCTGTGATAATGGAATGAAGGATTTCAAATCTATGCAAGTCATCCACCTGACCACTTTTAATTTCTTGAGTAGCATTTGCTTGCCTGAAAGTGATATTTATTCAAATATTGCACCGAAAGTCATAGATTTTAGGTAATATTTGCAAAGTCAAACTGAAACTGAGTTAGAAAAGGCAAAAGAGAAAAGCAGTATGAGAGTGCCTGATGCCTGCTAAATATTTTAATCCATACCAATCATATGGATATGACGTCAGCTGTAATTAACAGCAGGAGACTCTGCTTCAAGTCTGCAGAATTTTTGCAGATTTTCTTGCAAGAGCCAGCCTGCAATAGTTCCTTTCTGTCGCTCCTTGCCTTTATGGCCCTGGTGAGGCTCTGGGGAGCTTTTGATTTGAGTATTGAGGAGGAAAAAAAATAAAGGCAATTCAACAGAAGTGAAAAAGTCGGGAAAACGCCTTCCTCCCAGTCTCATGGCCCCTCTCTGCAGCTGCACACCACGCTTCACCCGTGCCGGCCGCATCCGTGGCTGCTGGGGCTGTGAGGCGCCTCCTCCTGCCGCCCCTCCGCAATCCCTCATATATTGGATATTATTCCTACTTTTCCTTTCCGCAAATGGGGGATTTTCTCCCCAGGTGCCCCCTTGCAGCCCACATGGCTGCCATGTCCCAGCAGCATGAGCGCTGCTTGGGGCAGGCTTGGAAGGGGTGCGTGCAGACGGCTGGAATTGGTCGGAACCGCCTGGAACCGATCCGAACCGTCTGGAACCGGCACGGGGCAGCTCATAGCCCCACTGTGGTAACCCACAGCAAGGCTAACCAGTCACTCGGGTCTCCCCCTGCTCATATTTGAAAATGAGCAAAATAATTTAGCATTTTCAGCTTTAAAACAATATTTGAGCTGACATTTTTTTCCCTGCAATATTTTTTAAAATGCATAATGAGGCAGTTTGAGTCCATCATTCTCCAGTTCCCATTCCTGCTCCATATAGGAACCTGATATGATTCTGTATGTTTTCTTGTCCTTCAATATTGGAACCATCCTAAAGACAACCGAACAACAAAGTACCTAAAGCTCTATACATGGTATTAAATCTGGTGGTTGCATATCATGCCTTTTCTAAAAATACTATGTGGAAGAATTATTTTTGGCCCAGATCTTTTCTATTTTCCTTCCCTAGGCTTGGAAAAGAGAAGGGTAGGAATTAGTTAAAAGACATAGTTATGTCTTAAAAATGAGCTTTTGGCTTCAGATCCCAGGCTCTAGTAAGAGAAAAGCATATTAATGATGCATCACTACTTATAATTAGATTTTTAAAAATAATAAATTGAAATTAAAAATGAGAGGGGTGCCTGAGTTAGCTTATCAGTGATTTTCAGCTGTGAATGTACTGTTCAGCCATTAAAAACACTGTTTGGGATGAGTATTATTGATAAACCATTCGAAACACAAAAAAAATAGTTTGGAATAAGTATTACTGATGCCTGAATTTTTTTAAAATAGGTATATGGTAGGAAACTAAATGGCTAAATGATAGCAAAAACTTTTTTTTTTCTTTTTTTGATATATTGATGTAAAGAAGCAAGTCTTGCTTTTTTGGCTAACCTCTTTCAAGCTACTTATTCCCTGCATTATTCCCAGACAAGGCACAGTACTGTAAATAGTATCAAAATGGATGATACACAATGATATTAATAATGAAGTAAAATTAGGAATGACTGAAATGCAGAAGTCATGTACAAAGCCAGTGGCATTCTACAGGAGGGAGAATCTTCCAATCTGTCAATTAAAACAAGGTCAGGGACCTGGCAGTGAATCTACTAGGAGCATATATCTATGATCGGAGATGGAAAACAAAAGAAAAAATAGCAGATATTGGTATCTGAAACTAAAAATAGGACATTGAGGCTTAACTAAATTTCAAGAGCTTTTTCTTAAAAATAATTTTTATATATATATTATTTATTTTATTTAGTTGTTGGACAGACCCTGTAGAGAATTTAACTGATTTGGAGAATTAATTACTAATGAATTAAGCTTTTAAAAGACTTGAGAAGCAACCTATTGCCTCATTGACCTTCAACTAGTATTTCAGCTCTAATACTGTGTCAAATCTATCCTGAAAATCTGACAGGTTTTGCGATCTCTATTGTGTTAGGAAATTATTTTTGAAATTTTACCTACTCAGTCACTTCCAGTGTTTTATATTAGGTTTGCAAGGTGGTAGATAGAGAGTCTTTTCTTATCTAAAATACATTTCAAATGAAACCAATGTAAAGGCTTTGATTCATGCTAATAAAAGCCACAGCCTAGACACTGATTATCTGACTAACTAACTATCTCTGACTAGAGACTGATTATATAGAAGAAGAAAGTTTCAGACATTTTCAAGTTTAGGCAATGGTTTAATGAAATTAAAGTGGATTTGTGCATAATAGGAAGAAAATAATCAATAATTTAAAATGAAATAAAAGTTGATTAAACTATACAATGACTGTATAATATTATTGATAAAATGATACTCCCTAGGCAGCACTGGTTTATTGCAACTTTTATTACTTTAGCGCTTCACTAGTATTAAGGAATATATTATTATATTCTTCTTCAATTACAATATTTTATTAATATGTTATTGATGTAGAAATAAGAAAGTCAAGATATTTGGATGCAGCATTTTTTCCAGTATGTGGATAATTGAATTTATTACATAGTCTTACTGAGTATCCACAAATTGCTATTAAGTTAATGCCTACAGATACTAGTCACTCTAGCAAATTAAAGGTATTTCAAGTTCATGCTCTAATTCAGAGAATTCTTAGGATTATTTCTGGGTGATTTACCTTTGGTTGTAGAAGTCATCCAAATCATAACTCTGATATCGTTTGCTGGATTGAAGGACAAGCCCTTCTTTTGTCAAGTAGAAATACATTATCATCACATGTTCAGCATAAAATCTGAATTACCAGGCAAACACAAACATCAACTGCAAAGCAGTAGTTGAATTTGAGTTTAACATGAGAGTATTACTGCTTATGCTTTCTTGCATGATGTTCAAGGCTGTTACTTTTCTTAAAGGTGTGTGCTTGAACACTTTGAAAAACCATTTACATACAATAATTTATGTTATTGTGTAATTTAGGCAATTTTGAAATTAAATCTATTTTCAGGGTTCATGTATAAACAAATTATGTGATTATGAACGGTAACAATTTCAATTAATGGCTGGATAAAAGAGCTTTGCTTCATAGGATTGCAGTTATTGATGAACTGCTCTTGCAGCCCTGGGTGTTGTGCATCACCAGCTGTCCTGTCCTGGGCTCTGTTTATCCCCAGATGTTTGTTGCTGCCCTGTCTCCAGATGTGACCATCCTCACCATACTACCCATGTACCCGTGGTCTAACCAGACCAATACACGTATGATTTTCTGTAAGAGGCAGACTAATTTAATCTTTAGATTGTCTTTGATACCTAAGTTGGGTAAGTGAAAGTATTGGGAAGATAAGCAACTGCAAAATTAAATCAGCCAAGAAGGAAATTCTCTTTCATGGGATATTTTTTGATGGCTAGTTATAGTCTTCTAAATTTGTATTTGGTAATATAAGCAAATGAGCTGATTGTAAAAGTGCTGAATGCCATTATGAAGTTAGCAGGGGAAGGCATTAGTCTGGGAATACTAAATAGATGGTGGCCATTTGGAGCTGGAGATCTGTAGCCCTGCAGAATAAAACCTTGTGGGAGTGGGAGCTGAGTAAGAGAAAACATCTTTGCACAGCTGAAAGGAGGGAAAAATGGACCATAAAGCACAAAAAGAAGCTCTTTTCCTTAGAGGCTGAACCACTTGACAATATCATAACTGCAAAGAGCTCCAAAACGTGATGAACACGAGTTTTTTTGTCTGCATTTTCCTGTATTTTTTATCTATCTGCGAAGACTTAGTAAATTGACAATCTCTATTCTGGTATTTGCAGTATGAATAGTAAAAACTACTACAGAAAGATAAACTATTTGATATGGGTACGCTGCAATGTACTGAAATATTTTCAAAGAAATGCTTGTTAATTTGTTCCTTTTGAAGTATAACCCCACATAATTCCTGTCAAAACTTAAAATGAATTTGCAAATGACGCATATTTTTCTCAGATGGAATATTTAAAATGAAATAGAGTTGGTTTTTTTTCTCCCTGTAATTTGGTATATCTTTCTGCAGAGGTAGCTTGTGGGTAGTGACTCAGCTAGATATGTCTAATAAGGCAGTAGATATTAACTCTTTATATTAGTATCAGATGTTAATTTTCAGCAAAATGATTCACTGCCCATAACAAGGAATGATCTTCTGCTTCCAGGGTCACAAACTATGTGGTTTGTTCCTTCTGATTTGCATGTTTAGGGAATCTTCACTTTCTCTGGCCTTGACTCTAAAGTCTTTGGATCTTAGTCTACCAGAAAAACATTTAGGGCATGAATGGAAGCAAACTGGGGTACCTCTAATCACTGTTCGTCGAGTCTAAGATATTTTGAAAAATTCAGTTAGGAGTCAATTAATCTATGACAGGCATAAAATGTCAGAACAGTTTGAACTAAATTGTTAAGAAATATTCATCAAATAATGACTTGGAAGGAACAATTTTGAGGTGAACTTTTCTTATCTCTCCGAGATTTAAGTGACCATTGGAAATACTTCTGTATATATATATTTATACTTATAAATATATATATTTGGTCGCTCTCTAGATACTAGCACTCAATTGCTACTACACTATGCTTGCCTCCTATAACAAAGCTTAGACAAGAAGAACGTACTCATAAATTAGATTCTTCACACTTTCATGTTTAAGAATTTATTTTTGTTCCATAGTGAAATGAAAGTAACATCTTTAGAACATTTTCATAAATTAATTGAGCTTAAATGTGCATTTTCTATTAAAATATTTTTTTTCCTTTTTTTCTGTTTCTGATTTGGAAGTCTGTACGTGATCACAAACCTTCCCCTAATAATCTTTATCTGTGTGAATGCTTTTCTCTGAAATATTTTGTTTTTGCTGAAACACGAGAATTTCTGTGACACCTTCAGTGCAGTCCAGATTGAGAACTGCTGATACCAGAATCTAAACCTGTATATTTGATAAATGCACCTTATCTATTTGAGTTATCACAAACTGCGAAATTTACCTCCGAATATGCATGATTGCAATACCTAGCAGGATGTGCAAAGTTTACAAAATGGATACATTCTCATAGCCTAAAAGTATCTAAAAAAATCTCTTTATGCATGCTTTTCCTCTATTTCTTTCTTTCTTTATTTATAAAATATTGTCTTGCACAGTTTTTCAGAAAGCTCTGATAATAATTGCGATGCCAAGACAGTCTGGAATAAGAATGATAGGATTTATTATTAAACTGAGTTCATAGTTCCACTAGAATGCTAACCACTTTTACAGCCTATTAGTCCACAGTGGTGAGTCAAGTTAAATCATACCACTATGTTTCTTCAGACTAAAAATAAACTCGGTCAACATAACAGAGATTTTATTGCTCATAATATCCTTTACACATTGGCTCCTTTCAGATGCAATAGTAATGATGACACTAAAGACTCTAGTTATTTTTTAGCCTGCATTGGTTTTCCTTTTAATGTCAAGACCTTAGTGTTACACTAACAAAAACAATGACATAGTGGAGAACACTTAAAAGGACATAACTAATTGTATTAATTTACTGGTATATACTGAGCAGAGGTATCTCTGTAGCAAGTATGTTTATAATGATAATGGTAGAATGTTCTTTATGGTAGAATGGCAGAATGTTTCTTTATGTAAAATTGAACTAAAAGTGTTCTTTATTCCCTGTCCTTTAGAGCAAGAACTTGTAAATGATTTTAGCAGAGCACTTTTGTTGACTACATAATATAAGTTTACAAATCTCTAAAGGCAAAGATTAAATATGACAGGAAATATTATTGCTTAGATATTCTTAAGCTTATGAAAAGAAAAATGTTCCACACTGCTCAGGGGTGGGCTTGTGTTTCTCAGTCTACCTCAAAATCTTGTGAATTTAGTTGTGTTTTATTTATTTATTTATTTATTTATTTATTTATTTAATCTACATTACCCTTTTTAGAATACAAACTCATAAAGGTGAAAAAAAGGGAAGATTTGCAGTGTAATTCTTTCAGTGTATGACTCTGAAAATAATAGTGCTTGAAGAAACAATAGAAATTTACTTTGGTGAGGGACAGATTTTTTTTTTTGCACCATCTGACTGATGGTTAGGAAACCACCTGGAAAAACTGATGGTTTTTCTTAAAGTGAAAAAAAAAAACAGAAAACAGATAAATTGAATCCCTTGCAAGTTTTGAAAGAGTGCTTCGTTTTCTGTGTGACTTGTGAGGTCAGTTGTGTAAGAGAAAGTGGAAGTTTAAGGAATATGAGTTATTCCACACTATTCCTTTTTTGGAAACCCTATTGGTTTTCCAAAACCCCTGCCCTGCTTCATGGATAATGGTTTCATGGCAGCTGGTTAAGTATTTTATCTACATTTCCAAATTAATAATAAACCACCAGATTTTTTCTTATAATTAAGACCAAATTGAGCAATTTTATCTCACATACTGTAGTGCATCAAAATTTCTGTATATTTCAAGTCAATTTAAAGGTTAAAAACTCTAACTCTGTTGTCTGATGGTTTATTTTCTTTTCTTTACATAATTTAATACTAAACCAAAAATAATGAAAGTCTTATTCAATTAGGTTAGGAAGTCATTCAAGAAGAGTATGTAAAAATCTGTTAGCACTGTGCCTTTTTGAAAGGATGATCATTAGCAAAAGTAATGTTGACAACTCCGGACTTATAAATTTGTAAAATTTACATTGACTCCATTATTGTGAGGGATGGACAGAAATAATTCCCTGTCAGTTCTGTGGACTGACAGCACTGTAATAATTACTCCAAAAGTTTATAATTGCACAGAATGTAGATGATGACTCTGCACTTTTTTGATTCTCTCCGCCTGGATTTTTTTCTTTTTTTTTTTTTCAGTCTGGACTGCAAAATTCTTCAAGGAGTTAAAAGCCAGTGGGGAGCAAATCTTCACAAACATTTTCTAAACAGCAGCAAGCTTTAGAGCAGCTGTTTTCTTTATGCACAGTATCATCCTCATAGACACTGTGACCTCAGCAAATGAATTGGTGGTACATACAAGCCCAAACATTATTAATCAAAGTGACAGAGAAACTTCCTGTAAACTTAAATTCCCTTTTAATTTCATTTTTTAAAAGTGTGCAAAGAGGTCTGTTATGTTTCTGGTTTTTTATGCCTTTTATTAAAGCATAGTCGCCTTCTAATGACTAGTTGCAACTATTGCAACTAATAACAAAAAAAATCACATTTTACAGAGGCTTTAGTAACAGTCCCATTTCTTCTTTCTAAATTTGACAGTGAAAAGGGCAACAGGCACTGCAGTCTTTGAGTGTAGGGATTGACTGTGGAAAATAAGACCTGCTGTAACTTCAGAGGAGCGGAAATGTAATCTCAGTCGTGGTAGCTGCCTTCATTGACACTGCTGCACTCCTGGGGCTACTCTCTGTGTTTACTCTCTTCCAGCTCACACATCAGCTTTTTGCTATCTCATGGCTCCGGTGCTGAGTCACTACCTATATTTCATGGTGAAGAGTTTAAAGCTTGATTATTCAGCTAGGGGATGTCAGAGACACTCTTCATAAAATACATGCAAAACCTGACTGAAGATACTTCTGTGCTGGGAGGAACAGATAGGAAATTACAGTGAACAGATTTGGCCAGTTTACTGCAGCCCTTAGTTCTCCTGTAGTGAAACGGAGTGCAGGATAATTTACAAATCTGATATTTTAGAGATCTTTTCTAGACCCTGTATTGATGCTGTCTTTGAATTGACCCTTCTCAGTGATGGACTGAAGGAGTCTACTACAGACCAGGTCATGATTCTGGAACACCACAACTGGTTTCATATCCACACATCTGTGGCAGGGGCCTGATGAGGCTTTCATGGTTTTTGTTCTGATGGGCAAATTGATCCCATAGTAATTTATGAGTACTTACCAAACCCCAATCTCTTTATTTCCTTCCCTATTAAAATGAATTTTGTAAAAATGATTTTTTTTCTTCCCTACTTTCATTTCTTTTCAGTGGCTTGTTACTATATTGCCTCAAAAGGCTTATCTCTCCTATATTCTCTTTGACATCTTCTTAGTATATCTTTAAGCTAGTTTAGTGCTCTGCTTGCCTGATATTCTCAGTACTCTTATTATCGATGATAGGTGTAATAGAAACAGTGATACTTTTGAAAAATGGCTGGACATTTCATTGCTGTCATTTCACTGAGAAATAGGAGTTTGTTTAATGCATATGAAAAATACCAGCAGAAATAAATGATCAAATAGGATAAAAAAAACAAGCAGTTTTTCTTCTTTTCAAACATCAGATTAAGACTCTTTAATATACTTTAAGCAATGATTCATTAGTCTATTGAGATTAGAGAGGGTTTTGTCTTCTTAAGAAACAAGTTTTGCTTATCCTAAAAATAAAAAACAGCAGTTGCATAATAAACTAATTATACTTGAAGTTTAAATGTTAATGTTTTTCTTTATAGAATTTTCTTTCATAGCTCTCCATATTTCCATGTTCTCTGTTGTACTAGCAGTAGTCCTAAATGGAGAGTAAATGAAATCATAAACGTAGTAAAAAATCCCATCTCTTAATGAGAAGCAATGTATTTTCAGTGTAGTAACAATAATACTATTTAGCTATTTCATTTTTATTTCATTCTCTATTTCATTTTTATTTGTAATCATCAGATTAATTGTTGATCCCAGGAAAACTCCCTACAAAGACTACAAGCCTTCTCCTATGTAATGCAGACTGCAGAAATACACCAGTATGTGTGTCAGTCTACACAGAGTTCAGCCCTGTCAGTCCTGTCCAGTAATTAAACCTGGGCTGGTTTTTGCACAGTTTCTGGTTTTACATGTGTTCTTGGTTATATCTGCCTCAGAATGCAAGAGACTGGGAGAATGCTTGAAACCATTAAACCAACAGAATATTCAAACTAACCTTCAGCTGAAAGAGAAACTAGACAGGGATCATTCTAGCTAAACTGAAGAATACTGAAATCAAAAAAGGTTCTTTTCATTAGGACTTTAAATTAAAGAACAAATAGAAGAAAAAAGATGAACAATGAGAAAATGGAAGGAAATGAAAATTATCTAGCTAAATAAATCTCCCATTTACTTTTCCAAACATACTTGCTTCTTTGCAAAGGCAAAAAGATATCGTTTCCAGTGGTACCTGTAGGTCTAATATTTCCCTAGAAATTCTACTGTGCATCTACTATTCCTAATAGTAAGAATATATGAACTTTTCCCATTCTAACCCTAACTTCCCAGGAATTATTTGGCATCTCTTCATTTCACTACTATATAAAGAACAGATTAATTCACCAAAAGTTATGCAAATAGAGAAACATCATTAAGTGAGCTTGGACTAGTTCATTCTCTGACATTCTCATTTATGAAGATGGTCACCAGCTTTTCCTGAGTTTTAATTGCTGAATTTGTCTGTGGTCAATGTATAAGGAAGCATTTGAACTGACAAAAAAAACCCAAGTGATTCAGATAAACCCTTGAAAAGCAGAACCAGATCTCTGCTCCTGCACACTTAACATCTTGCTAATCAGGGGAAAAAACACAGGGCCAGAACCTCAATAGCTGTAAATCAGTGAAATTCCAGAGTCTGACAGGGCTAACTTAATTTACAGAAGCTGAGTATTAAAATATATTTTAAAAGATTTTATTTGCAAGACAGACACCGCCTAACAGCAGGTTAAACTCTTTGTGAGGAGTGAGACAGACTAATTAGGAGGAAGGGATTTACTGCTCTTCATCTGAAAACTATGGTGCTTGATTTAAAATGAGCTTAAAAAAATCTGCACAGCTCTTAAAAAAAAAAAGAGTTTCATCTGCTAGTTGTTTGAGGGATAACTCACTATGCAGCAAAACAAAGCTTTTACAGAAATATTTCAATGGTTCCTTATTACAGTGCTCAGTCAGGGACTGCTTCCTATTCTTGTGCTCAGTACTGCAAGCTCTTCAAGCTCTTCTGTGGGAAATACAGAAAAGTTATGTGTGAACCCAAGTGGACCATCATTTTAAGTATTCTGGAACAGTCCGAAGGTGTCCCATGATATTTTCCTTGAATTTTCAGGCTACATAGACTTAGATTCATAAAATAACTCTCTTTTGTTGGTAGCCTATAATGCAGAAGAACAAAATGTCAAAGATTTAAATGTCACAACTTCAAATGAACACAAAAAGTGCAATTAAATAACGCATGTTCATTAATAGGGAACAATACTGTCTGTTCAACAGAACAACTTTTTTTTTTGTGGTATCAATCAATAACTATAAAGAATATTTATTTTAAAATGGAAAGTGTCTTCAGTAGATCAATAATAGCTCCAAAATTACAGCTTTTAACTATAATCTTGTTTATTTATTTATTTGTCAAATTGAGGATCCTCGTTTTTGAGTAATTTTTAAACACAACCACCAGGGGAAAAGAAACATTATAAGGAGGAGAGTCAGTAGCATGAATTATTCTCCAAATGGCTACAGCTTTATAAAATAATACTGAAATTTACCTGAGTGTTGTCTGTTTTCTCATGTAGCCTTCAGCTTAATACTGCAGATCTTCTCTCTTTTTGTTTTCAGAGCAAGTTTAGGTGAACTCATTGAATCATTGTAAAGCTTTGTAAAGATAACCTGGAGCTGTCAAAATTGAATTAATTTCTTTTGTCAAGTAGAAACATTCCTTGGAAAAGCTGTGCATTAAGTTAGGCATAGTGTATTTAGGGATAATAATTTTCAGGCTTTTTCAATATTCTCACTAAATCTCTGTTCTCCATATTTTGTCCCTTTTACTTCGCAATATGAGAGGAGCTGTTTTAGAATCCTAGATTTATCATGTAAAAGAAAATGTAATGCACTTTTCTTGTAGGCTTGAGTTAATAGAATCCTTAAAGGTGTTTCTTAGTTGTGCATTTAGGTATTCAGCCATAAAGAACAGCAAGCATTAAATACTTTGTGATACCACTGTTTTGTATTTATGAGGCTTTTAAGGCAACTTTGGCAAGATTTTATAGATTCTTCGTTACCTGTAGCTTACAGAAAACAATAGTCCATTATAATAATACTGGTTTTGTGCTGGGTTTATCAAGTTGATTCTGTTTAAGCTATTTCTCAGAATAGAGTTTTAAATGATATTTATTGAAGTTGCTTTAGCTGTATAGCAGTGGGATCTTCTATGACTGTTTAAGTGCTTCACATTGTTCTTAATCTTTTTCCTTTCTTTTTCCTCTGGAAAAACTTGTATGTTCTTTTACAGCAGTCTGGCATGCCTCATTCACTTCTTGCCTTTAAGAGCTTTCTTCTCCAGCCAGCTTCACTGGTTTAAAATGGTCACAGATTTATAAGCATAAGATGATGAAAAAATATTTTCTTACTATGAAATCAAGGAGATTGGTCTGTTTCATCTTGCGTTCTTTAGGGAACCCCTAAAAATGTTTCCAGTTTTAAAAGTCCTCTTTACTGAGAATAATTCTGAATGGCAAACTAAAAAAAAAAAAAACAAACACTCTATTTTTTTTTCCACCACAAACTGCTTTTTTCTGGGAGAAAAGAAAAAAAAAGTAGTAATTTGGGGATTTAACACTGCTTACCCATTTTTTTAAATGCTTCCAAAGTACAAATTCTCGCAGAATGACTTCCTATTGATTAAATATGGAGTGAGGAACGCATGGAGTGAGGAATGAGGAATGCATAAACAGATAGGAATTTTGATTGAAAATACTCAACCTGCAGCTCTTTTCATTTCATATGCTTCATTTTTGACTTCATACAATTTTACAAGACCTCTTTAAGTTTCCCACCTAATTCCCAAATGTAGCAACATGTAGTGAAGAACTATCTTATCTCAAGGCCTGTGCCATATTTCAGAAACTACAGTTCTATGTTGATTAGTTTTCCGTAAGGGATATGTAGAAGCTAATAGTGGAAACAGAAAATTTTAGGGGTTTTTAGGAATAACAGGAGGCAAAACTGTGAAAGGCCAAGGCTAGGGAGAACTGTTCCATAAAACACAAATAGTTTGGGGAATGTAGCTTCATAGCCTCAGTCTTCCTGTACTCTTTTCCTCTGTGCTCTAATAATTTAATTGAGATTTGGGCTGATTTTTCACTATATCAAATAGCTACAGAGGTTTTTAACTGCGAATTAGAAAAATACTATAAGTAATAGGTTGTAAATATAGAAACTATTTGGACAGCGGTGACAGAATCAGTAGGAATATTTCTTATAAAAGTGGAAAGATTCTTTATCCAAGGTAAATGTTCAGCATAGAGATCACCACAGATTGTTAATTCCCCTTTTCTGCTTAGTATCAAATTGAAAAAGAGCAAAAAAGAATTAAAAAAACTTCTTCAAAGGAAGAATTTCTAATTATAAAATATATAGCTGTGCTTTAGATGCAAAGTAAAATGCATTTTTTCAGAGCGTATAGTAAGCCTACTCAAAAAAGGCTCTTAAACAGAAGCATTTTATTTTATGAGGTCTTATATTTTTAGAAAAAAATACAGGTTTAAATACCCTATAGAATACATTAAGTTGTATCTAGATCATGTTTCCTTTGCTTGTTTGTTTTTCTGTGAAATTCCTGAGATAAAACATAAGTTATTTAAACTATTTACTGATTTTTTTTTTCTGTAATAGCTTTTACATTTTTAATTAAAGAACATTTCAATACTGTTTCTGTCCAATCTGGTGGAGCAATCTGATGCTAACGTAATGTGTGGTTAACATAATGTGGAGAAAGTATTCTCTGAGCACAGAATTCTGATAGTAATTGCAAGATTAACAGATAATCTGACATTCTGAGCAATTTTTACAAAATAGAAAACTCAATCAAAGGATAAAAGAAGTTGAGAAAAAAGACATCTTCTGAAGTTTTAATGGCATTTGAAATAGGTCTAAATAATCTTATTTTTAAAATTCTTTGAAGTCGCTTTAAATTATACCTAATAAAACTCATAGAACTCACAATGCCTTAGGAAATACACTGGCTATGAGAAAAAAACAGTCAATTTAAAGATTCTCTGAGAATTTTTCTATTAGAAATTAAGGATAATTAGAGGCATGGTATGTAAGGTATTAACTAAGCTGAAATGAGCTGATGCTGTTACTAAGAATAACTCTTTAAGGTATTAGAGCAATAAAGAAAAAAATTGTTTTCTCATGTTTATGAAATTTATAGAAAGAATAGGCTATTAATATGGTATAAATTGAAGGAAGGACCCTGCCTGGCCTTCCTCTCATATAGCAAATATCACAGTTAATCATATTCACCCCTGCAACTAACCCTGCATAGCTAAAAAGCACAAAGGCTCTCCAGCACGTAACAAACGACTCAGCAATTGCTCAGTTCAGCACTTAAAGCAACTTAGAGTAAATAATTGGAAATGCATCAGCTCACATGAAGAAAATTCTAAGTCATTGTTGAAGAAAGAAGTGCAATCCTGCCCCGTAATTACTTTAATGTCTAGAAGAATTCCACTCTAACTTAAGAAAAAGTCTGACTTTTAGGTACTTCAGCTTTTTCCGTTTGTTGTTTAGCTTAGGTAAGCATGAAGGCAAATGTTACCTTTTTATGGTAATGAGGGAGCAACTGGACATAAAACTTACTGTAAGATTATTTATAGTATTTGATTTGTATATTTAAAGACCATTCATTGATGCTATTTTCCTTAGTAATGAAGACTGTTCTTTTTGCTCCTAATTATGATTTGTGTCATTGATAGCTTTTAAATTGTTGTGGTTATCCATGATAGAGTCATGAAAGATCTTGGTTTTCCATCTCTAAACTGGTTTACAGTAGAGACACCCGCAGCATTTATTTCTTTCTGATTTTCGCCTTTGCCTTCTTATTTTACTAATAAAGCTTTTATGATTTCCTTTAGCATAGACCTAGTCTCAAAAATGCCACTTCTCTGAAAAGCTCTTTATAAATGAAAAAAGTCAAAGATTCTCAAATGCAACTAACTACTGTTTGTTGTTTGCATGCTATTTTATTTGATCAGTGCACTAATCACATTTAATATATGTGATGATAAAGTGATACCCAATTTTTTTTTCCTTTTATTTTTAACAGCTCCATTAATGACAGTGTCAATCTTCACATGAACACATTGCCCAACTCCACAACCAGATCCTGTCAGTTTGTTTCATAACCTAATAATTTTTTTCTGGGTTTTGCTTTGTTTTAATGTTATATTTAATCTAGCAATCTACATCATCAAAGTTTGTATCGGATTGTTTGTTGTCACCAAATATGAGTATTAATATGTGGTAATGTTAAAATAGTTTTTAGGTAATTCAGCTGTCAACTGTGCTGGCATCTGCTTTTGCATGGTGTAAGCTACATATTGACATAAAAAGAAGAAACATCTGGTGTTGTAAAAAGTAACTTATTGGCTGACTTTTGCAAAGAGATGGGCAGACTGCTCGGTTTCTCAAGCTTTGGTAGATGAAGATCAGGCCAACCCAGAACACGCAACACTAAGATCTATTTGAGATCAGTAGAGGGTTTTTTTATTCAATTTAGTCCCATGTTAGAAATAATCATCACATTTTACATTATGTGTTTCTAATTCGAGCGCTCATGCCATGTAATTATTCTGTATAATCAAACCTAACTGCTGGTTTGCTACGTTGAATGAGCTACGTTGCTATTGAATGAGCATTCTGGCAGTGAAGCTAGTATTTAACTATTTATTTGAGAAATGTGCAGACCTATAATTGTAAAAAAATTGATAAATCTGTAATTACAGTGTGTACATATCTTTACCACTTACAAACAGTTATAGAAAAAAAAAAACAAAAAAACCCACACACATATAGAGCAGTAGAAGGGCACTGAAAATGACTGACATGCTCTGAAACATTGATGCTCACTTTTTGCCTGGATTGCTAAATTCTGTTTCCATCTGATCTTAAGTAAGGCAGGGAGTGTGCTCATTCTTTGATGTAATCTTACCTAAAGTGTTTCGGGTAGCCTTAGCAATACAAGAGTCCAGAGGCAGTTTCTGTCCCCCCGGAACCTGTGCTTTCCAGGCACTAACTCTCCAAATGCTCTTTCAAAAGGTTGAACTGCCCCCTGCTTCTTCAGGCTTCATCTCTGCAATCCTGCCTGCGTTTATTTTGCCTCACACCCAAAGTCAAGCAATATCCAGAAAGTTTCTGCATAGTAATTCAAGTTCCTGAGGGGGTTGGGGTCTGATTTTGGTCTGAATTCACATCATCACACTTTTATTTTTAACTGCCATGGAAAAAAAAAAAATTCACCTATTTTCAAACTGCCATAAAATTTCATCTTAATACACACTGTAGCTTTAAATAAGCAGAAGAGTATCAGTTCTTAGTACATACAGTAAAAGTACATACAGTTCTGAGTATGTACAGTAAAATGTTTCATAAATGTGGAAAATTTAACATATAGAAAATACTGCCATCATGGATGGATATATTGAATATATTTGGATATATTATCATAAAATAAATAATAAAATGGATAAAATATATCCATTTGGATATATTATAATATATATCCAAATATATATTATAATATATCCAAAAGGCAGAAAAAGAAATTCTGATGCTAAATAAAGGAGTCATAGTATTTAGTTCAAATGCAATTTATTTATCAATATTTCTATCTTCACAGTTATTTTGTAAAAAAAAACCATAAAATATATCTTACCTGATTTTGTAAATAGCCTCAGAATTCTTCAACTAAAGACAGATGTCTTCTGGACTTGGAGACACTGCAAGGAGCTGCAAAAAGCTGGGAGAGCTATTGCAGAAGTGTAGTGTACTGAGCTTGAGTGTTGTTATTTGCTAAGGGGACATTTGCTGACCCTTGTAGGACCCACATGTGAAAAAAAAAAAAGGTAACAAACCTTTCGGTAACAAACAATCTGTAACAAACTGTTAAAAATGAAACCAAATACTCTTTACAGTGACATTAGCATGTTGTAGATTAACTTGGGAGTTGAAACATTCTTTTACTACAGCAGACATTTTCTAGAGAAAAATATTTACATGTTTCTCTTTGAAAATGCACATGGTAACAATGTGTCCAAAAGTGTCAGCCATTTTTTTTTTTAACCTATCAACATGGTTCTAGTCTTTTTTTCTATGTGAATTTCATTTAAGGAAATTGGCGACAGTTTTTCTTTTACATGGAAATAATAATAAAGTTGTATTAATCATTATAGGAACAGAATATTTTGCTTTGATAGAAGCAAATAGAATATTTTGCTTTGACTGCTTCTAGACTCTTCTTAGTGTTTGCTTCCCATAAATACCTTCACAGACACTGCCACGTGCTGCATGCTAGTTAGCTAAAACTGTGCACAGACAAGTGTACCTGGCTACTTTGTCCAGTCTGACCTTCTTCTTATACCTCCAGTAATCGAGAGTCTTAGTGACTTAGATCGTATAGGTGACCTGTTTCTTGCTAAGATCTAATGAGGTGCCTATCACCAGTCTCGCCAAGTTTTTGCAGAATAAAGAGGTGCAGGCTGCTCTGAGGGGCAGAAGGGCTGCAGGGCCTTGGGAAGCTGAGGGCACCAGGATGTGCAGGGATGTGAACGGGGGGGTTATTCCATGCAAATGTTCATACCAGTAGATCCTCAGCAAGCGTTGAACCGTTTCAGGTACTGCAGTGCTGCAGGAGCTGAGCATTTCGTGTAATTCTGTAGGGAGTCTTTACCATCACCTTCCAATTGCTTTTAATTAACACCAGTGTAAAATGAGTTTGTAATTGCCATTCTTCACTTGTACTCTTATATTTTCCTGCCATCGGTATGAAATACAATGCTGTATGTGAGAAGTAGGCTTAATGCCAGTACAAACTTACCTCTCTGCTCTGTGACAGTGGTTTTCAACTATGTAACTACACTGTAATAACAATCACAGAGCAGGAACTAGAAACCAAACACTAACGCATGTATGTTTGGGAGAGGAAGAGATTTATTTGTATTGAGCAGTGCCTTCTCTTAACAGTGTGGGATAGTTTCACAGCAGCTATTTTTAGGAACTGTGTGAGCTGTTATCAAGCTATCAATTATTTATGTAAATCAGTGGAAAAGGCATTAAAGCCTTGACCCCTCCATAAACAATGTGTAATACTTTATTTTGCTTGTTTAAAAAAACATTAGTGTTGTGAGTACATAGGGCTGTGCTGGAAGAGACCACACAGCCTGGAATCAGGCAACAAGGCGAAATAGGCAAGGGCTATTACGGCAACTCACTTTATAACTGGCAGTGGACCTTTCTGAGGGCTTTAAATGGCATTGCAAAGTAGAAAAATCAAGGCTGAGTTCACAGAAACACAGTGGTTTGCTAGAAAGTTAAAATTTGTTTAAAAGTTTAGAATGTGTGACTTTGATGGTATCACATGTAGAGAAAGTTTATTGAAAATATAAGGGAATTATGGGAACTTTGCCTTTCTGGTAGGGAAAGTGTAGTATAAATTTAGCTGAACCAACATACCACTCTTCTTCTGTTTAACAACAACCTGTGAATCTAGAATAGCTTTGAATACTTATTTGCATCTGAGGGATTGTTTTTCCATGGTCTCCTTTACTGAATGCTTTGTCTTACCAAATGGCAACTGCTGGACCCCTACAGAACTGTATGTTTATTTGCTGTTGATCCCCTGTGATTGGTCCCTTAAGTCCTATCCTGGGGTTTCTGCACTTTGTAAGCCACGGTTGCAGCTGCTCTGAAGTGTGTTGTGTTTCTCTACTGGTAAGAGGAGATTTATGAGGTTCATGCAGGTATCCTTCCTATTAAAGACAATAGTTACTAGATCTGCTGCTACTTCTGCTAAATCTGACATTGTTATAAGGAATCATGATATTTTCCTAAGCATGTACTGATGTTTTAAGACGGTTGGGGTTTTTTTCTGAAAAGGTGCGAGTGGGCAAAATGCAGCCTCTGCTTTGTTGTTGCCCTGGCTTCAGGACAGACTGGCTGGATAGACAATCTCCAGTGCTTTTTGGATGCATCTATAATAAGAGTTGGTTAATGTATTTTTTTCCCTTTTCCTTTACATCACAGGGTCATAATGGCTATATTAGCCTAAGGTATTATAAGAAAGAAATAAGCTGCACTTGCAGCTCTGTAATTCAATATTATCTTTTATTCAGTAATGATCTTGGCTGTTTTCTGAGTTTTTAAAAGCTTGATTGATGAACCAAATGGAATAGACATGATTCAATATTAAGTCTTCAGCTGAATCTCAAGAGAGCAACACGAGACTCCTTATCTTTAAATAGGAAAATATCTGTATAGATGTTAGATATTTAGAAATAGTAGTTGTAATGGATGAACTTTGAACATGTAACAACATGGTTCACAGTCCCAGATAGGACCACACTGGGAAGTTGGAGTGATTAGCATTCTTTGGTAATTTAGAAGCAGGTTAATTCCACAAGCCATAAATCTTGAAGCCAGGGGCCTTTTGTCTGATGCTGATAAAAGAGGAAAGGAATGTTGGTGGGCCATGGACAGGAGCACGGAGAATGCATCAAGCACAAGTAAAACTGGATAAAACCGTTGGGGATTATTCAGATTTAAAGCTCTGTAGTAATTGCCAATACCATTGGATGGACTAGATGCATAAATGTATGTAGTCTGAAAGAGAGCAGCAATAGAAAACAATATAAACACATAGGGATGTATTACTGCTGATATTCAAGTCTTGCTTACAAATTTTATTTGTATTTGCCATATGTGTAAGAGAAGTGGGTACATAATTAAAAACTCCCCAAACCCATAAAAATCCTTTTAAATTTAAGCTGGATTTATTCCCTACAGTACTCTATACTGTAATAATCTTACTATAAATTATTTCTTGAGATTCATAGGAAGAACTGAGATCAAATCTAGAATTGGAATCTTAAATCCTCTGATCTGAGGACTAAGCTATTTATCTTTCTATGAGCCTTCAGCATAACTCTTTCTTAACGGTATGTATCTTAATGGAGGAAATCAGACTCACTAAATTAATCACATATAGGTTTGTATTTTTAGATAATAAGGTAGGATATAAAAATCGTTCACTTTTTTTTTGCTGTTGTACTACTGCTAATATTTGAAAATTTGACAAAGTAAGGGTGAGTGTTTCATTCTGTTATATAGAGGAAGATCATTTTAATATGCATACATGTATAGATAAATGAAAAATTGTAACATTTTATCACATTGTGAATAAAACACTAAACAAACTGCTTCAACTTCTGCTTGTGCCAGCTCAACACTTCAGCATGGAGGTGCTATCCAAATCGACAGCCCCCGTTTTGTTCAAGTAGGCAGCCAGCTTCACTGGATCTTGCCAAGTGCTGTTTGCTGAACTTCGACTGCGTTGCGCATGGTGTGTTAGTTAAGTCAGAGTGCAGTGTGTAATAGAATAAAATATTCCACGTGTTCTTCCCAAGCAATACAACAATGACTCATATGTTAGCTGTTTATCTCTACTGGAGCAAGGTTTTCCAAGAGTTCTGTATGTCAAGAGAATGCAACTGAAAAAATGAATGACAAAATACCATACAAGAGTTGTCCTTTAAATAACAAAGTGATCTTAGACTATAAAGATGTACAGGTTAGGTTTGAATAGACACAAGAAGGGTCTTCTTTCCCATTGTCCATTAAGAAATGTGTGTGTGTGTGTTTCAGTCTTGACTCCTTTCTATTTCTTCTTCCCATCCCCAAAGAAATTCCCTTTTACTTCTTCTCTTTCATGTGTTTTCCTGTTAAAAGGATTTGTCCTTTCCAACAAAAGTCTACTAATACACCCATTCAGAGTCTGAGTAATACAATTTTTCTAACTGATTCTTACATGGTAGATGTAAAGTTTGGACTAGGCTGTGATGGATAAGAACAGCTTTTCATAGTGCACTTGAGTGGAACCGAAAAGTGTCAAGGCTAAAACTGAAAGCATCTGTTGACTCAAAAGGTATTACATTGTACTCTGGCATGGATAATTCTGATCTGTAACATGCAGCCCCCTTGCTTGTTTGGGTCTCTGAACCTGACAGAAACCTTCTCAGATCTGAGAGCAAGCATTCAGAAATGCTACACTCTTCTTACAAGGAAACTTTTGCCATTCAAATAGGGTTCTGTCCTCAGTTTGCTGCTTAATGCTAAATGCTAACCTTTGCTGCCAGAAAAGGGTATGATGAAGGAGCACTTGTTTCCGTATTAGGCAACAGGCCTGACTATTAGAGCAGCACATTTGAGTATTTTATAAATAATTTATGAAACTCTCTAAACGCAGTTGTAGGAGATGCTCACCTTTTCTCAGTCGGTATGCTAAAGCTCATTCATCAAAATGGAGAAGAAGGCATGCTGTCCTGCCTTAAGACAGGAAAGCTTTTTTTTTTCTTAAAATCTAATCAGTGCTGCTCTTGTATGAGGATGCCCTGCAGCTGACCACAGGCCCTTTACAGCTGCTGAAGAAGCACATTGGTTGTAATGTGAACCTTGGCTATCTGTATCAGCAGAATGGAAAGACTCTGCCTTTTCCAGCTCACCCTCAGAGACGAGTAAGAAGGATTTCTTACTCTACTTACTTGTTTCTAGATTTGCTTAAAAAAAAAAAAAAAAAAGGAATTTAACAATCTTGCTGACAATTTGAAAGCAAATTGATACTTTCCTTAGTCCACTTTGAAAACAATATGCTTTTTTTTTTTAATGCTCCCCAAAAGGACTTTTTTTAATCATCTACCTCGAAACATGCTCAAATATAAAACTTTTTTTCCTGAAACTATTTAACTTTTTTTCCTGGTAATATAGCAGAAGTTAAATATGCAAATCCTGGATGAAAACTAGACATAGTAGACCTACAAAGCTGTCCTAAACAGTCCTAGTCTTGTTCATAGCAAAGAATTTACTGGGATATTCACAAGTCTCATACTGAACTGATAATTAATCATGAAAAGACCTCTGGAGCAAGATAGACTACTACCAAAGTCTAAAGGAAGACTAACCAGTTTTATACATTGTTATTCCAGTCTTCTATTTTCTGCTTTTGTGTGTGTGTATGTTTTTTTTTTTCCCAGAAACTTGAACAAAATAATGAAGTATAACTAAGTAGAAAAGCAGGATTAAATGTGGAAAAACACCTACATTTAATGAAAATACGAGCTTAAAATGGCAGAGTGAAATTTTAATGCAAATGGTGAATAATGCTGCCATGTTCATCTTGTAGAAGACTATATCTCCCATGAATGGGCAAAGGTATTGTCTATAAAAGTAGGGTGTTTGTACTGCTGTTATGCAAACAAAGTCTAGTTGTTGCAGATGCTCAGTGGTAAAAATTTTCTGTATACAATTAATAGCAAAATATGAGCAATTAGGACTTTGATAGCTAGTCTCTGAAGCCTGGCTATATTCAAATTACAGGAACAAGTGATTTGTACATGCTGTTCTCTGCCCCTCATTTCCATGGTTTGAAGCCCAAAGCACATTTGTAGAAGAGTGTCATGTTGTGGATCTTTACAAAAATATGAAAAAATATCTGTAGCTTATATATGGGCACTTATGAATGACTTTGATAGCACTGGCAGAAGAAAGATCAGATTAAAATGGCTTTTCTGGCCATTCTTGGCCAAGAATTCCTGATAAAAGGGTAGAGTTTTCCACTGTAGGAAAAGAAACATTTAATGATGAATTCTTATGTTTGTCAAGTTTTTTTTTTTTTTTTTTTAGATAGAATCATCAATAGCTGATATGGGAAGATATCAATTTAAGTTTGAAGAGAAGATCCTGGGATTTGTATGTAGTGTCCTGTATATATTTCTGCTAACTGTAAATTGCTCTTTAAAGAGATTGTGGAAAAGCATCACTGAGACATTCAAACTGCTGGAACCTCAACATAAATCCTTCTCTTCTTGATATACTTTTCTGTATTGTACCTTCACCTTATTGGATTCTATTTTATTAAAGCACTTTCCAACAGTACTTTCAGCACATTGAATACAACCCAAAGGAATAAAATAATTACTAATGTTTAGACAGAACAGGTGTTTTTATGTTTTCAATTGCATACTGAAATATTTTAGTGCTTGTATGCATAGGATGGATTAGAAAGTGGTGTAGCTAATGCCATATTTTAAAAGATTACGCAAAATTGCAACTGAGACACGCTTATTATGTTTTCTGAGGATCAAATAATGACCCAGTTCAGCTTCTGACTTGGTTGAAATTATCTTCCAGATAACAGATACTCATTTTTCCAAACAATTACTGTTTTCTCCCCAAGTATTGTGACTCCTGCAAAGACTGATATGTGAAATGTGCAAACCTGAAGTCTTGGCCGAATTATTCGAGAAAAAAAAAATATCTTTTGCAGAACTGTATCTGTTCACATCAATGCCAAATTTGGACAGCTTCTGGGTGTCGTTTATTTATTATCCACAAAGATACTGCATTGATTCATATGTTTCTGCAGTGCTACAGCACAACCTTAGTACCAGCTTCATATGGAATTCCTACAGGAACCTCAAAGTAATTTACAGACATGGAAACAAATTATCCATCTTAGATGCAATGTGTTTGAGGTCCCATCAGTCCCAGATACTGGAAGAGCACATTCCAACTGTGTGCAGCTGGCATAAAATCAGTTTTCTGGCTATGAACTTTTTCTGAAGTGTTGCACTGTGTTTCTCATGAAAGAAGAAATTAAAAAAAATTATATAATGACAATTTAATTTCTAGGCTGTAGACATAGGGATTTAAATCTCTGAATTAAAATAGTGGCACGGTGCATATATAACGACTGTTCCCTGAACTCACCAAAAATTATTTCCATTTGGAAGATATAGAGAAAAAGACTGACTGAAAGGGTGGAGGCATTGAGAATCACTCTCACATTTAGCTTGGCAGTATGAAAATTAAGAAGTGAAAACTCAGATGATTGATATCTGTAAATACAGGGAGGAAGGGAGAGTCATAAAGAACATTAATGGTACAAGGGATAATTTCCTTATGGCCATCTCTCTAAACTCAGGGGCACAAAGGGAAAGCTTAGATATTTTAAGATAGTGATTATGATGTTGATATTTGTACATGGTGTTTTGTGCACTTATTAAGTGACTATTTCCCTAGCATATTAGGCAAGTAGATTTAGTCATCCAGATAACTCCTTTCAGTTCTGTACCCCTATTGCCTATTCAAAAGTAATTTATATTCTGCACACTACCCATTTTGTTATGCTTCCCTGCAGCTTGGAGAATTGGCATCACTCCTCCATAACTGGAGCATAACTGTAGCACTTCAGTCTATTCAAGAAAACTTGATTCTTCATTGTAAGAGAAGCTAGGAGACTTAAATATGTTTTCCAGATTCTTTAGGAGATAACGTAAGTCATTACTAATACTTCTGGAACCCAGATAAATTTCTGACAAAATATTTATGTCCTTAATATGTTTTGATATTATTGCTTAGACCAGATAGATTCTCTTTGGACCTATGACATGGAATAGCCAATTCATTACAAAATTGTTTCACTATAAATCACCTCATTGATTTATAATCTCATACATGTACCAGAGCTACCAACAGTTTACTTCTTTCAGCTTTCTTTCACTGCTGCTCAATCATATTAAATATTCTGGTTTTCAGATCACTATATTCCTTACGTCCTGTGTTAGTCTGGCAAATTTATACATTTGATTAAAATAAATGTAATGTCAGTTTTGAGAATTTTGCATGTCTAAAAAGTAAATTCCTCTACCTTACCAACAAAATGCATTTAGTACTTGTTGATTTGCAAGAAAATAGTGTAGTGATTTTGTTGACTCTACAGACACGATATGCTTGCTCCTTGAACTGTAAATTCCTGCCCAGTTTCCTTTTTGGGTAGCTGAGAAACTGGTTGTAAATCTTCATGATGCAACAGTTTTACTACAGTTTGTAAATCACAATTACCTCCTTACTATTGACAATAGTCTTGATGCTCATCACTGCTAATGGATGCGCATCCATTAGCATCCATATCATCATCTGAATCCAGTACTGGATATGATAGAAATGATATATGAAATGGATCTCAGTTAACTGAAATAAGCTTTTCAGATCTGACTTTAGTATTTAGTTCTCCATTCAGGATTTCACTAAATTGTCCAATGTTCAGTCAAGTCCTTCATTCAAGCACTGTTAAATGGGGTTTTGAAAAAAACAGACAAACAAAAATGGGATGCTAGCCACATATGTGCCAAGCACAAATTAATTCTGCTTTCAGTTAAAAAATAAAAAGTTTACTGCTCACGGAAAACCCTAGCTTCCCTAGCCTCCTTCCACAATTCTTCCACTCTTTTAAGAGTGTCTGGAAAAATCTCTAATTTAGTTGGGTTTTTGCCAGATCAGACAAGTCTAGTGAGGAATAGCGATGACTTTGGGTTTCTCTGACTAAATTGCTTCTATCTGCCAGTGTACAGTGATGTCCAGTGAAGATGCATTTGGTCTAACCTGTTCTGTAAATAACAGTATATCGCAGCTCACGTGTGTAAAGCCGACTTTTATAATAAAGCAGTAACTTTCAGCTGTGTTCTGTTAGGAGAGGAAAGGCTTAACAGCATCCTTTGGTTCTTGGTCTCTGCTTGTGTCTGTGGTGGGTGGTATGTTGCTCTTTGCACTAGCCCTTGACTCCTTCTCACGTAGGTTGGAAGTGAAGTGTGTTCTTTTGTTCCTTATACCTTAATAAAATTGTTCCGCTTTATTAGCTTACAAGCTCTGTAGAGGCATTTTGGGCCTTTTCTTAGCTGTCAGCTACCAACTTTGGAAGAACTTTAGCTATCTCACACTCTGTTCATTCAGCTGGGAAGTGGGCTGCAGCAGCTCACTCTGAATATATCCATATTCCTCCACTTCTGGCTAGGACTGAGTTGCTTCATTGTATTCTGTTTTCTCAGCTTTGAGTTCACAGTTTTTTGCTGGAATAAAAACACTCCTCTAGAAGACTCTGCAACACTTCCTAATTTGTTTTGAATGTTTGCATGAGGATGAAGAATTCTCTTATTTTCCTGTAGCAATACAAAATTTTTAATTCTTTTTTTTTTTTTTTTTTTGTATTTCCTGTATTGATGCCTATCTTTGTAGAATTCTCTCCTGTTTC
This sequence comes from Nothoprocta pentlandii, assembly GCA_013398315.1. NCBI lineage: Eukaryota > Metazoa > Chordata > Aves > Tinamiformes > Tinamidae > Nothoprocta > Nothoprocta pentlandii. The sequence goes on from VZSG01000031.1 coordinate 1,586,958, forward strand.
AAGTTACTTACAATAAAATTACCCTGGGTACACTAACTTTATAATCCTTAATTCTTCCTTAGAATGCATCTGATCAATAGCATTTAGACTGAGCCAGATGGCCTCAAGATATTTCAGAGATTTATTCAGAAAATATCTCAAAACATCCTGGTTCTTATTGCCAGATGCAGGATCTAGATTAGAATCTAGATTTGGATTGTACTCATATTTAGAGTTTTCAGATGGTCTTAAATCCAAGAAACATTCTTTTCCTATGTGTGTTTGAATTGTTCCAAGCATTAGAAAGTGCTTTTTGCACACAGATATATTAGAAAAACTGAGAAGTCAAAATGTATCAATGACAGAGAAAGACAAGGGTCAAAATAAACACCACCCTCTCTTGATTAACTGGTCGCTTATGCAGAACTTGAAACCAGAATAGCAATATCAGGTCTGCTATTCTAAAGATGTTTCAGATGACTAAAGCGTTACTGATATTTCTATGACTATGGTGAAATGCTTCTTTAACACCTTCAGTGCTGCTTTCCAGCTGTGGGTGTGCACAGGAGATTATGTGCACAGAAAGAAGCAGGAAGATTCTGCACCAAGAACCTGCTGCAAAACGAGCACTTCAGTGACTTCCTGCTGAAGCAGAGTAGTTATGCAGCTATCCCGAGTTACAGGTTGTCTGGAGAAGTAGTTTTATACAGGGTGGAGATCTAATGTCAATACAGATTTTTTGAGCATTCTACCTGTATTTGGATCTGGAGTTACCCAGTAACTTCTCTCTGTTGAAGGAGGTGAAGTTACCTGAATAACTGGCAAAATTCTGTAAGAAAATTACAAATGTAGCAGTACTTCTATTTAGCCCTTCCTTGGGGTATTCTTTTCCGAGGTTTTATTTGTAAATTAAATCCTGCCTCTTGTATTAAAGTTTTGGAATAGGTTTTGTCAAGAAACTTCTCTTACAATCTGGCAGCTATGGAAAATAAAATGGGACATGCAATCCCTTCAGAAAGCAGCAATGGCAGATTTCCAGTAGAATGGATACTAGAAGGGAATGGTTTCCATTTTCTCTGGGATTCCATTTGTGTGTCTTTTCACATTGGTGTCAATGAAGAAGGATAACTTAGATGAAAATGACTTAGAGCATAAGAGAAAAAGGACTGCAAATAAAGAATCACTTCAAGGATTCTCATGGTCCGTAGGGTTCTTAATCAAGTGCATCAGAGCTATGTTTGTGGGAAACAAAATGTACAATTAATATCTTGCGATGAATACTTCCATCCAAAAAGAAAGCAGGGATCTGATTTCCCCGCAGAGCAAACACTAGGGTAATTTGACTGCTTTAAATTTTCATATTTGCAAAAGTTTAGTTTTCTTGGAGTTTGAAATGGAAGAAATTTGTATTTTAATCTTAGAACTTTATTATCCTTAACATTCTTACAGAGTAATAAACATTTAAATCATAGATCTGTGTATGCGTTCTTAGCCTGGATCATAGGTAGATATTATTAAATATCTTGGGAAATCTGCTACTGTCTGTGCCACTGGCACTTTAGCAGATATTTTCTTTCTCATATTCTCAGTTTAAAACTTGAGCAGTAACATTTTAATAAAGTGGCAGCCTTGCACAGACAAAATATTTCTTCGATATTTCAAGCGTTTGTGGCTGTGGAGGAGTAGATATGTTTTGACAGTTACTTCTTGGTAACTTATGAGTTCTTTCAATAGCAAAATCTTGTAAGAAGAGGGTGAAGTAATGGAAGTCCAACAAAGAGGCAGAATGTAAGTTAGAGAGGTCAAGCACTTTGACTGAAACTTCTTTTAGTATTGAAATTTTACTAACAATATTAAGATTTTGTTGAGATTTATATTGCTCATGAATACTTTTTACCTGTTCTGCAGGTATTAGTGTTCAGATTAATGCTTCTTTAACTTCTACAGTGAGCACAAAACTGAATAGAATGGACTTTTTCATTAAAAAGAGCAAGTACTCGCCAGTTTAGTGTTAGATTTCGTGCTAGGCATATAGATGCATCAAACAACATTTCCATTCATTTTAAATAAAACAAAAACAGCAAAAGAGTGGAAATGATCAATTTCTCCTGCTCTTAACAAATCTTTTCCCTTCCCAGAAACACTTTTCTGAGAAATGAGAGCTGATGGTGTTTTTGCAGTGCAAAAATGTATGTTTCTGGCTGCTGTCTCCACTGATATCCAAGGTACAATTCCTTTAAAGCAGCCTGGTATTGATATGCAAAGCAAAAATTAGTTTCTCAAATAATGTGATTTTAATAACTCCTAAAATATTCTATAATTCTTTTAATAACTTCAATGAAGAGGTCTTCTTGATTGCATTTTGGTTGGAGTCAGCACATATGAAAAGGAAAGGAAGTGCATATTGTGTCTGGGAATATAGTACAGAAAATCAATATATGTATTTCTTCAGCATGGAGTGCATACATCAAAACTATTTCACTGAGCTGTCCTGGTTTACCTTCAGTTAAATTCAGTTACCTTCTGCACCTTCAGTGCAGAGTCCTTTGGGGATGATTGGCTGAGAAAGTGTAAAGATTCATGATCAGATGACAAAAGAACAAGAAGCTCTGTGAGCAAACAGTTCAGATCTAAGTTTCAAATTTTAAAATCAGTTGAGCATCTGCTGAGGTTTTCATTGAGAAGTCAGGAGGTTCTATTTTTTTTTTTCTGAGTAAATACAAAATTACTATGGACACAGACACTGAGTGCTGAGAGCTTTCTGCTCATTGTGTACTTTTTACATCTTTGTATGTATGTTGTCAGGAAGCATGTTTCAACAACTTTTAACGCAGGGATTTGAGTTATGAAAGTGTAAAATTTCATGATTGTCCCATGTTGAAAAATTGCCTCTCTGTGATGCATGATGTCATACAGATCCACTTGGATTTTTTCTCTTTCATTTTCTCCACCCACAAATATGTGCTTTAAAAAAAGATAAAATGGAAATAATAAATGTAAATAGGAAGTGGTGACTATGAAATTAAATTCATGATAGGAGTTCATGGCTCTAGGAAATTCGCTTTGTTTCTAAACAGAATTGAGTCAGATATAGACATTTTTAGAGCAAGAAAAAGAGAAAAAATAACAAAAGATTACATAATATTGAAGGAAATAAGGCATCTTTTCTGTGCTATAATAATAAACATTATGAATATTCTGTTTCTGTTATTTGCATGCATTTATAATACTAGTAATGACAACATCTTTAGAATGCTTTATATAGAACATAACAAAATTGGTTTTTGAAAAGTGAAATTACTAAATATTCCCCCCTTAAAAAGGGGGAAGAAAAAAAAAAAAAGTAAGGCAGTATAAATTGAGTTTTCTTGGGTAGTAAAATCTAAGGTTTTACTCTCCTAGATTTAGGAATGGACTGACTCCCATTGGATGTGCAATCATAGAGGCAAAATTTACTCTTTGATTAGTTCCACAGAAGACAGGTTAAATAGCTGCTTCTTTGTCAGTGATTTCATACCAAGTCATTATTGTAATCGTAAAATGTTTTTTATTTTCTTAGTACGGGTTTTATATGTGAAAATCTGTGGTAAAGAAAACATAAATTACTGATTCACTGCTATTTCATTGATGTATAAATTATAATAAGTTTTTCAGGGCTTCACATATGCTCAGTAAAAATACTATGATAATGATATTAGGTTTTAGGTGGTAGTTGATTCATTCAGATTACACAGATACTATTGTTCTCTTGTAATATTTTAGCTTCAGTTTGATGATAAAACCAACAAAAAATGATCTGAAGATCACTCGCATTCACATTCAAATAGCAATGACTGTCTTGCCTCTTTTGGTGCCTCATAAAAAGTCCTTTAAAGGAGTAAGGCTTCTTTTGTAAAAACCATTTGTAAATTGTAATTCATTGAGTAATTTACACTTCTCTTTTTTTTTTTTCAAAGCAAAGTCTAATTTTTCTTTTATGATTTTTGGTTTTAAAACTGATATAAATGTCTCCATTCAGATAAAAGTGACCACTTTTCAAGAGAGAAGAGGAAAAATCTACTGAAATACTATCACCTGTTGATCATGACAATCTCCTGGCATTCAGTTTAAGAAGGACACTGATTTGAGGCTTTTCACTTCCTGGGAAAGAGCTTTCACCACTAAGTGTTTTAAAAGGTAGGTGATCTTTATTTGTCATTATTATTATTATTATTTATTTTAACCAGCTACTGTTGAACTTCATGGTCAGTCTAGATTACAGCTGTAAAATGTTTTAAGAAACATCCCTCTTAGATTAAGCTTCTGAGAGTACTTAGCCAGAAACATGCCTCTTTTCTGAGGCAAGACAGGATTTTCATAAGGGAAATGCATTGATCTGCTCAAGGGAGGGCACTTTTAGCCCTGCAAGGAAATGGGACTCCAATGATTTGAAGTACTTCTGTATAAAAGAGGGACCTAGTGTGAGAGTGGGCTGCTCTCTTCTGTATAAGAGAGAGAAGAGACATGTTTGTGACATGCATAGTTAAGGTCACAAATTTCAGGTTGAAGTTCTTCATCTTTCTTTACATTATGGTTAGGTGCCTAAGCACACTCTTAGAGAAAGCCATAGTAACCCTGCTCGGGGCTTCTTTAATTTCTATATTGAAATACAGAGCTTTGAAGACATATCTTGCACAAAAGGTTTCATTGATTCCTTTTGAAAAAACAAGATGTTTACTTGGTATAAGTTACACAAACAATATGGCTCAGCCCATAAAAGAGAGAAGCAGCTGTGTAATTAGTAGCCATATAACAATGAATGTCTATGAGAAACTGGGGAATATGCATATGTGGCTCCTGCTAGTCTGCATGTATCACAGTAATTAACAAGAGTCCCTTGTTTAAGTAATAAATACAATAAGGAGGTAAACTACTGAAGTGAAAATCTACCAGTTCTGAAATGTTAGTAGTTTTGAAAAGTGACCTCTTTCAACATATTGCTTGGATATTTTCGGATTTATTGTGATGATTTTATGACTATTATATTTTGGTGCATGTATTGAAAATATAGTGTTTAATCTCATTGTATTCAAATAGTCAGAAGAATCAGAGGTTGCCTTCTCTACTGAAATCTATTGCCTCTTATAGGCTAGTTAATTTTTGCCTTCCTCAGGCCTGATTGTCCAGCATTGTATAGATATCAGATATGACGTATTGAATTACTGAAGATGTGCCAAATGCATAAAAAATGTGCTATGCTAAATTTGCACAGGTAAGAGATAACTGTCCTGTATGTCAGGGCAGATTGTAGGGCTGAATGTAATTCATTAGTGAAATTATTTTGTTCCATCTTTCAAGCATAAACAAGTAGAAAGCAATACATATAGAATACCACATTACTGTATAGACATTGCCAGTAGTCAGACTGGTTGTTTTTGGAATGACATTTTCCTTTATGTCTTTCTGCTAAGGTAATTACTGCTAAGATAGGTGAAATAACAGTTCAGATTGGAGACCACTCTTACCAAAACAGCCTCTAAAATGACAGCCACAATATGTGTCACAGTAAAAACTGCAAGCTGCTGTAAGGCTAATGGTTACTACTCTTGCAGCAGAAGAATCATAACAAATTATGAAGTAATGGTTTTCAATATTATCTCACAAAATATTTTTTAAAAATGTTGAGGAGAAAACTTTTAGAGTTAAAGCACCTAGATTATAGTTCCTTGGATAATGTCCCTTTACATGTCTTAGTACTGAAAATATTTTCCTCACTCGGACATTTTGAGAATACATGCTCTTAAAGAGGTTAACTGCAGAGGGGGAGATGCTAAATTTGAAGATTTCTGATGAGTTTCCCTTTGCTTGATGAAGACTTTTTCATTTCAGAGTCTGTTAGCGCTGTAGTTTACATGTTGCTTGCATGACAACCCATGGGATTCTGTTCTCTTAGCTGATGTTTTGTTTTGCATGCATGATCTTTTCAAAGATTAAGCCTAGCATGACATTGGTGAATGAGTGTGTTTTGACTTAACTGGAGCCTTTGTATAAAGCAAATTAATTCAGTTTCAAGTTTTGCTGTAGTATCATAATCCTGGACACAGATGATCTGAATTTAGTTAAGATAATTATAAGGGTAAGCTGAGACTATGATTAGTGTGTGTGCTGGCATATATTAAGCATCATTGCTGCTAGCAGTAGAGTAACACAGTCTGTGTCAGGCTGGAATTTCAGAAGTTCTTGTTGAAACAAGACAACAGTAAACCTGGAAAGCAATAGTACTTTAAAAAAAAGCTTAGCATCCCATTATACAGATAACATCAGTATTATTGTTTCTTTATAGTTTACTAATCTTTTAAAAACACAAATCACAAGCTTTTGCAGAAAGTCAATCTAAATTCACAGGTAGACTTTGTTTTTTTTTTTAAGTGAGGCTTTGATCAGAACAACTTCTGTCAAGGATTGCATTTATTAGCTACAATAACAGTGTGTCCAAAGATGTGTGTCAGAAGACTTGAATATGTCTTTTCTGCCTGACCACACACACAGTTGTACTTCTTAGGTCCGCACATTGAAGACAAAATATTTGTAAGGAATATTTGTTTTTCTTCTTTCTGCCCATGAGTTTAGCACTCTTAGAAGCCATTAAAAAATGTGAACTCTCTGACTTCTTCTTAATCAACTTCAAATACAAATGACTGAGTTTGCAGACTTTCTCGGGCAGAAAGCACAGAAAATTACTACAAAAATCCTCACTACTCTTTCAGCAATAGCACAGAATGGAAGAAGAATAAATTGCTTGGATGTTAAATACACTTTGCAGAATACTTTGTTTATTTGTACACTTCAGTAGTCTCTAGACAATTTATAGTTTTTACTGGTGTAATTAGCCTGGTGACCTCGCACAAAAATATATATAAACAATACATATCTCTTACTGGTTAGCTATTTCAATGGAATGTGGATATTGATTTTGCTGCTTGAAATACTGCACCAAAATAGTTTTCAATTTAAAAGGGAAAAAAAGATATCTGACAAGCAGCCTAGAAATCTTCCTCTGTGGTCCTTCCTTTACTTGCTGCTGAGAGCAATTGCTTCAGTTTTTAATAAAATGTTGTATTAAGCTAACTTTGGAGATCATGAGGGCACATGTCTGAGAGAAATCAAACTGTGTATTAATGAGCCTAAAAAAAAAAAACACAATTGTGAGGCATTTTATATATGGGATTGGCTCAAGAATTTGTAACAGTTCTATGGCTTTGAAGTTTTAAGATTTATCTGAGAACTAGCCTTCAAGGTTACACTGATAATTTTATAACTGTGATCATAATATGTTAAAACATTGATTTTGATATCCTTTCACTAAGAAGGCAGTAAAATCATAGAAACCTTAGCTAATTGGTGTGTATTCTCCCATGCATTTTTGATTGATATTTTTCAATGCTGTTACTAAATATTTAGATGGTACATGATTCTGAAACAACCCTGTTGGTTTAGAAAGAAAATGTTGCTGACAGCTTTGGCTGGTTGCTATACTGTTGTCTACTGTTGTCTCTTGGCTGTGGATTTCATCTTAGCTCCTTGTTAGCATGGACATCTGCTCTTCACTGCTTGCACAATTTTCTGGCTAGCACTTCTGAGAATTTGGGCTTATACTTCCAGGCATGATAAAAATATTTCTGCTTATATAAGAACAAAAATCAAGCAGACAAAGATGAAATGATCTGGATGGGTAAAAAATGGACGTTCTTGCTTTTGTTGATGCTGTTGTCCTATGAAATGACTATATCAGTTACAAAATGGCTAGTTATCTGGGAATCACATAAATATACTATTTTTTTGATAAAAGTTAGTAAAATGCATTTTGGGGAGTTGGACTAGATGATCTCTAGAGGTCCCTTCCAACCTTAACCATTCTGTAATTCTGTGACTCTAATTCTGTACGTTTGTCCTCTTGGTTAGATGTTAAAGGGCTATGTTAATGAAGCTATGTGATGACAGATGCACCATTATTGTCAATTAATTACCTACTTAACAGGAATCAACAGCACTATGTTGCCAAAATTATTCTGTATGTGGTTGTAAGAGCTAATAGCCCTTAACTAATAGATGAAGGTACCAGAATTGTTCTCTATTATTTGTTTTTCCATGTGAACTGCAATTTACTTAAAAATACTCTCCTAGGGATACTCTGTTCTCTTGTTAATAACATTTTTCTAAATTGCCTGCAAAAGCTGCTTACATAGGAGAGAAAAAAAAAAGCTATTTTATTCTCATTTATTTTTGTTACTGTTAAAATCCATGGAAAAGTTAAAAGGTAAGAGATGGGAGAAAAAATTGGATACTTTTCAAACATAGTTGCAAAGGATGGGATCAGGATTTCTATATTTTCTTGTTCTTTATCTAATATACTTCGTAATTACTTACTACTTTTAAATACTTACTCCCTAATTACCTACTACTTGTCTAATATGTTTCCTGTATACTTCCTTACTTCCTGTAACTTGGAACACAGGAAGTTCCTTCTCCATGTGAGGAGGAACTTATTTCTGGTGAAGGTGCCAGAGCCCTGGCACAGGCTGCCCGGGGAGGTTGTGGAGTCTCCTTCTCTGGAGGTCTCCAAACCCACGTGGATGCCGCCCTGTGCCCCGTGCTCTGGGTGTCCCTGCTGGAGCAGGGGGTTGGACTGGATGATCTCTAGAGGTCCCTTCCAACCTCAACCGTTCTGTGATTCTGTGATATAAGATCCTTCAAAAAACGGTACAAGTAAATGCACTTCACAATTTTCCACACTTTTTAACATAGACGATTTAGAATTTTTTTATTGATTTATTCCTTTTTGCAAATGAGTGAAGGTAAAACAGGCCAAGACTGTTTTAGATTAAAAGCATTTTATAGAGTTTGGTTGCAGGTGAATATAGAACTGTCTGTTGCAACAATGCAAATGAAGGTGGCTTGGTAAGGGAGGCCAAGGCTGAGGTTCTTTGAGAGTAACAGTGAGCTAACTTTAGTGCACTATTAAGAGAGGCTCTGCTTGAAAGGTCTAGAGAGCTCTGAAAGGAACTGGGAATGCAGCAGTAATACATCCCATTATACACATTTGAGGTGTTGCTAATTTACCTAACGCAGCCAGACAGACCTAATACCTGGGGAAATCCAGAAGAATAAAAATGGTCTGCCAGCTGCTTGACTTTCTGAAATAGCAGGAAACAAAGGAATATCGTTCGCAGTATTCTCCCTTCACAAGAGTAGAGTCCACAAGGCCATACTCTGCACACCCTAGGACCTACTTTGGCCTATTTATCCTGAAAATTGTAGTGGCATGATTCTGTTCATGGGGCTGCTGTGCTCCATGGTAAATGCATAACCTGTTAGGTGGTACAATAGTCACTGAAATTCAGTAGTCCCTTAAAACTTCATAATCAACTTTCTGTGTACATACTAAAATGTTTACCATTTTTAATCCCAAATACATGGTTCACCTTCTGTAGCATGCGGTAGTTGATCAGTATTCAATAAATATTATTGTACTAGTTATAGCAATGTGATAAAGTTGAAAGAAAGCAAAAGCAACACAATGAGGCTTAAAATACAGATCTTTAATAGAACTCATATTGAGTATTAAGTAGGGATGTCTGAAGAAAACTTGTTACTGTTCTGTGACGTGCCCAATTAAACTAAAACAATAACATTACCTAAAATAAATGCATACTATCGTTAAAAGTAGAGATGCAAATATTGCATTGAGATCATATAGTCAGTATGAGTTAAGCTTCTTAAGCCTCAGTAATATTTTACTTTTCAGAACTCAAATTAGGACTATATAAATTATAAGCTTAACTTAAAACATAAAGTATGGATTTAAGTATACTCTCAAAATATCAGCTTATAAAGTTGGGAAATAAAATTGGAAAATGTCTCAGGTTTTTAGCTCTCTGTAGTGCTGTAATATTTTTGTTTTTAGCAATATATATCCTTTACCTAAAATATGGCAATACTATGTAATTTTCTAGCAGTACATCTTTAGCAATTAGTCCTTGTATTGGCTTTAATCTTTCCTGAGGTCATATACGTTTTTCAGAGAGAGGCAAGAGCATCTTTTCAATCTATGGTATGAAATATAAAAAGGAACAAGTTGGATAAAAATAAATCTCCCAAATGCAAAATTTCAGACAATGTTTCATGTTTCTATTAAAACATACAGAAAAGCCTAATTCAAGACAAGGAAAGACAGTTTTGAAAGAGAACAATTACTAGGGAGGAGGAATAACAAAGCATGACTGAATTAAAAGGACTGACATAGGCTTCACCAGAGATGCAGAGCAAGATTGGTTGTTGTTTGCTGACTCTATGTGCAGTAGAGAAGCAGCTTTCAAGGGGAAGGGGAGCTTAAAAGGAAAGGATTGAGATAGAGTTCTCATTTAACAGTATCTTCCTTTCTTGCATGCATGATTCATGTTGCTAATTAAAATGCCAATTAGAGTTGAGCTCTGTATTATACAGCATTATGGGGCACATATCAATGTGCACATAAGGACGCTCCTTATAAATACTACTATGATGACTTTAAAATCTTTTTTTTTTATTTATTTTAGTGTCAGCATTTCCTGCCCTACAGATATTTTCAGGAGCAACATATCAGATACAGTCCAGTATCTCGTACTCAGACTAATATGGATCTTATGCAAAAGTCTGTAAAGTAGCAATGTAAAGTAACAGGAAAAATCTTAGGCTGAAGTGGAGAAAAGGGTAACCAACACTATCTTTCCATATGTAACCTGGAGCTGGACCCAACTGTGTAAACTATCATAATGCTCTTAGCTTTAACCCTGTCTTCATTTTTTAAGTATCCTGTGAAACTTCTAAGCTTATAAAGTCTTATGGTTGTATGGGAAGATAGACCTAACTTTGCCATTTCTGTTTTGGTCTGAACGCTGGAAATCTGAACAAGCAGAGAACAAAAATATTTGGAGACCCAATGACTAGTATATGCTGCATAACATCTTGCTACATTCTATTTCTTTTTCATTATTATTTCTACTGTAATCCACAGTTTGCTTGAGTGAATACAAACACAGCCCACAAACTATATGGAAAGTGTAAGCCTTTCAGATAAATGCATTTCAAGAAAGCCAGGTGCACTGGGTACAGATCTAATTTTCAGTGCATACTGCCTACCACAAAGCAGAGCACAAGACTTAATACAGTTTGGATAGTAAAGTTAGATATGCATAACACAGCCAGAAAAATGAAAGTTTATAGAAGATTGAAAGTAACTTAATGTTTGGAGGGAAAAGTAGCAACAAATACTCAGATGCTGCCAGTTAATGATAAGAAACCAGTGGTTTGAGATTAGCAAGCCTCAATTACATCCAGAATTTCAAGTTTTAGAGAAATGGTAATGTAGAAGTTTCTATGAATATTTTTTCTTCCTCCAAGAAGTCATACTTTTCTATCTGTATCCACAACTGCTTCTTCTGTGCAGAGATCCTTTTTCTACCTACCATTCTCCATTCCTGTGTTCATTGCAAATAAACTTTTTCCAGCTTTCTCTGCCAGTTGTTAAAAACGTGAAACGGCTTTAATGCACCTAAAGAGACTTCTAATTTTTACTGAAAAAAAAAAACAAAACAAAACCCAAAGCAGCTGTCCAGTCGCCATGCAGCAGTGTGCTCTGAGCATGGCACTCGGTGAGCTCTGCGCCTGCACCGGGGGGCTGCCTTGGCTCCCCCAGAGCTGCCTCCTCCCCAGGCTGACCAAGCCCCAGGCCCACCCTGCTCACAGACTTGGCCAGCTTGGTGGCCCCCTCATGGGCTCCCTCAGTTTTGTGGATGTTTTTCTTACTTTTGCGGGGGCTAAAAAGGAGTGTTTGTAGTCTGATAATCACATCAAAGCTTGAAACCCGAGTTACGTAGGGTTTTTCAGAGAGAAACACTGAATGCTTCATTGTGTGTTAATGTCTCACTTACATAAGCATAACAATACACTTAGATTATAGAGAACAAACTAATGAAGACCTGATCATTTGTTTCACAGAATCACACAGAATGTTCAAGGTTGGAAGGGACCTCTAGAGATCATCTAGTCCAACCTTCCCGCTCAAGCAGGCACACCTAGAGCATGTTTGTAGTCTGCTAGTTCATGTTAATCCCAATAAATGCAGCGAGTGCAAAGCACATGATGGGGTATGCACGAAACAAAGTTACTTCCTGTCACAAAAGGTCTTATATCTATGTATTGAGAATGAGAAGTGCTGAACCATTTTGCTAAAATAGCATTACATGCAGTTTTTGACTCTTGCATGATGAAATATGGCTCAGATAATACCATAAAATTAGCTGGATATTATTAATCATGTTTTAGTATTCTGTATTATTTTATTTACATAATGTGATGTTGCAAACAAGTTACGATAGACTCTTGACTTAATTTGGACTTAATGCTTTTTTGAAAAAGATGTAGGCGATCTTTATCCAAAAATGTGTATGTGCTGATTTCCGACTATAACGGGTGCCACCATATCTGAGTTATGTCAGACTTTGATTCCACTGTGGTATGTTAACCTTCTGGAAGGCAGATACATGCCTACATACACACACAGGTATCTTTCTGTGTGTATATATATGCGTGTATATCTGTGCACATATGTATATCATTTTGGATATCTTATACCCATTCTAGATGAAATCATGGCTTGATGCTTTGATTTTCATGTTTAGCTTTCACAAATTCACATCCTTCAGGTGAAGAATAAATACAATGCTGTCCGCTAGAGAGTTTACTCATAAACAATCACCTCAGGAACCTACAGTAAGAGACTATAAAGTGAAGGTAGTTAGCAAGTCAAATGCACCAGAACATGATGCAGACAAGGATATTCAGGAGGCAGTCTAGGTCGGAGTGATTGGTATATGTGCACTCTAACCCTTCCTCAAGCGCAAATCAGCAGAGTGTCACCTTTGGCACTTTTCCAAAAGCTTTGGGGCAGTGGCATGGCATGTGCATCTCGTATTTTCATAGACTAGGCATCACTTGTGTCTGTCATGAGTGACAAATGAAAATAAATTTTCTTTCTGAAAATAATTTCACACTCACCCCAAGATCTGTGTTAAGAGAAACGAACAAAAAAAGCTTCTTGTACGGAAGAAATTGTTGCTGCTTGCTGTTCTTCCAGATGTAATGGTGTGATTGGAAAAACACCTGTACTAGAGTGGAAATAGAAGGGCTGACAGAAATGCAGAAAGACTGTAAGGATCAGGAAGAGATGGAAGCATGAATATAGGCAGGGGAAAAGTTTAAAGCCCTTGAAACAAAGAAAGAGCTCTCTGAACTTCTCACGGAAAAGATTGTGAAGTGCAAGTGTCATAGGAATGGGAAAAAACCTCACAGTCCTGCTTTGTACCAAGAAAGACCAGAGCTTGAATAGATGATCAGCAAGGTGAACAAATACTTCACTGCTGTATCACAGAACAGCGAGCCTTGCTTAGGAGGATTATTTTGTTGGGTCTTTTCTTTATATTTGTTAAATCAAATCTGATAACACAAGCTTAAGCCAACTATCAGCACTTTTCACTTGCCTGAGTGGAAAGGGAATCTGAAAGCAAAAAGTCACTGCTGCCTTATTCTGTAAGAACAAGTACAGGTGCTTCACTCATAGACATGGTATCTGTGAAACATTTTGTCTGGAAAATTATCTCCCTGGGTGGATTACAGGTTATATCAAAAGTTATGAAAATGAGGAAAATGGCATATTTGTGTAAATATATATATATGTGTAATATATATTTACATACATATAAATAAAGCAGGTGTTTGGTTGATGTACTTGTGATGTGTTGGCATGATCTTGACTTCACATGTTTCTGGTACTGCTACAATGCCAGCACCACATCCAGAGCAACAGCCCCTGGCGCGTGGAAGAGTGAAGAGAAGTCGCTCGGCTCTCACTTCCAAAAACTCTGTGAGACTCGCTGCTTCCACCTGTAGCTTTATCTTTAGGAATGTGAAATGAGGCAAGCTTATCACCCGCATTGAGGGTTTATTGCTGATTTTCCCCCTAACAGATTGCAATCTGGAGCTGAATCACTGCAGTTGTTGAACAGATATAGTGGTGCCTGGCTAAAAGCAATGGCAGCTTGATAGCGTGAGGCTGTGATTTAGTGAAGGAAAGGAGGAACTAATCCCCTCTCCAACACTGAGTTACACAGTCCAGCTCTTTCAGACTGAGTGCTCAGTTAGATACATAAATCCAGAGCACCCTGGGGCGAGATCATCCCCCTACCTCCCTTATCATGCAGGTCGATAGTGGTGCAGCAAAAGACTTCATTGTAACAGCTGTTTCATTTCACCAGATGTGGGCCCCTATGAGCTTCTTGTAGAAGGGTATGTTTTGGGTAAAATGATCCATCCTCTCTCCTCATAATATAGAGCTTGCTTTTACAGACAAGTGTAGAGTATCTGTTCCGTTCCTTTGACCTAAAAGAAAGAATGATATCATTTCCATTTTGAGCTTTATTTATTTCAGGCAAAATGTTTGTTGTTGTTTTGTGAATGAAAATCTAAATATTCCATATACTAAGTAATTTGAATATTAAGTAATTTGGAATGTGCTACTTACATTCAGAAATATTCTACTTAGTTACTGTGTTAGTGTTATTAAAAAATCACCTGTGAAATAGCTGCCTGGGGTGAGTGGAGAAAAATACCCCTCCCTAAATCTTCAGTTAGCTGCTATGACTAGCTTTAGTTTGTCTACTCTGCTTATGATATAACATTTAATAAAGATACTTTTCTAAAAAGAGAATTTTAGAAATAATCTGCAAAGCACCTGGTGTTAGTACTTGCACTTGGATTTACTTCCTTTAACATATGTAAACTATTGGCAGCACGCCCAGCTAATTATAATCTAATATTACTGATATTAATGTGTTTGGCTGGCAGGAGCTTTGCAAAACACAATTCAGGTTCAATTAAACTGAAAAGATGATGGTGTTTTTCACATTCCAATGTACATGAAATGAGTGTATTTGAACAGAATTTACCTGTGCAGAACATTATGCATAACACTTTACTTACATAGAACATGTCCTATCTATTATCTGCTATGAAGAGCTGGTCTCTGAACTGATACTGGTTTACCTGTTTTCTTGCTGACCATAGGGAGTGGAAAGCATTTGTAACTATAAAAATTAGTATTCGTCGTATTTTGTTTCTTCTGTCTCCTGAGATCCCTGTTTTCAGCTAGGAAGGACATGTCTGTGGGTTAAAAGACATGGCATTGCGGCCAAATAGAACTTCAGAGCTGAAAGGTCATTTCAAATAAATTTTGTATTTCCCCTGTGGCCATCTGTAGCACATAAAACGCAGTCTAGTGGCTGCATTTGCACTAGCCTTGGGTATAAAAGATTAATAGATTTTTATAGAATCTAAGGCCAAGAGGGACCATTAGATCATATACTCCAACTCCCTGTGTATCTTGGGTCATTACAGTTCACCCAGTGTTTGGTCTGATTTCCTTCCAAAAAGGAATCCAAACTTCATGGCAAGGCAACTGGTGAAATTCCTTTAGTTTTTCCCTCAGTGATTAATCGGTAGAAATAGTTGTGATTTTTTTCATCAGGTGATGCTGGTCTGATGGTTTTGCAGTTTTATTCACTGAAAGATTTATTTCCACAGTTCTGCCTAAATGGAAATATGAATTTGAAGGAGAAAAAAAAAAGGGGGGTTTTAGCCTTTTTAGGGTGAAAATAAAATTCACTGTCAAAAAATACATTAAAATCTGAGCTAAAATAAAGCATGTGAAAATAAAAATCTATATTTTTGACAGAGACGAAGAATAATTCTAACCAAAAGTAATTATTCAAGTCTAGACCAGGTTAGTAGGAAAACTAATATATTTTGCAAATCTATGAAAACTATTTCCTGCTAAATCTTGCTAGTCAGTCAGACACACCTTCAAAAAGAAACGATCTTCCTTTCCTATGTCAATTTTGATTTATCTTTAATCTTTGATTTTGGCTTATCTTGAATGTATTTTTTTAAATGGGTCAGTTTTTCAAATGATCCATATTATTGCATAGTTAACACTTTACATCATTGCTTAGCATGCCCATAACTTTCTAGCTTTAGTCATTTTATACACAGTGATTTTACATTCACTTTCAGACCATTAATGAAAGTTCTAATATTGATATAAATCCTTTCAGAACTTTATGAGAAAATCCAGTTTTATGTTTTGATTCCTCATCCGGAGTTCAGCCACTTAGTATCTTTTCCAGTTTATTTAATGTTGGTAATACACTAAGTTATTTTAATTTAATATAAAAGCCTTATAACAAGCAAAATATATTGTATTTCTATACCTCTGTATTAATTTAGTCAACTGCTAAACAGCTTACATTCTCCTGTTTATAGTCCATAAATCCTTGGAAATATCTCTTCCGAGCATTTCCTTGGTTCTTTATAGATTACTTAATGTAAGATTTTACCATTTCAAAAATATTTCTGCTATTTTCATCTTTTTTGAACAGAAAAAAAAATCCTGCAAAGAGTTAATCTTGTTGTTGTTCTTTGCAAATATAGAACAGAAAAATTATTGAAGATTTTGTCCTCTTTGTATTACTATTACCCATTTTTCAGTTTTCCCTTTGATTGGCCAATGTTATTAATAAATTGCTTTATTGTCTAACATATTAAAAACACTTCCTTAAGCTTATCAGAAAAATATTTCCTTGAATAAATTCAGCATGTTTAACCAATTCTGTGTGTGACAAAACTCCCTTATTTATGCAGATTACAATGCATATCCCTCTTATTATATAAAGCTGTTTGCTCCAAATGTCAGTGAATTCCTCTCTAAACTAAGCTAGGCTCTTGAATTCAGTTTAGTGATGGTGTTTCTTATTTTTAAAACTGTAAATTTTCTACTGTGAATGTAAAACCATGTCCTCCACAAGCATGATCAAACACAGTAAAGGTACATCTTACTTTGTATTTTGTTTGTGTTTATCCTTACTGTACTGTAATAAATCAGGTATAGTAGGACAAATTGCACCTTTCATTTTTGTTGCATTATAGAAAGTACTCATTAATTTTTATACCATTCTTCCAATTCATTATTAATGCTCGTGTTAATTTTAGTGGTACTCTCAAATGAGCAAGCAGTAAACTTGCACTTTCCCATTGCAAGTAAAGGCAGGCAATAGCTTTTTAATAAGGTCTGAGAATGCACTGCAGGGCTTTTCGTGGGAAATGGCAGGAACTGTGGATTGAAATCCCTGCAGATCCTTAACTGGATCAGAGGACTCAGTTGTGCAGAGAGGGAGAGTCAGGTACCTACTGGAAAGCTAAGATGTAGGTATCTTTTGCATCCTCATGCAAAACTGATAAAATCAATTTTCATAAAAATATCGTTTTCTGAATTAGTATCTACTTTTCTGTACGTCTTGAGAATTATGGTCTGATGAATACAGCAAATAACTGGGCAACATTTTGGGGGGCCGTTGGTCTCCAGTGCTTATACCATTTATAGCTTAATGAGGGGTGACCCAAGTAACTAACCCATGACGTAGGACAGGATGGACCCTTCTCATATCTATTCACTTAGCAAAATTCTATATAGATTTGTGGATAAGAAGGAAATAGTCAGCTCAGGTTGCTTATAAAATAAATTAATTTGTTCTCAAATTACTGCATCACTAGCTGTTTCTTTGCCTTATCCTTTGCTGAATGTTTTATCTCCTTTTTATTCAGTGTGTATTAATCAGATTGCTTTCTTGATTCTCAGTTACTGTAACAAATGTATCTAATCTCTGCTCTACTCATCTATATATTTGCATATGAAACCCAAGACAGAAATGTACTTAAAAAAATCCGGATTCAGCGCAATCTTGTTATCTAATTAAACCCATATCACCATCACCAGCTTTTTATCTTTAAAAAGAGATGTGCTACTGTGTGGCTATAATATTAATTACACTCCTAAATATGATTTTGGAATCACGTAGTTTAGCTCTATTAGAAAACGCACCAGGCACTGTCTTGTGGTGAAGCTGAGATGTTTCTTGATCAAGTCAGAAACTTTCCTTTTCCTGTCTTTCCATTTCTACTTCCTTATTTTAGCAGATCAGGAGAGATTTCAGCTATCAGAGATTTGCTTATCCAGGAAGAGAGAAAATGAAAGATGTGAGCAGTGCTTTCCAAAGGCGTAGTAAAGGTGATAATCTCATAGCAAAGACAGTGAAGAAGCATATATTTCTGGCTGTCTGGATAACTTTCAGCTGTCAGGTCACAGAAATGATATTTTATTCCAAATGCAAAAGGAACTTGGTGCTCCATTTTGCTGCTCGGAATCAGTCACTGAGATCCTCCCCGGACGGCCTCTAAGGCAGGGAGCCTGCGTGTGCGTTTGCCTTACGAATGGATGCTGAGCTCTCAGGTGACACACTGGGGAGAATGGGCATGATGGATGTAGGAACACAGGGTAGCAGGGACATGGTGCCACGTCCAGGCAACTGGAGTGCTTAACTTCAGCCCCTGATGAATGGGCTGGGAAGCTCCTTGGTGTCTAGTGCACCAGAGCATGTGGTTGCATTCAGAAGAGCCTGGAATCAGAGAAGAAAAGCCAAAAATGCAAGCAAAGGAGGTGGGCTACCTCAGTGGGTGCTAGGCTTCCAATCAGTGCAACGTTTAAACACTTTTATATGTATGTTCAAGATCAGGTTTTTAATGTGGCTGCTTTACAAGAAAAATTGACTTTTCTGGAAGCCAGCCTTTATCCTAAGCGCCATGTAAATTCTCAAATAGATTATTGTCCTCTGCATGGGAAGGTGCTTTGACCTGTCATTTAAAAAAAAAAAAAAAAACAAGAAACATATATATGTATACTCTGTGGACAAATATTAAAAATGTCCAGTGACAGCTTTCAGTCAGAAACTAAATTTAGACTGATGCAGAAATTAGTTATATCCTTCCCTCCAATTCCTGGCAACCATCATTTGTATAAGCATTATCAGTGTTAGCCTGAGTAAGTGTTATATCGTCTATCATACTGCCAAAATGGCAGATGAAAGAAACAGCACACTGATAATGAATTGTTTGAAAGACTTGAAACTACTAGCTATGAAAGTTTTGGTCTGGCTGATAGAATCTGGCATATTTGTGTATGGGGTGTCTATATGTTGAATGTTTTATAGCCTAGTAGTGTTTTTATAGTTTATTAAATTGCACATTTAACAAATATTTTAGAAGATGCATGAAATCTGGTTTATACATTAAAAAGATTGGGATGCAGTGATCTAGCTGACACAATTTAATAAATAAAAATAAAAACAGTTTTAGATATAACTCCTGTCACCCAGTGCTAAGAAGCACCTCTGATAACCAGTGTTAATATTTTTTCTAGATACTTTAGCAGCACATTAATTAGATTCAGAGGGTTATAAAATGATATTTTTATTTCAGACAAGATTTCATCCCCCATTTAGGGATTAAAAGTCAAAGTATATTCTCATATTTTCTTTTGAATCATATCTAACTAGTTTGTTAAGCAATTATAAAATTAATTTAAATGGAAGCTTGATTTAAATTTAAATAATTTGAAAAGTGTGTCCAATCTGTCAGCTCCATTTCATCACACAGTTATAAAAGGTATAACTGCTTAATGGGGTTAAGGTACAGGGATCAGTGAGGGCCAATGTCTGTCATTTACACGGGAATGTGGATTGTAGAAAGAAAACTTTCATTTTGGCTAAGGAACTAAGTTCACAAAAAGTTTCGTAACAGCCTGTATTCATGGCCAATATTAGAGCTGATATCATCCTTATAAGTATATACTTCTTAAGCTCATTGCTTTGAGTGGCACCTTGATGTTTGTAGCCCTGGATGCCTGTGAGGCTCTGAGCCTAAATCAGCACTTTACAGCAATGTCACTTTTCTGTATCCAAGAAGCCTCAAGCACGTGAACAGAAGGACATGTTTTCTTCTTCCTTGAACAAAACCGTTGAAGAAAAGTAATTTTGCCTGCATTTCAGTCTTCAGTATGATAAAGTTGATGGAACGTTAGGAAATTTAGTACATAAGTCATTTGGTGATTCTCGCAGGGAAAAAAACATCCTCCAAAGATATATGGCTACATGATAATTTTAGTCATATAAACACTGTAATCTGACAGCTAAATCTGTTCACTGTAGTAAGAAGTGTGTCTAAGAATTACAAAAGACATGGCATTAAATTATATAAAGCTATTCATGGTCACACACAGACAATTTCTGACCTGTCACTGATGATCTTTTTTTGCATAAATGTATCTAACTGTTGCAGACCAATTTTAAAGACTAATTTTTTCATTAAGCAATTTATTAACAATTATAGCCTGTTTGAAAGTTGTCCTATAATCTATGTCAACATTTAGGTTTTTCGTTGTAAAATGAAATGACAACAACAAAAAGTGGCCTTCTTGCAGTTGTTGCTTCACTATATTATTTATTACAGTGGGAAATATGAAGCTCAAGATTATACCTGCAGTTTGCTAAACAAATCATCTTAATTTAAACAGCTGTAGCTAAATGAAATCTTCTAAGGAATTTAAATCACTTTAAAGTTACCATCGTTCCTTGTTTCCCTCCATTGTAATGCAAATTAAATAATTTGGGCTTAAATGTCATAGCAGCATCAAACTGATCTGAGTTCTTGCAAGCCCTTTGTGATCCCTTGATTCAGCAGGATCTCAGGAGTCCCCGAGAGACTGATTTTATTGAAGAACATGTAGATACCACATGTACCTGCTAGAAAACAGAATAGCTTCCTGTCACCAGGTGCTTTTTTATGGTTTTATTTTAATTTCTCCAGACTGATATTACTTTTATGCAAGATGCTAAAGTCCAAAGGTGTTTGACAACATAAAAACAAAGAAACTCCAGACATAGCAACAGACTATATAATGAATAGCTTTTTGTTTGTTTGTTTGCTTTAACAAGTGCTGATTATTTGGTAGAAGGAATAACAAAAATTAAAGTTTGTGAACCATCACAGTTCACATACAACTATCTTGGAGAGTGAGTTTTAGGGGATTATGCTTTCACATACTACTCAGTAAATGTCCTATAAAGCACTTTCTATAATTAAGAATGAATGCATAATCAAATTTATTATAATTATGTATATCACAAACATATGATTTACTATATTTTTATTTGCATAGATTTAGAGCAAAAAAAAAGCCAGCTTAGAAGACAAGAGAACCTCCACTCATTAGATCAGTAAAAAATATATTGTGTTTCTATGACTTTCTGGATACATGCTTTCATAAACAAGTCTTTATTGAAGTTTTGCAACCTGATTTACAGCTGTTTTCTTGAGATATGTCAGTAATAAGAACACTGACTCATTTTGCAGCAATCTGTCTTAAAAGCCAGCTCTGAAGTTTGTTTTTTTCTACGTTTCCCAGCATCTCATGTCTCCTCTGCATTGTATCAAATTGTAACATCATCTTTGATAAGCAGCACAAAATCATGGGTTTCAGGTATGTTGCTTCATCTGGCATCTCTACTTATAATCCCACTTTATTCCTAGAAAGACCAGGAATTAAACCACCAGAAAAAAAATGAAACTTCTACCCCCCAAAAAATATAGGTGAAAACTACTAGCATATTCTTCCTGTTTTGTTTTGTGCCTCACATCTCGGTAATGATGCTCACTTGGAGAACAGTTGTATGCTGTTCCTGCTTGCTCTTCTCTTTAAGAATCTCTCCGCAACCCATTATTTTATTAAGCATATACTCATATTAAGGAAGCTTAAAAAATGTTAAATGTTATGTTTTATTTAATAACTGTATTTCTGCAGTCTGATCAGGATTATCTCCTTCCAGAGCATTCGTTTACGGTTCTAAAAGTCACCAAAAGAAATGGACAACTCATTCTACCTTTCAAATGGTGTCTGTTTAATTTACTGAAAAAAGCAATTCTTATTTCAGTCCCCAAAGTCAGTAAATCTATATTTTTTCCACTCCATGAATCTCAATGAGAAAACTAGAAGATAAATTCTTGCTCAATGTCCACATCTATTTAAAATGGTTAGTATTTTTTCCTCTAAGCCAAAGTGTAACAATTGTATAATATAAATACTGAGCATTTGCAGAGTGTAATTTTTGACCCTGTATTAGCTTCTTTTGGAAACAAAACATGACATTATTGGGTTTGATGACTATTATGATGATCTGAGATTTAGTGGTATGACTAGCTGAATTCAAAGTTTATAGTTTGTTCCTAGTCAGGAATCCTGCTTACCTGAGGAGTTTCTTATGTGAAATTAATTTTTTTTTCCTTTTTCTCCTCATTGCTTTCTGATAGCTATTGTTTTCCTTGCTCTTCAAGTTTATTTCACGGTAAAAACATATGTTAGAAAAATGAGAAACACAAAACATTATGTTCAGGAATGTATATTCCTCTAAGGCAGAGAAACTTTTTCAAATTTATCCCTTGTATATATGCTGGAATCAAATACACCAAATATACCAAATACATTTTTAGATATAATAACTGAAAAAAAGGGAAAAACAGATTTATTTTTGTTGCCCTCTGTTGCTTTTGCTTTTAAGTAAAGGTTGCCAGTCCGAATGTCTCTTTGCAAACCTTTGAAGCAGTACAGCATTTAATGTTCTGGTCAAATTCAATGCAAACCCAATTATAGCGAACCACAAAGCTTTTTGAAAACATTTAGGATTAGAGAGAGACAAATAGAGTCTTAATAAGCTGCCTAACTTGTAATCTCCTTTTTACCCATGGTAACAGATGTAGCAAACAGGAGAGGAGACCAGTCTTTTAGAAAGTCCTCAGAAACTGGAATTTATTAAATTAGGATACAGAAGTTACCAGGACCATCTTAAATTTTTTTTTTTTGGGGGGGGCTACTGGAATATACCTCATTATTTTGCTGGATTGGAGTTCCTTCAGTGGCAACTGAAACTAACTGAGCATTTGCTGTGCAAAGTCGCTTCAACAGAAATTTGATCTCATGAAAATAATTATTATGCAGAGCTCAGTGATATCTTTATTATTATTAATATTATTTTTATTATTATTTCAAAGATATCTTGCACCAATTCCATATGATTTTATGCTGAAATAGAAAAGCCTAGCATTGCAAATATATTATACATTATTATATATGAGATGACTTGTAAGTAAAAGATTTTATGACTGTTACACCTATTAAAAAATTAATGGAAGGCAGTTATAGTGTAAAAATATTAATAGAGTTCTTTGAAGGTATGAATATAAATATATGAGTGACAGTGGGTTTTTACTTTATCAGATGTGTTTAATTTTGTTAGAAAAAGAAAATTACCAACATCAAAAAGACCATGATAAGAAGGTAGGATGAAGCTAAACTTACATTTTTCTAAAGTGAATCCAGGTTGGGGATGGTGAGCTTCTTAAGTGATTTAAACTGTTCTCAGAAAGTTGCACTGCCCTACAGGCACCTTAGAAATCTAGAGTGCATAAAGTGATAACCTGTGAGTGCTAACAGATAAATATTATGAGAGTCCAGCCGTGGTTTTGCAAAAAAACAAGATTTTTGAAGATTAAATCACTCAGATCAGAAGTTCTCTTATTCATACAGCAAAAAGCAAATTTTGCACTGATGATTTCAGTGCATCTACTTACATGTTTTAGTGTGTATCTTAATTGTTTTTCATGTGCAGTCCCTTATTAAGCCCCATTTAATAATATAAGTCAAATCTGTTCATTGCATAATATCTTAAAGTTTTGGATACAGTGACTTATAAAAATTTCTATTATATTTATATACAGGCAACATACCGTAAATAAAATGTTTGTAAATAAATAAATTTATTTATTTATAAAATAAAACCTGTTAATGGACTAAGGTGAAATGTGTCTATCTGACTTTTAGTGATGTCCATATGTGTATACTCAATATCTGAAAAATAGCCTAGTTTTGAATACAGAAGTGTGATCTGTGTGATTTCAGTATAAAGTCCATGAAATGGGCAATTGAATAAGCTAAATAAACCTTAGACTTTTCAGTATGTTTTGAAATAAGCTTACTCGGAGATAAAAATTTTCTCTGTGCTTGCCACAGAGGTTTAATGGATATGACCTTTAGAATTACCAGTAGCATTAAATCTTGAGGTCTAGATATAAGAAAAAAAATAGTTAAGTATTTAGTCCATGATCTGCAGTCAAGGTTAGCTTTGTAGACCAGTCCCTAAAAATTTTATTAACTCTTGTTCAAAGTATCTCAAATGATGGGACAACTACTACTTCCACTAGAAGACATTTCTGCACTTTAATAAAAATCTTCTAACAGGATATTTCCTTTGAAAGCCATTACATTTTTGCTTGCTTAAGGAGGTTCTCTTATCTTTGGGGATTCTTTTGTGGTATGCTTAAAAAGAGAATCTGTGCATAACTGACGTGCCTTTTTTTTGTTTTACTCTTCCTTCCTTGCTTCCTTATTTCCTTCCTTGACTCGTACCTCAGAGCTGACCTATACACAGTGCAGCATTTGATTCCTGGTCTAACAGTGACCAGAATAGGTGAGGTTGAAGGCAGAATACTGTGGCACTCAATTGCTACCAATTCTCCACTTCCTCTTCCTAGTTGCTTCCAAAGATTGAAGAGGTGGCACAGGCATGTATAATAAATTTGCTGCCTTATTGTCCATACTCTGATGCATTTCAGCAGCGCTGGGACAGTTCAAAGGAAAATGTCATCTGCACAAATGTTCTACTTGCATAATGACAAATAGCTTGAATATAGCCATCAGTATTTTTTCCTTTAAATGATTATATGTAGGCTTCACAGTCTTGAAAAAAAAGCCCCATATTTTAGCTCTGTGTTCGACTATAAATTTGGGAACTATGCTGACTTTTTTGGTTGTTTGTAAGTTTCTCTTACTACTTCTAATAAGAAAATTGATTCCCTCTTCTTTATCTAATAAAAAGATTCAGTAACAAATTCAATAAAGCAAGAAATATTAATTTTCTATCCAAGTCATTGCAAAAATAAATTTACTAAAAAGACCACACAACTCCACCATTTACAACACTGTAAAATTCTGTTTGCATTTCTATTGTTTAAAACCTTCTAAAGGAAAAAAAATGTTGTAAATCTCATTGTCTTCTAAGCAATCTGGCACAAGGTACCACCTTCCCTCCCAGGTACGGATTTGGTTACTGTGTATCATTGCCTAAACGCTCCTTCCTGCTCGACCCTGGTAAGACTTTGACTTCCAATACTGTGCCCAGTGTTGCTCATAAGACAGTAAGAAACAATAAAAATATTGAAAAGAATCCAGAAAAGAACATGTCAGGAAAGCAAGAATTTTAGAAAACATTATCAGTGTGTGCAACTGAAAATGATGGGTGTTTCTAAATTAAAAAAGATATTGAAGACCTAATGAATTACACTGCATTATGCTACAGAAAATATAAGGGTAACTTTTGACTTCTACTGAGAAAGAATAAGTATAAATTCGATATATTTGTCTGGAAAAAGACTTTTCTTGAAAATTTCAAGAGGGCTTTCTAATTATAAGTAGCAAAATTTTGGAATAGACAATCTGGTAATGGTGAGGTATTAGGAAAACAAATTCATTAGAGACAACCTGGGTGTATTTGATGAATCTTGGCTTTGAATTTGAGTAGGTAGTTCTCAGAGGTCTTTTCTTATTCATATATTTCTACACAATTTTAATTTCAGAGATCACTTTGAAACCTGAAGACTATTTAAGGACTATCCTCAGGTTTAGAATGCTGTAACTGTTGAGGAAGATACATCTAACAGAATCCCAATGATTGTGAAAAATGAACTAGGAGATAACAGAATATTACCTGGGGGAAGTCTTATTTTAAAACTAGCCACTGATAAGAATATTTTTGGAAGTCTGCCGATAAAGCAGTTCCAGTTTCATGCTGTTTATGGACTTGGGTATTCTGACAGAATCATCAAACTTAATTTTGTCATATACAATGAAAACTTCACTATATTCATGTAACATTTCTTCAAATGTCAGTATAGGTCATGAAGTATAACTATTACTGCTACTATTTATCTGAAAGAAAAATTTTCTCTTATTACTGTATACAGGATGAGAGCTCTAGTTGTAAGTTACCAAACAAGATAGTACCAAATACTTCATGCGTGTGTGAGCATGCATGTAGTCATGCATATAAAATTGGACTGTTAGCATTACCTATTTTTAAGATTGTCTCCTGATACATGTTTTTATTAGACACTATTTTAATTGCTTAAATGTCTGCCAAACTTTAACCATCTGCACTGAGTTTTAAATGCCAAATTTGGATTTTGATTTTCGCTCCAAAGTAGTACTGCTCTGTCCAAGAATGACTGTAAGGAAAAATACAATTGTTTGGACCAAATTAAAAATGCTGACTTTTCTTCCCCACCACAAAAAGCAGTAGTGGGACTTCAGCTCTGGAGGAGGAACTTAGTTTTGGCAGATAGATATCCTTTTGTGTCAGGGTTGTGTTATATTCCCACCTTCACTACAGCCAGGAGATGTGGCCAAGATGATAAACTTGGAAGGGCTGCCATTTTAATGGGCTTAGTAAAAATTTGCAAGATCTTTGCAGCTACCTTCCCCAGAAATTGTCTCCACAATGGGAGGATTTCAGCCAGAGAAAAAGTTGTCATCTATGTCTACAGCTACGAAACTGAAATGGTATTCATGTTGAAACTTTGCAAAAGGGAGAAGACAGGAGTTTGAAGAAAGGAGCTTCTGATAAGGCTGTGGGAACTAGAAGAGCTCAGGCAGTCCGAAGACTGATGTTAGTGGTGCAAGGAAACCACAAAGGTCAGCCAGTGAATAGAAATTAGGATAAAGCGTTTGGCAATAGGACTAGGATTGGCAGTAGGACTAGGATAAGCAAGAAGAAACTGAGAGGCCAGAACTTGGATATATAAAGACCATAGGACTGGAGCAAAGATCCAAAGTTTAGGGATTTTGGAGGTTCGGGGTCTAATCAAAAGACAGGATATCTCACTTGGCTCCAAGTTTTCCTGCCAGCCAGGAAATCCTGTTTTCAGCATTACGAAACCAGCACACGGCCAGTGCATCATCACAGCCTACTCTCAACCAAAAGGAAGGCAGCAACGAGATACCACTATCAGTCACTGTGGCAGCTCAAGTCACAGAGCCTGGGAGATGGAGTTTCAAAGAAAAAAGGTCATTTCCATAGATTAATCATGTGGACATGAACAGGGTGCTAGAGGAGAAATCTTTTAATAGGATACTTCAGCAATTTCAGGAGTTAGTCAACAGCCTGATTAAGATTAATCTCATTAATCTTGAAGCTGCCATGTGTTTACACACACTCTGATTTCAGAGACTCGATTTCATTTTTAAATCTTCAAAGCATAATCTTTTGATTTGTATATCTGTGGTCCAAAATATTGGTAGTTTCTCCTTGGGGAAAATATTGACTATGTAACTACGGTTTTAACATGTTTATATATATATATATTTAAATATATATATTTATATATATATATATATTTACTCCGATGAGGATATTTTGTATCAGACTAGTAGAAGTTTTGCACCGCCACTGCGCAGTTCGTTGTTATTTATGCTAACAGAATTATGAAGTGCTATGCATTTCCTGGATCTTATGTAAAAAGACTTGCAAACTAATTCCGTGGAATAAGGATAGCTAGAACGGTCATTTAGAAAGTGAAAACAAACAGAAATAGTTGACCTAATATGAGGTATTGGGCTGGTAAGAGAAGGCTTGCTATTTTCTTTATTTACTTGAACTTGTATTTGGGAGGAGATGTGTTGGGAGGGTTAGCAATAGAAGACCTATAATTTAGCATTTCAGCAAAAGCTTTGGAGCTACCCTGAGACTTGCAGATGATGCATCAATCCATTTGTCAGGTATTTGCAATTCCCACTTCAAAGAGAACATACAAAAATAATGAATACTGATCCCAGAAAGCTGTTTATAGGCAATTTATTAAATAAAAAGCTACCAAAAGGAAAGATGCAAACTTGATTGCTTCTGCCAACTCTTGTTAGTATATCTGTTTTTTTTGTTAATGATGAGTTGTATATGTACTTAATTAAATCACCTTTAGCTGTGTCTTCAAAGAGAAGCTGTCCAGTTTTTCTACATTATATGAATCATAATTTCAAAATGAAATATAGTTCACCTCTATAGAATCAAATTTCAGTAATAGAATCCAATGAAACTAAGGGATATCTGTCAGCTTTAGAGATTCTTTGAAAACTCCATTTCACCTTCATCAGGATATGTTCAGTGTCATGCTTTTCTTTTATATCTACTTATTTGTTGGTTTGGCTTGTGAAAAGCTTTGAGGTAACTTTGTGCAATGTGCTGCATAAAAGAAGCTGCAGAAGCATGCTATTCCTCAATACATGCAGATCTGGTGTAGAAAATCAGCAAATCTCCCAAATTCCTTTAGGCATATGGTTTACAGTAAAATGGCTTATGGCTGTGTAAACATCAATCACAGACACAGGAAATATATATTTTTTTTTAATCCAGATTTTTCTAATTCAAAAACTGCTTGCCAGGGGTAAACGCATCATTCTGTATCCCCTTCAACTTTTCACATTTGCTTTTCACCATTGCCCCCAAGTCTCACTGTTTAAAGAAGATGCTTGCTGAAAAAGCATGTTGTCTTTATTGAGCATGCACAAAAAAGAGTGCCTGGGTTATGCACTTCAGCTAAAGTGAATCAGTCAATGTATGTTAGGGAAAAATGTTAGTAACATTTTTCAGCTTTGGAACATGACTTGTAACTGGACTCTGAGCTGCTTTTATGTCCAGACTTACTGAAGTCAGATGATTAAGCTACTTAAAGAGGTTCTGAAATCAAGACTGTTCTCTTTTGAAATGTGGAATGAGTTTCTTCAAATCCTTGCAAAAGAGTCAATTTGAACCCAGAGCTAAGCCTTTATCTTGGTTTGGCATCTGATAAATAGTGTGCTCTCAATAGCAATGACAAATTTAAAAATCAAGCTTGATGAAACTCTGCCTGTAGGGGAAGTTTACAGCACTGGTCAAGAGGACACAAGGCCCAGAGATCTCACCTCGTGTAAGAGGCTCCTGAAGTTCAATTTTTATTGAAGGCACATGTGCTCTAAATCAGCCTTTGCATCTTTGAATTTATCATCCTGGGAATGCAGGTACTCCCGCCATATTTTGATCTTTCATATTCCAGTAAACTGCTAATTTACAGCACTTTCATAGTTAAGATTTACTTCCCTCCCATCCCTGCTATATGCACATATCCGTATATAATTCATGAGGTAGATTTAAGTTACATTGCTCATTGTGCATCTGTGTTGACTCAGAGACACTTTGTACAGAAAGTCTCTCCCAAGCAGCCTTCCACTTGTGCCTTCTCCCTTCCAAGGAGGGGGAGTAATTTGCTGCTGCAATTTTCTTCTCAGAGCAAACACAGCTGGCCACCTCCTGAGGCAGAGAGGTAGGTGCAGGGCAGCCTCTCTTCCCATGGCTTGTCTGCCCACCGGTGTGTGCGAGTAGGTGATGGAGGAAGAGAGGTCTAGCAGGTTGCTGGTAATTACTTCTCATCTGTCGAAGGGCTAGCCAGACCCTTAGTCGTAACAGGGTTTGTGTGGAATCTAAATGCCAACTTGACTCCTCAAGGAGGAACATGAGATACTGGAAAATCTCTTTTAAGAACTGCTCGTTTCTGATCGAGAACTCCCGATGAGTTCTCTAATTAGAAATATGTCATAGACATTATCTTCTCAGCTTCTGCATTTATTCCTTGAGACTATTATTCTCGTGTCTTCATGAGTTCATTTCATCTTTCTGTGTTTTCTCCCTTAAAGAGCTAATGTTTTTCACTTCATACTTTCAGCTCTTGCATAATTACAAATTCAATGTCACAAATTGTGTGTGCAGATTAGAAATAAACGACAAGATGAGAAGAATTTAATGCAACAAAAACACATTTTTAGTGTAAATATGAAAGGAAACAATGTCTTTTTTCTCAGACATTTATATAAGTTATAATTACGGCATATATAAATTTCTATATATCTGTATTCACATATATAGTTAGTGCTTATTTTAAAAAAGCATTTTTCAACAATTATAACAGTATAACATATTTGTAAGTATTCATTCTCTACATCTTTTTGTATTTAAGAGTAATTTACTTTAGACCATTTATATTTTTGCTGGAATATTCACTGAGTTTCTTCCTCTGGAGAAATAGAAGCAGTTAAAAAAAACCAAAAAAAACTGTGAAGCCTGCAAAATTGTATCCCTCTAAGTGAACGAGAGATAGACATTAGGTATTACAGAACTAAGAGAAAAAACAGCTGCTACAACTAGGAGAAATGCAGAGAATATGGAAGTAAACAGATGTTTAAAGAAGGCAAGATGGAATTTAAAGTAGGACCAATCTGAACTTTCAGTGGCACTGCTCAGAGCAGAGATGTAGTTCAGCTGCGATGCAAACTTTGTGTAAACACAAAAGGGTTTGAAAGACAAATTATTTTCTTCAGTACTGACTGAGCACAACAGGCTCTGATCCAGTGAAGCATATAACTATATTTAATCTACCTGTTCCTTTAAAAATCAACAATTTCTCTCCTCATTACATATCATATTTTTGTGTTTGTGTAAAGCTCTGGTGAGCGTTTCTTATTGGGATGGCAGGCATAGTCTGCAGTGCTGATTTGGAGCTGAAGTTGGGCTCTTCAACTGCTATAACTACAGAAACCTGTACACAAAGTGAGCCAACACGTAAGCAGATTGCAAACGTGTACAGATTGCACAGCTCTCAGTGAGTATTTGGACTAAAATTTTTTGGTAAGTCTAACTTCGTACTATTATTGAAAATGTGACTTTCCTTGAGGGATTTTGCATGTGTTTAGCTTCATAGCAGAGCGTAAAAGCAAGACACCTTCCATCAGTTTATATTAACTAACACCATATGGTTTACTTTGGCGTTCCCTTTCCAGCTGGATATATGCTGTTTAGCATATTGCCAATATTAGTCTAAACTGAGAAGATTCATTCAAATGATCTAAAAAATAAATTAAACAACAAATTAAAAAGAAATTTATTCTAGGTAAAATCCAAGACAACATGAACAACCCAAAGCTTGATTAATTTAGAAATGAATAGAAGCTCAAGAGAAAAATGAAAAAAGGGCGATTGGCCTTAATTTTAGCTGGGAGAAAAGGACAGGACTTGGATAATGAAACAATAGGACCATATGTGTACGTTTAGAAATCTTTTCAACAAAAATATCTGCAAGAGGGTTCATTGATTTATTTATAGCACCAGTTTTAAAGAGCTATATAGTATGCATGCATACAAAATCAATTTTGTTCAGCTAAGCCAAACACAGCTCAGGAAATTTCACATCCACTGAAATATATGCTTTGAGATTTCCAAATGGAGCCAGTTTTAATGATGGAGTCCTAGCTATTTAGCTGAACAGTTTGTTGAAATAGTAAGGTTCACTAATAATAGGAAAAAGAAATACTAAAAATCTTTACTGATAGGCCCTTAAATTCTGTGCTGAAAGACAGTAGACAGGATAAAAGGCTCAAAAAAAAAGATGGAATGGATAATAGAAAGGCACTGCTTTTGCTGAAATATTTTTTTTTTATTTAGAAAACATCCTCTCTTAGAAAATAATTCAATAGTTGTAGGGTTATGTTCAGATTTTTCATAATATTTCCGGTTGTTCCTATCTGTGGCTCTCAGGGTGGCGAGAGGGTTTACACTATCTAAGATATCGGACATTTACATTTAGCATCCAAATCTTCACTAGAAACCTTGTATTTTGTACATTAAAAATAAAATTATGCAATTCCTTGATACTGTATTTATTACAGATGTGTGAAGATAACATTTAATGGTCAATATATTTAGCTAAGAGGAGACTGTTTTAGTGATTCCTTCTCTTCCAGCTTCTCTTCCTTTGCTAAATTGAAGTCTGAGCTCTGAATGCAACACCTAAGAACACTTTCTGTGAAAATTCAAAGACTTTCTATAATAGAAACCACTCCTTTGTGTGAGATTTATCTGAACGGTGTCTTTTTAAATTTAAGTATGCATACAAAGAAGACATAGATTAAAGAAAATCTTTACACATGCAGTTAAAATGTTCAACTCTAACCAGGTGGTTAGCTACAGAGCTCTCGTTTTCACATATAGAGATATTTTGACTTCTACACAGTGTCATCAGAAAAAAATATGGTCCAAATGAAACTATTTATTCACCTCAAACTCTTAAAGGGCACTTGTGACAGAATATGAGCTGCAAGGAAAGGTGATATGAGACACCAGGCTGACTCACATGGAAAGAAAGCTTTCCAAAATGCATCACTTAAATGGTTTAGCTACAGCCCCCACAAGGAAAAATGAAGCAGAATGAAGTCAATAGCTGCTTTTACAATAACAGTAAGAAGAAGAAGAAGAAAAAAAAAGTTGTAATAATGTGAAAGGTCTGCACCCAGAGTGTCAGAAAAATAAATCACTGCTCCTAAGGTGTCAGTTTACTCCGTAACTTAAGATACACTGTACTGACTGGTGTAGCTACACTCAGGGTGTAGCAGTGCCTTGAGTGAGCATCGTTTTAACTTTAGTGTGTGCAATAGGGAGGAGTGAGCCTGGATAGAGAGGAAAGTGAAGTGTTATTCCCTTAGAAACTATGAGAGGATAAAGCTGAATAATGCTGTCTATTCAAATTTATTGTTAGGATTCCTAAGACTTAAATGCTATCGAAAGGAATACGTGATGTAAATTACACGTCTTCAGAGAACCTGCAGGAACCTGGGGCTGCCCATGGTGCAGAGCTACCAATCTCCCTGCCCTTGGCTGCCTATTGACTTAATAGCATCATTAGGGAAGGAAGCAGTGGGCACTTTCCGTAAACTGGAAATCTCTGAAATCTTGAGCAGTTTTATGCCATACAGCCACCAAATAACGTTGAGCATGTCGCTGATAATTCACTCAGAGAAACGGTGATATCTTGTGTCAGACAGAAATATTATTATCATCAATAGGGCATTAAAAAGGTTTAAGGAGCATTAAATATAGAGCCAACTGCTTGGGGTTAATTTAATTGAAATAGTTTTTTCTTTAGGAGATTGAATTTAAATGGTGTCTTTTTCAATTTCATGTTCAAGGAAAATCAAAGTGATTTGTGAGTTAATTTTTGGAACAACCTACTTGTTTCAAAATGATGAAATATTTTTTTCTTATTTAAAGCAATTAGGGGAATTGTCAGCATTTTTTTTCAGACTTTTTCTTTAAGAGGAAGGGCTGATCTGCAGCATTGGTGATTTTTATTTGGACAAGAAACTAATTTTAATCATTGAACTATATTCTGTTGCATTCTAAATTTAGATTAAGATACCACTCCTAAATTCCTTGCTGTGATTTATTATGATAAATTATGTTTGGATGTGTCTGGATTTGTAGCTGTTACTAAAAAAATAATAGATCTTCTGTCATTGAACATATATTCCCTTTTTTGGTTATTTTGAAGTTCTTGTTTGATTATACTGTCTTATTGAATAAGGAACCAAAATTGCATGTTTCTGGAATTCTATAGATTTCTATGTGCTATAGAGGCTACAGCTTGTTGAAATGTTTGATTATAAGAAGGCAGAAGAATATTTCATTTCTTTACAAACGTTACTCCCTTTTAATCAAGTTCAGAGTGAGTGTTGCTGAATGTTTGACATGCATCTTTGTGTATTTTTCTAATTTGAGAAGTATAAAAGTCAACAGATTGCATCACTAAAGCTCTTTACATTGTGGCTTTAGCTCTAAGGCTATGGCAAACTTTTTTTTACGTTGCCTTGCTAGTGACTTCCCAGCCTCTTTTAGGAGACAGACGATTCTAAGGAGACATGGTTTTTTGTTGTTGCCTTTACTTCTTTTAGTGGTAAATAGGAGTTCAAGTGTGTTCAGCCTTCTCTTGACAAGCAGTGTCTTTTGAGCTACCTTAAAGCTTTCTAAGAGAGAAAGAGCCAGTGAAAGAATCAAAAATAAAAAAAAAAAGGAAAAAAACAAACAAGTTTAGTGAAGATTTCTCTCCATCACTGCTCCCTGAGAGTCTTACTGAAGTGCCTAAGCCGTCAGTTCATTTTCTTTGTGCTTATTTAGTCCTGCAGCCACCCCCAATAGATGGGTGCCATACTATGTGGTGCCTTAGTAATAGGGCTTTTACAGGAGTGGGGCTAGGCTGAGTTCAAGGGACAAATTCATCTCATTGATTGCACTGGCAATCCAGAGTGAATGCCTTTTTCTGACAATAAAATACTAAATAAGCCTTTGTAATACCTTTAATGCAAGCTCATACTTGTGTCCTAGGTATTTTATGACGAAATGCCATAGACAGAATTGCTCTGTCAAAGAGAAATTCTTTAACTGTAGATAGACTAATCTGGGGTCAGCAACTTGTATAAATGCATATTACAGGTATGGTGTAATTCCATTACATATGGAAGCTATTGCAATTTTAAAATTTAATAAATGTTTGACAAGAAGTATTGATGTAATTCCCCAAAGAATAACAGATTAAGCTGAGGCTTCTTAATGCGGCTTAAAATGCTTTTAATAGCTTTTTGTGCAAGAACTTGGGTGACATTTTTTAAGAGAGATGATGAAGCTTTTCGGTAGTCTAACCTGAAGATCAGAACAACATAGAATATAGTTATCAGGGTCAATCCACAGAAACTCTGACTAAATTGTGGTTGAAGCCTTCATGTATGAAGTCCTATCAATGGGCCCAAAATAACTGGTAGCCTTAAAGTGTCTAGTGGCTAGGAAGAGTGAGACTCATTTGGAAAAGGGCAAATTTAAATGGAGAATTCTTACATCTTTTGTTTAGCCCAGAAAATCAAGGCTCAATTTTCTAGAGGATTATAGTCCCAAGGATTGCCAGCAAAACCATTCCCAAATCCACTTTTTAAAAATAAAATACATCTGAAATATTAAAGAGAATGTAAGCTTGTTCTAAACATGCCTTAAAAACGGTTTAACATCCAAAAATGAAGCTTTAGTACCTAAATTAAACATTGAATTGCTCCTTTGATTACCAAGCTTAAATTAAAACAGAAGGCAGAGTATTTTTCTGCAGCTTACTGTTAGCATCACAGATGATATCCTTCCAGATGGTTATCGCCAACTCTGAACCAATAAAAGCTTACATGCAGTTAAATTTATTTTCCAAATGTATTTTGTTCCACCTGTTACTTTAATGGTCCGTGGCTATTTTAGGGGAGCTGTCATTTCACGAGGTCTTGCAGCTTGTTGCTGTGTAAGTTTTTAAGCTGATAACACATATAGTGGAGGTTTTCTGGCATGTGCAAGAAGAGAAGGTACTTCTCAGGGATCTCAATTAATCTTCTGAAAGTGAGATGATTTGCAAGTGGGTTAGGTAGTTTGATACATGAAGTTTGAACTTCAGAAACTTGGAGCTAAGTTTGTTGGGGTAATCCTAAAGACTCCTAATCCTAATAAGTCCTAATGACTATGGCTGCAGAAGATGGTGATGAAATTCCTGCTAAATGGACCTGGTCTATGTCTGAAAAGCTGGGTTTTCATTCAAATGAGAACTCACATGCTTAAATGTTCATTCCAAGTCTATTAAAAGCTTTGAAATATCTTTCATTTAAAAACAGAATGGGAATATCAGACTTTACTGTAGAATTTCCTTTCGAGCTCCTTTTCTGAAAACATGTCACAACAGCAGCCCTGTTTATCCTAAATACACTCTGCCAACTCTTTAGGGTATAGTAGCTGTCTTTTCTCACTGGCAAGTGTTCAAGGGCAAAATGACCCTTCTATTATTTTTATGCATTTTTGCCTGTGCAAGCGTCTTAAAAACCTCCCCAGTGTTTTAAGCATCCCCAAGTTACTGGCTTTATCATTGCAATTTATAGAGGTGATGCAATTTTTCAGTGAGGCAGTGCTATTCTGTGGATTTTACTTACCTCAAAAAGCTCAAAAAGGGAAATGAAAGCTTCCTCACCTGGATTTTCCCACTTAAAGAAGATTTCAATATACTGTATGTATTGTTCTTTTCATTCTTCCACTTTTTTTCTTGAAACCTTTATTTTATAAATGCTATAACTGAAAGCTAATTGTTAATAGGAACGTACAGCATTCTTTATTCTCAGTGGGCAAAATATGAACTTTAATGAAACTCCAGTAGAGGGTGAATTGCTGATACGAAAAAAGCTTTGGGATGTTTATATTTGAACGTTAATTATTGCACTGATTTCCCTGTCAAGTGCCATTAAGTTCATCAGGAAAAGCACAAAAACAGACTCAGACTTGCAGGTAGCTGATTTAAGCCCAACCCACAGTGCCATTAAGATATTGGTCATAGTGGTGACCAATATCATATGGTCATTGCAGGGAAATGTAAGCTTTACAGGTGTGTCACTTTAAATGCCTTTTTGTTTGTGTTTTTGAAAAGAAAATCAAGTTTATCAAAAGTGGTATTTTCAAATTTGCAAATGAAGTTGTCAAAAGTGAATTTTATACCTTTATAAAATTAATACTATAATAAAAGAAAATGTTTATTAACCTTATCATCTCCTCATTAGCATCACTCTTGTGACTTCTGCAAGAGATTGGAGAACAACTAAAATGTCTCATTTGCATTTTGCATTTCTAACAAAATCATATTATTCTGTTTAAATTATGGCTAATGTCATTGTAGTGGACTTATATATAAGAAATTGATTACCCTATTTCTTCTTCTGTAATGGCCTCATTATATTTGATTTTTTTTTGTGCTTCATTCTTTTTCTTATTGAAAATAATGAGTATGCAACAGTGAGATCGTTAATTTTTTATACGCATTTTTGTTTCCACCTAGTACTTCAACTGAAACATATCGAATAGTGTGACAACAATAAACCCACTTTAACTGTGAACATCTGTGAGTAAAATGAGGCTGTTTGTGATAGCCAGGATTAGCTATAAAAAGAGAAAAAAATAATACCTTGTATGTTTTCAAATAATGAGATAAATTGTAGGTTGAATGTACCTGTTAAATCATGTTGTCCATCTCAAAACTGGCAAATAATTTTCTTTGTACTGCTTCTCATACTTCCACTCTTGTCTCGGGAATTGTCATTTGTTGTTAATATATGTAAAGCAATGAGGCCTGTGGTCAAGAACCAGAACTGCGTTGCACTGCTGCTGTGTAGATATAGACAGAAAGGATGTTTTGCTCCAAAACCATGAAATATTAGAATTTAGGCAAATGCACACAAATTCATGGGTGGCTTAAGGGAACAGTGGATTAATGTTGATTGCATTAGAGAAAATGATTTCAGCTCGACAGCAGCAGTTGCTGTCACGTGCTGAGATTTTGGTTTATTTATTTCTTGGGGAGGGAAGTTTCAAGATCAAGAACAATAATGAAGAAGGATGAGATGCTTATGGAGAGGGTTACCAAAGATGCCCTCAGCTGTGCGACCATGAAAGTGAAAACTTTATCAGTAGATGAGGTAGACTAACGCTGTAAATGTATCTGTGTGGTA
Organism: Nothoprocta pentlandii; assembly: GCA_013398315.1. NCBI lineage: Eukaryota > Metazoa > Chordata > Aves > Tinamiformes > Tinamidae > Nothoprocta > Nothoprocta pentlandii. The sequence continues at coordinate 1,624,486 of VZSG01000031.1, forward strand.
GTCAGCATTTTGATAGTAAATAGTAGTTGGAAATGCATCCTGCAGAGTTTGAAAGATAAAATATATCATAAATGTTAAATATTACATTATGGAGACAGGAACCATTTAAAAAAATGGGCTGGGGATGTTATCTTTGCAAAAATGTTATGAATGGACACAGCAAAATAAAATAAAGAGAAGGAGAAGAATTTAGTATGTGTCCCAAACAACACTTAAATAAGCAGATTAATAAAGTATGCTACTCTTCTTTTTGGAAAAGGCATCTTTGGTCAGTTACAGAGTTTTTGGGGGTTGTGATATCTAGTTTTTTTCAAATTATTTTTGATCGTCAATACTCTTTCTATTCCATATGTAATTACAAATGAGAATAATTGCTTATGTAAAATTTGATTCTGCCTCTTCTGATGCAGTCTGAACAGTGTCTTACCCTGAGAACAAAATTGGTTTGTGGATTGCAATGAAGTAAAGCATGTTTACCTTTCAAGCAGATATCACTCTTTATTCTTCTACACAGCATTATAAGATTCATGAATGATCTATAGTATTCATAACACTGTAACTACTGCGTATCTGCTTAGATCCACCAAAACTCATAAATCAAGCCATCGCGTCATTAATCATTTTTCATAATTCAATTTCTTGACAAGTTTCTGGTGTTGAGGTGCCCAAAACTGTGCATCGTACTGCAAATATTTCATCAAGTGCAGTACAGACAGGGATTCTTACTCTCTCCCAGGATGTAATGCAGCTGTGCACTTGCCCAACAGGATTTCAGTACTGCAGTGCAGAACATATTGGTTTGTGTTTACTGTATGATATACTAAAATCATATTTATGTGGGATGGCCAAAGTTGCCCCTAAGTTGTATAAAGTTTACATATTTCAAAATGCTCACTTCTGCTAAATGTGAATTCGTTTATTTATTTGACAATTCTATTAGCTTGAAAACCTCAGGTTGGATTTCATTGTTTCCTTCCTTTCCAGTGATGCTCTGTATTTTGCCCGTATTTCTCTGTTGCCTGCAGAATTTTCTATAGGGTTTTTTTCTTGAAACTAGCATTAGTTCAGCTCCTTAAAACTTTGTCCACCTTTTTATTTTTCAGTTAAAATCATAGTAATTTGAAAGAACTTCAAGAACTGAAAAAGAACTTGAAATGAATGGAAATCTTTTGAATTTACTGTAATGTAAAACACTCTATCATGTAAACTCAGGCCTGCAATTTCCATTTATGCAGTTTTCTTGAAACACATACATATAAAAGGCATTGGTCCTTCAATTGACTGCAGTGACACTTCATATACAAACCAACTGGAATTACTTTACAGCTTCATTTTTATGTTAGGGTGTATCATTTATTAAAATCTAAGGATCTCTGTCTGCCTCGAGAAATGTTTGTGGAAAGCAATTTGTAGTTGGAACATTCTATCAAGGGAAGTATCGGCTTCTCTGTTGTTTGACATTTTCACATCAAGACAAAAAGCCATTCTGGAGGAGTTAATTTAGTTAGTGAGCTCATACAGGAGGAAAACAAAATTCTATCAGCAGACAAATGCAAAAGATAAAACTATCTGACCCTAAAGATTGGATTTGCCCCCACATATCTTAGGTATTTTTGTACATAGGGAAATATAAAAACTTCTCTAATGTTGTTAGTCTTAGGGTAAGATTCAAACCAAATACATAGAATAAATTTTTCTCAAGTAGTTATATCAAGACTTTATTTTAAAAAGTGTTTTTTTTTTCCCCCCCTCAGGAAAGAAAGCAGTTGTATATGAAAGGCATTGATAAGAGTGAAAGAAAAGCTATGTTTAATGTATTTGCTGTAAAATGAACACAGGAAGATCTTTCCCTTCATTTCCTAGGTGGTTTATAGGACAAGTTGCTTGTAAAAATCTCCCTTGTCAGCATAACTTGCACGGCAAGTTGCATTCATTAAGACCCACATCATGGCCATTCATATACCTTTAGACCCAAACAGGGTCTCCATTGAAGTCTTCCAGGTGATCAAGGCAGATTTAATCTATCTTCAGGCACCTTACCTTGTTTTGCTCTTGCCTGGGAGACAGCTTAGTCATATTCATAGTGGTCAGTTAACCAGGAGGTAAGATTCCTGCCAGTCTTACAGCATGAGCCATAAAGGAGCTCGTGCGTTCAGAGCAAGCCAGGGAAGAAAGAAGGACTGGCCCAATCCGGCAGCAGGTAGATCAGCTTAGCTGGGAGAGCAGCCTGAGCCCTTGTCACTCAGTCTCCTGTTCTGTAATTATCTTTCCCATCCAACTGAACACCAGTGAACATAGTAGCTCTCCAAACACTGTAAATAACTATAGCTCACTAATATGTTTTTAAATCAACCCCTTAGGATTTGGAGAGCTGTTACCAACATCTTTATTCAATGTATAGTATGTGTATGCATGTGCTTGCAATGAAAGCAATTATTTGATCGCATCAATATAATTGATGCAATTGATTGCAATTGTTGATGTAATATAGTATATTACTATGTATATACTATATATTATGTATATATAGTATATATACTATGTACTATACTGTTACTATGTATATACTATATAGTATATAATATGTAAGTATAATGGATGTGCATTTAGTATAAATATATAGATGTTAGGAGTACTATTTTCATTATTACTTAGAAGTATGATATTAGTGATCAAATCCAGAATTTCTGATTATTTTTTCACTTGTTTCTAAGGATCATTGTCCATAGGAAATTATTATGTATGTGTGTACTTATATATGCACTTATATATACCCTAAAAGAAAGCAGTCACAATGGAGAAGATTTTTTTCCTAGTAATTCTGCAGCATACTATAAGTGACTATAAAGTACTTAAAATGGTAGGTAGAACAAAGTGGTTGGTTGGTTGGTTTGTTTGCTGGTTTGTTTGTTTTTCTGATGGTCTGAAATATTTGGCCGGAAACTCCGCATGTGCTTTTGCAAACTTGCAGTCTAACGTTGGAGAAGGATTTGCTCTAGGTCCATTTGTACAGTAAGAAAATAAAATGAGCAAAGCGGTCAGGAGTGGTAGACTTGCAGGGTTAACTTTTTTCCTATATGTGTTTCACAGACGTTTGACAGAAGAGAAAGGAAAATTTCCCTTTTACCTGTTATTGCAGAAGTTCCAAAATAACCTGCAGATAGGGCCCGTGAATAGGATTAACTGCTACAGGAAGTTCTGCAGAGAAATCTTCTCACAGCTAATGGAACAGAAAGCCTTTAAGTAATACCTGTTCTTTCACTGGCATGTCTTCTTTATGCTGAAATCTTTAGTCCAGAATTCTTTCTTTAGACTTTCATCGTAATAAAATGAGATTCTTTTTCTATCCCTTCATTTAGAACATAAGCTTTTTAATGTGCAGGTACCGAGGGGAATCAAACTGCTGATAATAAATATTCTGAGCGCTGGTATTGTGCTTGATGTTGCATATAATAAGAGACAAAGAGCTTTCAGAATCAAAACATGGCAACTAGAAAACAATAAAGCACCAAATGGGCTAGTGTACTTAAAAGGGAGCAGTTAGAGGTGGAACTATTTTAACAGCATTTATTTCTTTTATAAAATATTTTTGGTTTAATGTAATGTTAGGAGAACTCACTCCCCCTCCTTTCCTCTTTTTTTTTGGAAGATCACTGCAGGGTATCTCTGTGAACGAAGGCTGCTGCTTCCCGCTTTGCAGGAGATCAACATTATCTTTTGCACACAGGCAGCAAAGGCTCTTCAGACACAGGCAGTAGCTAAAGAGGTAGGAAGGTAAAATAACCACCAACTGAAGGCAGGTTTTCTGGAAAGGAGGCGAAGGCAGGAAGCATAAAGGAAGCGTGTGGTTACAGGAGAGCCAACACACCGAGAGGAAGCACACGGGGCGAGCGCTTGTTGTTTGCTGAGTTACAGGGGCTCAGCAGTGCTGGACAGGAGCACGGCTGCTAAGTCAGGCTCTGTGAAACCTCCCTATTGAAATGCAGACTAACAGGATTTGCCATTCTGAGCTGTTTGCTGGATGTTTGACTGCTCTTTTTTTTTTTTTCCCCCTTCCTTTTTGAATGAAGTAAAGTGCTTGTCATTGGGCCTCCATCGGGAAAGGAGAGGTTTCACTCAACCAATTTTGCTAGATAGTGTAAATACAAATTATAAATCTATTGGCTTTACATTTAAAGCAACGTTGAATGTACTCATTGAAGAATCCTAAGGGCAGAGGTGGTTAATTAGTGCAGAATGGATGGAGTTTGTTTTATGAACACACTTAAGGAAAACAAATATCCTGCAGATGTAGTAGGACTTATAAAAAAAATATGAACTGAACAGTTTTGGAAGCATTCACTTCAAAATATTCAACACGTTCTTGAATATTGGGATGGCATTTTTTAAAAAAACATAGGAAAAAAATAAAGAACTGATTGCATTTGCTTGCGTATTTTCATTTAAAAAACAACCAAAAATGATTTTCAAGTGAAAAAGAGAGAAAAATCACATCCCATCACATTGCCAGTTACTTGCAGACTCCGTATGCTGCATACACTTTTGTACTGAATGTTCTTCTTGAAGATTCTTGTCCTTTTTTCAGAGATTTTTCAGTTAGGATTTCATATTGCAGAATAAACCACCACTTTTATGAAAGGAAATGGCACATTTTAGAGACTAACATTCAGTTTTATAACACGAGGATGTTGTTCATCCATCACTGATAGTGATCTCTCCATCACTTGTTTGTGATCTTTAAAAAGCTGGAAAGTCTTCATGATTGCTTCTTGTTACTCCTGCTTCTCTGCAGGAGTCTATCCCTTTATCACAATACCTATATTCATAGCACAGAAAGAGGAGCCAATCTAGATGTCAAGGCTGTGCAATAAAAGGAGAGTCACCTTCTGCAACAAAAGGGAAAAACAGACAAGGCAATAGCTGCAGAGGGTGATTTTATACATATTATAATATATTGTAACTCATGTGTCAGTTTTATTGCAGAATCACAGAATGGTGAAGGCTGGAAGTTGGTATCACTGGTTCTAATAAGATGTGGTCTTCACTCTCTCTACTAGAGAATTAATACTGCTAAGAGAAATGAGCAAGTATTTCCTCACTGCCTGCAAAGTACTCAGATTAAATGGGCTTTACTAATGTTTGATATTTTACATACTCTTGTATAAGTCAAAAAAATAGAATACAAAATGTCCCCAAGCCTTCTTGGTAAGACTCTTTTCTGAAAGTCCTCTTTTACTTACAGACTTGTTAAGGAGCAGTTGTTTCGTTTTAGCTGAAGGTAGGGCATGTTCCAGACACCAGATACATGATTAGAATGACAAGTATAATTTTATTTATATGAATGTCTGTTTTTCAAAAATTTCCATACGTGTTGCAGTGCGGATGCCTAACACCCGCATGGAGGAACTGAGAGATTCTGATCCTTCTTAACCCTGTCTCATGGGCACTCCTGAAAATGTCCACAGGGGCAGATTAGCCTTTAGCCGTGACTCAGTGGCCTACAGGCCTTTCCAATGAGCTGCTTCTGAGGACTTCAGCCCACAGACTGCAAGGACTGCATGAGGTGCAGCAACATCTCAAGTTGCAGCAGAAGTGGATGTTACTTCTCTGTCAGGGATCTTTCTTATCCCTGGTTACAAGAAAGTGCATTTACGTCAGTTTCACCCTCTACAAAATACAAAATTCCTTAAAAATTCATTTAACACACTCCACCTCCTAAAAAAAAAAAAAAAGAAGAAGAAGAAGAAGAAAAAAGAAAAGAAAGAAAAAAAAGTTCTTTCTTGCCTCTGCTTTATCCATTGACAATTGAATATGTAGCACTTTGCCATGGTTCCTGAAGCAAAATATCTAATGGTCTGATGGGCCTGTTTTATGAGCCATTTTTTCCTCCTCCTCCTATTACCCTATTTCCCTGGAATTTTCTTGCATGTAGGGACAAAGAAGGGCCAGTTATGTCCTTGGAGAGTGACTCACTATTCAGTATGTATGCCAACCCAAATCCTTGTGTTATTACTAGCCATGTTTAAGCCCTGAAGTTAGCTTGGTTTGTTTTTCCTTTATCCTTTCCTCTTTCTCATGTTAAAAGAAAGCAAGCACCAGAGCCTTCCCTACCATGTGACCAAGAACAGGAAAATAAGATGTCTAATCTTAAGGTTCTGGACCTTCACCCACTCCTAAAAACATTTGGGCTGGACTCTCAAGTAGACACACTCTTTACATGTTCAAACTTCCATAATTTGTGTTATTTGTGTTATTGATAAAAAATCATAATTTCTCCACTTTAAGCCATGGGTCCCATTTTTCTGCCATCATTGTGGTACTCAGCTTTTTCTGCTCATGTATTTTATGTTAGACTTTGTAGTCAAATTCACTACTTCCTGGGCTATGAAGTAAAATATTTTTTAGGTTCAGTTTGTGAAAAATGAAACCAGCAGATTTACAAACATTCAGATTTTTTACCTATTTCTCTAATAGTATCATCCTTTGAACTCAATTTCATATTGAGTTCAAAATAACAGAATTCTGTAATTTGCTTTGAGAATTTGATTGGAAACAACTAGTCTTTGTTGCTTAAAATGTTTTGCTGTCTTACCTGAAACTCTTATACAGGGATCATTTAAGTTTATGTGAATTGGAGATTTTGTCCATTTGTTTTGTTTTGTTTTCTTAACTCATTGAAAGGGAACAGACCTTCAAAAACCAAAGACTTCAAAGAAGTTTCTCTTGTCTGTTCTCCTGAAGACTTCAGTGAGAATTATACCCCAGCACTTATGAACTTATGTGCAAAACTGCACTTTTCAATATTTATTGTTATAATAAATAATTGGGTAGATGCAAATATCTTGGTAGCTGCTCAGTTGCTCCGTCAGTAAAAGGAAGATTTTAATTACTCTATTGTGCTGCCCTAGATTTTTTTGCCCTTGATTTTTCATACACATTTCTCCTGACAAGAGGTACTTGTGGAGCAGAAGTTCAGGTGTAGCAACAATTGATGCACAAGGGAGAACATACTCCCTCTAATTCTCTAAAATGGACATACAGCACACTTCTTAGCCATGCAAAACCACTCTGAAATGTATTTACTGGCTGATATATCATCTAAATCTAGATATTTTCATGTGCATGATGTGGATTTAAAAACAAAGAAATGAACCAAAAAGCAGCAACAACAGAAGCATTTATTTTGCAATGCAAATGGCATGGACAAGCAAAGCAGTAGCACCGCTTAGATAAGCAGGCAGTTTCTCTCTGCATCCTTGCAACATCCTGGGAGAAGCCCTCATGGGAACAACAGCCTGTGGGATCTGGGCCCTGTTCTTCCTGACATCAGGAAGTTCCTCTGCAGCTTCCTCTGCAGCTTCCAGACAGTAACTGACTGAGATGGAGTTTTGGAAGGAATGCCCTTGTTTTCCTGCCTGCCTGCTGGTTGCGGCAATGCTATTTATTCTCCCCTTCTTATATACATTCCTTCTTAAAGCTCAGTCTGTTAAGCAAGAATAAGCAAGCAAAGCTATCTTTGTCAGACAGAGAAATCCACTTAAAACAGAAAGTACACGGTGCATCACTTGAGACAGAATTTGGAATTTAGGAAGGTGAGGTGAATAGCATGGGATCACTGAGAATGGGTCTGTACACACAGATGTATGGAGAAATATGAAGACCTACCTGAATGTGATTCATTATTTAGCATTATTTCTACCTGTAAAACAAAACTCTACCTGTGAAAGAACTCTGTGAATCACACAGAATGTTGTAAAAGCAATAAGGTTTCCACAATCATTTTTAGACAGAGTTCCTTGCAAGTTCCACCCCCTACCAAGAAACCCAAAGCACATATTGATGTGATACACAAATTCAGGGATAGGGTTCTGAGGAGCAGCAAAAATCAGTAGCACTTGAACTGTGACAGCAGGATGAGAGTGTATCATTTGTGAATTCTCAGTAAACAGGTATATACATTCATCCATCTTACATACATGAAAACCAATCGCTATATCTGAGGTATAGAATCCACCTTTTATGGAAGCAGAAACAGGTTAATCATTTATATAATTCTTTTGGAAAACATTAAATTGCTTTCAGATTTACAAGATGAGGGGGATAAAAAGGAATCTCACTTAAACTACTACATTTTAAGAAACGGTCAATTGGATTTCTTTTTTAAACTTAATTTCACAGTGCAACCTGGTACATCCACTTTTAGCATAGTGCACATTTTTGCAGGTTAATGTGTAGCTGGAACTCCTTGAAATGCAAGCTTTATTATGGAAATGCAAGCTTTATTATGGAAGTAGATTTAGGTAGGATTGGCATATGCAGCATAATATAATGTGTTTTAAAATTTGAGATGGAGACCATCTGTCTGAGGTGCAACAATAGTAAGGCGTGTGTGTGTGAAACACAAACCTCAGAAAAAGAAGTCATTCAAGCCTGCTGCTGCTGGCTTAGTTTTAATCGTTTTAAAAGGTCAAAGTGAACCTCATTTTGCTTGTTTAAAAAGATGATGCTAACAAGACATGTATTGATTTGCATTAAAAAAAAGAATTATTTGTCTTAAAATGGATGAATATTAACATTTTGAGACAACTGTTTTGGTTCAGCGACAATGATAAGCAGCTCCCTCAGTCTCAAAACAATACTGGAATGTCAAAGCTCTTTGATTTATTCAACTGCATAATTTTAAACTAACAGGTGAGACACAAGCAAGAATTCAAATGATCTAGTCATGAAGAAACAGGAGACTGATACCGCATCAAATGGTCTGAGAAAATGAGTTCTCTTGGGCAAGGTTCATGACGCGGTGGTAACACAGTCTGATCACCTCATTACCATGGATTTAAAATGCGAGTTCAGGATTACAAATACAAAAAGTGTTGGTTATTAGATAGATGGAGTCATATGGACACTGATGTCCCTTCTAATTTTTACTGTGGCTAACGGCAAGTGACTTTGCACAAGTTTAATGCATTTGAATCCAGTTCTTTCATTTTCCAACCCTTTCTATTTTCTCTTCCTATTTCTTCTGTTTTTTTCATTCATTTTCTCCTAGGATTCTAAGTGCAGATATTCATTTTGTCTTACTTTCACACAGGATAAATTGACAATCAAGGCTGGGCTGGAGACTTGTCATCTCCAGCAGAACAGAATCTTGCCCAGTTGGGCTGGTTTTGTTTGTTTGCTTGTTTGTTTTTCCTTGCTTGCTTGCTTGTTTTTTTTTGTTTGTTTTTTTAAAGCCAGTGCGACATAATCTGAATCTTAAAATCCTAAATCTAAGAGGATAATCATTAATCTTTCCTTCCCTTGGTGGTTGATGGTTGTTACGACTCATCATTATGCAGAAACCATAGAGTACCTTCTTCCAAACTCAGACTACATTTAATCTTACGAGAAAATACAAAGAATGAAATGCAGAATACTTTTTGTAGAAGATGTTCAGTCTCAGGAACCAATCACTCCTCCTAATTTTCCATGTAGACACCACCAAACTTTTCAGAATTTTATCTCTACATTTATTCCTTTAAACTTTTGTCCTGTTTTCACGGAAATTCATAAGGAATCTGATTCCTCATGTGGGATTCCTCCATTGTTGCCCTTCCTCTGTTTCTTCCTTTTTGGAATATGAAGACAACAGCTAGCTCAGCTTTCATCCATAAAATGAAATAAAAATAAATAAATAAATAAGCAAACCCAATAGTATCTGATCTCTTGCTAAGAAAGTAATCAATGTTTTTAATTAGAAGTGGAGAAAAGGGAGTTGACCTGAATTTTTATAGATTTTAACAGGTGGTAGTGGTTTCCGGTAATGTAGACCTTTGCAAATGAAAGGTACGAAATCTTTCTCTTTATTTATTTATATCCTTAGAGAGATAGGTAAGAGTAAAGGTCAAGTATAGCATGTTATGAATGAGCAATGTTTTTAAAAGGTGGAGTTTTCATGTAGACAGCATGAAAATAAGGAAAAGGATATGAAGCAGAATTTTACATATCATTTTATACAATGAGCCAGTACAGTCAACAGTATTTGGCAGATGTGCGTATATGTGTGCATGCGTATATGTGTGCATGCAATTGACTTACATATATATTTAAGTATTTGGGTGAGAAGCCTCATTTGTGCTTGCCAAAAGCTACAAAAATCCCAGTCCAGGTAGGCAGTGGAGTTGGAGGAGCCAGATTTTCCAAGCCAAAGAAATAGAGCGCTTTGCTCTGGCAAAACTTCAAAACTGACACTACATCAATGAAGAAAGAAAACCAAAGCAAAATGGCAAGAGTCAACACCTCACTACTTGGTTATTTCCAATTGAAAATTGTACTGATAGCAAAGAAAGTAGAAATTATCTGCCAATAATTAGATTTCTTTGCACACATCAATATTTTTTTTATAATTGACCATGCACCAAGACTCGTGAAGGCAAAGATTTTTTTCTACCTTTGCATTATTTAGAGAGATTGCATATTCTCCAGTCTGTCTAAATGTTTAATTCCCAGACCCAAAACACATACTTGTAATAAGATCTTCACCTAGCTGTCAACTTTATTTTTTGGCAACATAGAGAGACTCTCAGAGAAAAGGCAAGGGGATATGGAAGTGAAGGTTGTCTCTCCCACCTGCTTGCAGAAAGGTGTTTGATATGACCCTTCTGTCCTTGGAGATGAATGGCAAGCCTGCACCAGGTCTTCTAAAAGTGTTGTTGTTCCTGAGTGCTTCAGTGCCCCGTGCTTGAGTGCTCGTGAGGAGCACACACAGACGTGTGGCTAAAGCTCTGAGCAGCCACTCTGATTTCTGTAGTGAAGGCCCCAATGCTATATGAGAGCGAGTGGAATTCACTATTTCACCTTTTAGCAGGTTGGGCTGATGCAAACTGCCTGATAGTAGTCCCATAGGAAGCCTTGGGCTAGACTGGTTTTCATTTGTACAGTGCAGAAGTGGAGAAGTCTCCCAGTCTTTAACCAGTGCCCTAAACTACTAGGAAACTCTATTCTACAATTTAGGTAGAGAAAACATCCTTCATAACTGACATGTGAAATGACATTGAACTTTAGATATGTCAAGCTTAAGGAAAACAGCCAGCTAAATGTAGATGATTCCCCTTGGCAACTTTAACTGGCCTGTCCTTGAGATCCCTTTTTTCCATTCCCTTTCTGTGGGATAGTCTGTTTGGATCTTGTGCTCTTGTGTCTGTGCAGAGTGGAGCAGGCATTGCCACTGCAGGAATCTGTGGTTCCAGAGTAAACTACAAATCTGGGTAATAAATCCCAGAGAGATTTGGGAGAGGTGAAGATTCTACTCACCAGAAGAATTTTTAATTTTAATGATGGAAGGTACTCAAGAAAAAAAAAAAAGAATAGACTAAAAGAATAGAATATAGAATCTTAACCTTTGGAGACACTGAGTTAGACTTTTAGTTTAATGTGTGCAATTCTATTTCTGAAATATTTTGAGGGGAGGAGATTGTACCGTCTCCTTGCACCAATAATGCATGATTCATACTTTCTATTTCCAGAAAATCAGATAGAAATTTAAACCCAGTTCTTATTAATTTAGAACTTAATTCCACTATTTCCCTTCATAGTCATGAAGAATCAAAAGCATATGAGTAGAGTTACAGCAGATGAAAATGGTTTTCACATTTTTTCTTATTTCAAATTATAGTCAGTTTGGTACCTCTAATTGTAAAGATGTTTACATTATATAAAATATTTATTACATAGGCAAGATAGCATTGTCCTTATACTGAATCTAAAGGCATTTATCATGCATTTTTGATAGTTTTAAATGAACTTTACTGAGTAATCCACTATAATTCAGGCTTTGGAGTCATTTTTAAATCATTATAATTTTTTTTTTTTAAACTACTGGCTCAAAGTATTTCTCTCCTCACTGGAATCTCCTGCTCTGAATTATGGTGGACTGTGATCTGAGGGAGACTATTATCTTGCAGTAGTCTCCTTATTGAGATTATTGATCTCAATAGAGAAAGATTGGCGTATTGGAAAGCTCAAGATCCAACATTTTGCGATCAACTAGAGTTAAAAAATGGCTTGACAACATTGGGAATACAGTACTTATTCTTTACCCTGAAGTGAATCAAATATTAGATTTTAATATCCCAGTTTCACTAAACTACTTCAGGACTTTTTAGAAGTTCATAAGATAAATACGCTTATATATATATATATACACATATATACATATATACATATACAAAATAAAATATATACTACATACTAGATATATGAGCTTAGGTATATATTAGATATGTTTAGTTAGTTAAGTATATATTACAAATATATATTACAAGTATAATATTACAAAACGGATTAATTTTTTCTCATCTCTCCCATTTCTATATAAGTTTGTGTTCCTGCACACCTATGGTACCTATGTAACCTATATGTAACTGGAAGTTCTAGCTTATTTGCTAGCAGCTCTGCCTAAAACATCTTGGTCAGTAAATGCTTGCAGGGTAGATAGCAGTGTCATTTTTCTCCCCTCCACTACTCGTGCTATTTGGAAATGAATAGTGGGCCTTTAGGTTATGGCTATCAGGCCATGCTATGGCTATTCTTAGCTATTCCTTTTATTTATGATCACATAAAAGTCAGCTCAAATTTTCAGGATTTGTCTTCAATGTTAGATATCTCTCATTCTTCAAGACTTGATTCAGTGGGCCACTTCAGGCATCTACTGCCATCTGATTTGTCAACATCCTGCATTGTGTCCAGCTACTGTTTCAGAATATTTACACTTTCTGCTGGTCCTGTACCTGTGCAGACCAGGTAGATGAGGATGACATGAAACTCTAAGGCATCGAAGATACTATTACATAATATGTTGACAACTGAAGAAGCCCTCAGTGGCAAAGGCTTCCTATTCAGATAACAACAGAAAAATCCACTGAAAACACAGAAATATGCTTTTTTTTTCTTTTTTTTTATTTGACCCTATAGCCTTTACTTGAATAAAATCCTAATTAAATTTAGAATTTATATCTTTTACCCATGTCCTTTACCCTTTTCTATTGACATCAATGGAAATACTTAGAGTTTATCCTTTTGTTCATAGGAGGAAAATCTGGAATACTCTACTGCTCAGTGCAAAAGTTTAGCAGTACTCCGCCTGGGGCCTTACTGCATAATTTAGTGCTTCCTTTTGCCAAGTACAAACATTGCCTATTGAAATTTGTCAAATGTATATTAAACATTTAGTGCAGTATTAAGCAAATAGTATATTAATTTCTCAGGAATAACTTGACTTTTGCAAAAGGAAATGAAAAACCACAATTTCCTCATTCCATAGGGAACTAAGCAGATGTACAAGAAATGGGTGATATGATACCACTAAAATGAACAAGATCTAAGGAAGCCATTTCCTTTCATTGCTAAAACCTAAATTTTCAAATTTTAGAACAAATCTGCTGATGTGTTGCCACTTCATTGAAATTTAATGAATACCAAAAATCATCATTATATTTTCTTTTATTTTTGAGTCAGCTGAAATTCTATGTTTAAATAAGATTACTATTAAAAAGTCAGAAAAATAGAAATGATACCAAGAATGGTTAAAAAAAGAGAGTATCACAACTTCTGGAAATATATCTGGATAAATTTGTTTTTGAGAACCACCAATGTAATTAAGTTCTATGCTTCTGACACAACATCTTTGGAAAAAAATCTTTAGCAGAGATTCAGCAACTTTTCCCAAAAGACACAAACTACCCAAGAAACAATAATGAAATTATATTTGTTTTTACTTCTGAGCAATAAAATGCCTTTTTACATCCTTTATATAACTATATTGATAGTAAAAGTAAGGTATGTGAAATCTATTTGAGGGAAGACAGAACATTATTATCTATTGCTAGTCTTCTAATCCCTGTGCTGCATGATTTACACACAACTCGTCAATAATAGTTGAAACTGTTAGAGAATATTGAAGAATGTTTTCACTATCATCTGCCCATGTAAATTTTCAAACACCTGCTGGGGTTGTTAGGATGTCAGTTTTCATATATTGAGGCTCTGCAGAGTATTCACCTGTCTTCCAGTACCATATGAGCAGTCTTCTGTTTTTATACAGCTTCAATGAGATTAATTAGAATTTAGTTACAGGGCATTCATCCATTAGGAAGAGTGAGAAAAGTCATAGTGTAACTATTCTATGTGGATTTTATGTGCTTGACATTCATGTACAATTAGTTACTTTGTCTTTGATATTCATCATTTTACGTTTTCTTTAAAAAAGTTGCATCCATTTTATGACCTTTCAGCAATGTGGCATTAATAATAGCTGAAATGGTGCCACCAAAATATAGTAATGATTTGATTACTGCTGAAATTCCACTTATTTTTAGTTTCTTTCTTCTAGAACTATTAAAGTCTTACGTGCATAAATTTTGCATAAATGAAAGTTAAGCTGCCAGCAGTGATTGTCATAACGTAGCTATAAATACCATCAAATGCATTCTGGACTTATTTATATATTTATTTAAATAAACAACACTATTTTCGAAGCAATCTCTTTAACATTAAGTAAAGAATTCAAATAAGTCTGTGAGTAAAAAAATATGAAAATATATTTCTTTGTGACAGGTTTGTTTTCCTTGCTTCCTACTTATATGTTTTTAAGGAAGTTATTAAGCTTATTTGTTATTAAGGTGTTGTTTTGAACACTACTGTTATGGAAGCTATATAGAAACTCAGTAACCTGTTTTCAGTTGGCTAGTTTCCAGTCATAATAAATATAAGTTCAGGTAAGTCTTGCTGTTCAAAGATAGAAAAAAGAAAGAAGAAAGAAAGAATTCTTGAGTGGGAATTCTGAGTCTTAGCACACTGTCCTGACTTCTTGGAAGGCTGGATGTTTTGACTTAAAACCACAGTCACCCCTCCTCAAGTGTAATTGGGAAGTTCTACTTCTCTTTTCTGAAACAAACAAACAGAAAAGACCTAGAATCAAACTAAGCAATCAGAGGGGTGGTGCTTTAGAAGAGGTGGTTTATGCCCAAGGCATGATCTGATAAGGGTTGCTCAAGTTAAATGATTTCATGTCACAATGAAAGAAAGAACTCACGTCACAGCTATGCTGGAGCCCATTCTGAGAAACACAAGTGGGCCCTGTGGCAGCAGAACACCAGATTGATTTTGAGTACCTAAAGAATCAGAAATACATCTAGATATGTACATTTATTTATTTATTTATTTATGGTCGGATAGTTTTTCAGTGGAAGTGGAAGCTCCCCATAGACACTGAAGAATATGAATCAATCATGAAATAATAAAATCCTGAACAAAAATTTGAGTGCATTTCAAGTCTTTGTCAGTCTCTCTCTTGAATTTGGAGACAAACAAAATCCCAGGTCAAAACTCTACAAAACTGGAAAATTCAGATGCAAATCTATATTTGAACTTTCCTATATATGTGACAAAAGGTTTTGAAATCTATCTCCCTATCAGTTCATCCCGAGGAGGGGAAATGGACATTATCTTCAAGACCAGTTGCAAGCAATTTGGCTCACACAAATAGTTCCATTCAAGTAGCTTGGATGAATAAAGGTTGCGGGATCAGACTCCTAAAACATGAACTTTTGGACTGCTAAGCTCCGCAGGAAAGATATAATATTCCTTTGAACACAATATTAACTGTTTTCCTTTTTTTTCCCAATAGTATAATGAAGTTCTTGTATCCAGCATAATGTACCCAGTCTTTTAAGCACTCTTTGTGAGTAAAGGGCAGTTGCATGAGCTCAGAACAGAGCAAAAATGCTTTGCAGGATGTTTCTAGATAGTAGAAGACGGCTGCAGTGCTCCTAATGAGAATACTGTGATAAACACAGAATCAAAAAATGTAAGCATACTTGTTTTATTCGCATGATTCTCTCCAGCATTTCTAAGCAACAGAAAACCTCCCTATGGTGCATATTTACTTATCTTTCTTTTCCATATGAAATATTTGTCTGCCCTTGGCCTTGGCTTCATCTTGGGGAAGGATTTTGTTAAGCAAAATAAGAAAAAAAAAAGATAAGGTAATATTCATCTCTGCTTGGCAACAGCAGCAAGGCTAGCCAAAAATGCATTCATCTTTGTCCACATGGCAGTAGCAAGAACAAAGCATATTTATAGTTTTCCTATGTATGATAATAAGTCCCTGATAAAAAAATGTATTTCTTTATCTCTGAATCTAGCAATGTCAAGGACAAAATTACACAGTCCTCAGTGTTACATGCAGGAGTGAAGGAAATGTTTTCATTAGCTTAAAACAAATACAGACCATTTTTGAAGTTTGGCTTAGAAGATCACAGAATGTTTAGGTTTTTATTAACCATACCATTCTGATAATGTCCAATTCTAGTCTTAGGCCTCAGTATTGTATGTATACCTTTGAACTCTGTGGGGAGTCATGCCTTAAACTTTAAGAAACACCCAACCATATGCAAGCAGCCAAAGGATCTTCAAAAATTTGCTCGAGTTTTGTTGAAGTCAAAGAAATTTTTTTTCATATTATAGATTCTGACCATTTAGTCTGGCTTTTGATTTTCTTACTAGCCAGTTGACTTGACCTAATATGGCTGATACAGATTTTGAACTGCCTGGGTATATCATGACATTGTTTCATCAATGAATCAAACATTCAGTCTCTGAGCTCTTTGAATTGAAAGTATATGAAATTATATGTGTGGATTTTGTCTGCTAACCTGAGTCATATGAGAGCACAAAGATTTTAGAAATTTAATTTTAGCTGAAGTAGAATATTTTTGTTATAGCAGTATCTAATGTAATTATAATTATAATCTTTAATTTTTTAGCTATTTATAATTGTACAATAGACAAGTGAAAAATTCAATGCAATCTGTTAAAAACAGTGATATTTTTCTCCATGATTCTTTGAACAGAAACATCTGTGACAAGACGAGTGAAAACCACAGCCTGTGCACTTTGGAAATATTCTGTGCTTTGCACAGTAACTCAGGCTTCTCTTGCAGCTGTGAAAAACACCTGTACCAAGCATCCACAGTAAAGTTAGTGCTTTCAGGAAATAACAGATTGACTGCACATGTTCAGCGGGTATGGTGTACTCTGAACATGGCTTGGAATACGCTGTACTTCAGAGTATCTCCATCACATTTGTCAGTTTTCTGAAAATCATGGATGATTGTATAGATTCCTGGAATTCTCTAGGACAAAAATTCCCACAGAGAAAGACCAAATAAATGTTCATACCTGAAAAAAAAAATCAAAGAGAGAAAACAGTAAATAGGAGTTCTAATAATCAGATCCTAAGTACAGGAAAGTGTTCTGTGGTTTTTTTTCTTAAGAGTTTAAACTAAATCCATTAAAACCAGCTGAGGGTCTGTATCATGTTTCTAAACTTTTTTTCCAGACTGCATTAAGGTTCTTTTTATATGTCACAGGTGTCTCAGGCTTCTATGTCTTTAGTTTTTTGTTCAAAAATCTGTTGGGCTCAGGAAATTTATTTATACTGGAGGCAAAGTAAAGGTATTTTGGCTTGAGGAACATGGGACCATCAATTACATTCAGAATTTAAAAGTGAAATGAGAATTAGTTTCTTTCCTGCTCTACCTTACTTCATGTGTATGACACGTGAATATTGTCTGAAATTAGAAAAAGAAAAATTTCAAAAGAAAAAATCAAGAAAATTATCTGAAACTCTATGAAAGCCTCTAGAGTTCATAGAGTTCAAGGGAAGATTTTCTATTTTCCACCCTGAGTAATAAAAAATGATCCTCTGAGAATGATTTATTTTTGTTTTCTCTCTTTTTGTTAAAAATAATATAATTCCAGTAGCTGGGGTCTGTATCTGTAGACCAGATTGTGTAGTAATAGATCTGAAAACAGAAATATGGCACAGTCTAATTAACAATGACAAAAGAAAGGAGATGTTAAGGAAGTAGTAAAGTTAAATAATGTTCCAAAGTAATATTCTTTTTCACTAGAAACCTGTTAAGATAAAGAGGGTAACACTTCACATCTTGTAAGATAAGGCTATCACTTTTTTTTTCTACTTTGCAATTTCATTCTTAAAAAGAATCTTTTTGATTCCTGTATGAAAACCAAAATAAAGTATTTAAAAATGTACCAAGTCCAAAACCAATCTGAAGATTCATCATTGTATTTTCAACAGATCTCTAATCTTCTGAAACTGATTAACAGAAAGTGCTGCCAAGCCTCAAACCAGAAAGCACCTTAGTTATTACCATGTTGCATCTGAAGAATGTAAAATCAATTTGGATAAACAAGATGATCACTTAATTCTGAGTACAAATGAATTTTATTTCCTGGTTAAGGAAAAAGGAGCTAAGGCTGACTGCTATAAAGGCAAACATTTTAGTCATAAGACTGTTGGAATTAAAATAGTAGAAGATTTTAAAAGGTGATGGATGATTCAATGCTTTGAAATTCCAGCAGTTTTGAAGTTATCTTTTTTATTATTTATTTATTTATTTATTTTTTATTGTGTGCCTCTGCTAGCTGGATCCAGACAGTACAAAGATAAATTGGCTGATTCACGGCTCCTTCGAGAATAAATTAAAGAACCAACATAGAATATTATCTAAAAAAACAGTGCTAATAAGAGTGAAAATGCAGTGCCACTTTGAAAATTGGACCTCTGTTACTGTGTTGAACTTGCAACAGATGACTGAGTTTCTACTATAAAAGGAAAGGCGCTGAGAAATTCAGGCAAGGCGATGAGAAACGCTTTTTCCTTTTGCCGAATAATAAATGTGTGAAGTCCCCACAGGGCAAACTTGTGAATGCAAAAAACACTGAGGTCATTCAAGCAATGATTGTAGGTGTCTTGGGAAAATAATGTACCAGGGAAGGATGAACCTCAGTGGGCTGAATGGCCTTTTTCATTCCCAATATTCATGCATCACAGCTGTCATGCTGCAAGGTATGTTAAAGAGAAGAGATTCCTTACTGGTGGCTGCGAGATCTCTTCATTCGAACACCACCTCCATATGTGTCTAGGGGAAGAGCCTCTGCTCTCTGGCACCCACTGACCCCAACTGCAGTTTGGCCCTTCCAAGAGTTTTATTTATTTACTTATTCTAAAATGGAAATAGCAACACATTGCACTGTTGTGCAAGAGCAGATTGAGTATCTTTAGCATGAAATAATGGCATTTGGTTACCTGTTTTGAAGGGAAGTGCTCTGGAGAAACGCAAGATTTCTAAAGCAGGCATAAGCTGGAGCAGTGTTACTTCTTTGGTTCTTAGAAAATAAATAGTTGGTACAAGGAATTAAAGCAAAAGCCTTTCTGAAATATGTGATATGACAGATTTGCAATAAAGTAACTTAATCTGAAAAGACCTGACTTTTGTAAAGATATGAAGCCACAATTAAAAGTCTTTGTGTTTGCAGATTGAGAGAAAGATTTTGTTTATTTTTAAATATAGAACACTTAAATATAGAACACTTAAAAGAGTACTTTTGGTGTCTGCATAGTAAAACTGCTCAAAAAGCACTTAGCGGAGCAGTAAGGAAAAGTCTGGAAATACTGGTATATCAGTCCCATCAAATATGTTTTATAGTATTTTGAAATAAAATTGGCTACCATAAGTTTTCTTTGCAAATGGTATGAGAAGCTGTTTGCATCTGATTTAATCTGTCTAAGCTAATCAAAACAGGTTTTCAACATTTTTAAATCCCTGCTTTAATTTAGCTATGCAGATTGGGCCCTCTGAGGACTGTATAATGATTTATTTGGTATGATCCATGTAATGGATGTTTTCTGTATAGCTCTCCTATTTTAATATGGTTTTGTTTCAGGTTTTAGGCTTTAGCAGGACATTTTTGCCTTGGTTGAGCAGCTAGAATGCTTCCTCAGCTAATGATATATTTGGTCTACTATTTGCTTTTTAAATTGGATTCAGATTTTTGGCTTTGCTAAGTTGCCTGGACTCTTGAGTAAACAGTTTTCTCATACAAGTCAAATTCGGCTAACTTTATGTATTTTTTATGGTTTTATGGAAAGACAAAAATATTTAGCTCATCTGAGATATATATATTCAATAATGTATAGTAAATAGTACACTTCAGCTTGTGTATTTTGGAAAACTGTTTAGATCCCATCCTATCACTTCTGGAAAGATTATATTATGATCTGTGACTTGTTTGCATTAATGTTATATGTGCTTAGAGGAAAGATTGTAGGAGTACAATTGTACATGTCGGATGTGTAAGAGCTCTGGGCTTGATTCTTTGCTGTATCTGCAAGTGATGCTAGACCTAGCTGACTCACACTAGTCAACTAGTTGTGATAGTATCGGTTACCACTTATACTTATCTGACAGGCCAATACTCTATCTATTTATATACATACTCGCTACTCACAATAGCTATTCATGATATATTGCCCTCAATAGTTCCAAAACTACAAAACATGTTTCGTCTTAGCACAGTGCAGGCTTTGTTTCAGTCTGTAGTCCTGACTTGCTGTCTTGGTTAACCTACAAAGAGCGCTTTTCACCTTTACCTACACTGCATCAATAGTGGTAAAGTTTCAAGTTTGGCTAAACTTTGTCCTTGATCCCTCATAAGCATTTAAGAATACTCCGGATATAACTGGCTTGCTAGAAGGGGGAAAAAAAAATAAAGTCTGCATCCTCATGAATAATTTTTCATGTCCAAAAGATATGTGTAGCCTGAGCAAACTCAGATCACCCACAAGTGCTGATGCTTAAACAAACTATCTCAATTAAATGATTTTTTGATATTCAGCCAGTTTTCACTGTTTCAGTGTTGCAATGGAACGTATATTGCCCCACCTTGGATCTGTGATGAAAGATGTTGGTGACATAACCACAGGTGAGATCATACAGCCCGAGTCAGGAGAAGTTTACTGTCTCTATGGAAGCTCAAAGCTAAGGCAGCTGCCTGGAAGATGTATTTCACGAAGTCAGACAGTAAAAAAGTGCAGTTTACAGAAAAACTACTGAATGTTATTTTAGCAGTCTGACATCCTTGATGTTCACTTCAAGATTTTGTCCAGCTGTGTAAAATAACAATTCCAGCAACAACTGTTTTTACGTGTGTTGCTGTTTAAGTTAGTGGCCTTAGTTTAGTGGTTCTGCTAGTAATAGCTGTAATTGGGTATGTCTATGGCATTGAAATAATACTCATTTTAAGGCTGTCATCAATTGGATTTTTAGCTAAGTAGTAGGATAATAGGTAGTTGTCAGGTGTTTCAAGAAAATACTCTTTTTGAAGCTCAGCATTCTCACTTGTTGCAATCCATACACCATGTAGTCTGCAGGAACAAGAACTTCATTGTGCTGTAGAAAACTTACTTGCAATTCTCTTTTTCATTCTGAATAAAAGTAATTGCCCGTATTTAACATAGCTTTAACATAACTTTTGGCCCCAGATGGCAGCGTAAGTATCTTCTACTTCTGCATTGCAAATCTGAAACACACTTTAGCACAAGGACCCAAACTTTCTTGCGAAAGAAGTGTCAAATTCTGTGTGGGAGCTTTGAGAATTAGTTTATGTTGTGGAATGTAGTCTTTTTGTAAACTCAATGGTGAATTTATATTTGTCATCACGTATTAGTATTTTCCTGCCACTGATTTCTCAAGCATATTTTGCCTTTCAGAGAAATGAGTGGTATCATCTCAGAGCAGGTTTTGCTTTTTGGAATGTTTAGAAATAATTTATTAAAACATCGCTGTTGAAACTTCCTGGCCTTCAGCCATGCCACTGTGTGGCAATTATCATTTTGTTTCAGAATTTGTGGTTGTTCTTTTTTGGTTGGTTGTTTGTTTCCTAGCAATTCTTCAATTCTTACAGCCTGCAGTTTTTCTAGATCAGACTCCTCTACTCATCTTCCTAAAGGTCTAGGGTTTTGCAATTTGATTTATATGGTAACCTTGAAACAAGAGGAGACACTAATAGACCATTCTGTTTTAATGAATGGCTTGTCAGGCCCTGCTTGACTACTTCAGTGGCCGGAACTTCTCATCCTCCAGGCACTGATTAGAAGGGCCAGGCTTCAGGCTCTCAGTCATGTCTGGGTCTTGCCTCATTTAATATTCAGCAGCTGGCAGAAGCAGCACTGGTTTGAAGGGCTCATTGGATTAGTAATGACTTGGATATTTCTATATCTCTCTTAAACTTGTTTTTCACACTTTACATTCAGCAGCAAGACGTGGAGTGGGTTGGGAATAGTGAGACTGGGGAGAACGCATGCTGCCTTTCAACTCTCTGTGCCAGAAATTGCTGAGGAGCTCTGTGCATGTAGCTACAGGAAGAATTTACCCAGGTGCTTCCAAGACAGATGTCTGCTTATCTGCTTGATACTCCTGGAATTATTTTTGCTCTCTTTCTCTCCACCTTTTCTTTTATTTCTTTCTTCTGGTAGCTTAGCCACCAGAGAGGAAACGCAGGTTGTAACTGGTATATAAGGCAGGTCTTGTGTGACATTTGCTCAATGACCTTGCAAACTGTTTTGACTAATGTGTTGCCCAGTCTACAAAGTGCAGGACTTCTGCTTTCAGCCCACCTCATCACTGTGAATGCGGCCTCACTCTGTGTGCCTGTGACAGCACTGGAGAACATGGTATATCCTGGAAACATAGTCATTCCCAGAGCCCTCTGCCTGGTAGGAAGCACAGTGAAATTCAAGTCATTAGCAAAACCAGGTTTGAGTCTTCAATAAATATGATTTGATTTTCCATTGCTTATCACAGTTTTGAAGGTGATCTTTTTTTTTTGTTTTTTTTTTTTTTTTTTTTTTTTTTTTTTTTTTTTTTTTTTTTTTTTTTTTTTTTTCTAATAGATAGAGGCCAAAAAGAGAATCTGGAAAAAAAAAATATTGGAAATTTCCTGTTTTGGAAGGCAGTCATAAAACTCTTGCTAACTGCAGAGTCTAAGCATTTCAGGAAATAGCACTCAAATATAAGTTAGAGTAATATCTGTTTTTCGTTCCTGCTGCTGCTGCTGGAAATCATTGTGGAATTTTTCATAGGAATCCTTGGGAACATCAGTATTACTTACCTGCACTTCTGGGCTCATTCTTAACCTTGTGGTTGTTGCTGCATGAAATGTTTCTGATTCCCTTTTGACACTGGTCATTTGTTTGCTTCTCTTTCTGTATCCTTGGAGCATTTGATTCTTAGACTACAAAGCTGTTTCCAGGGTCATCTGTCTGGCAGACTGGTTTCGAAACAAAATTGAAATTATTTGCCTATTGCATGTAATTTTCTGTAATGTCTGCACTTTTTTTCCAAATGCTCCATACATGCATAAATTATTAAATGCATAGATAAATTAGTATTCGGAATAATCTCTGAAATAGGAAATTTCCTTCCTATGTTCAGAGAAAAAAGATGAACCAATATGATGAAATGAAAGAGCAACTTGGTTTCTGACAACCAATTGAGCTTCCTGAACAGATTTTCATAAGCTGATTTTAAAATGTCATAAAGAGCAGCCAATATCAATAAGCAATCCTTTTTTTTTTTTTTTTTAAGCGGTGATTCCATTAAATGTTATTTCATATATCCATGTGTAGTGCTAGGACTGAGTTCTACTCTGACTGATTTTGAAAGTAAAAAAAAAAAAAGGTTTAGAATAATTTTTCTTCAGGGAAACCTTAGTTGTTTATGATGACATGGTATGGCAGAGGAGGAAGTTGAATTGTATGAAATTAAATTCTAAAATGGATGATTTTTATTTAATAAAATAACCATTACTAGGGAAATAGACATCTATTATTTACAAAGAGACTTTTAGAGGTGATGATTTTTTTTCCTAGGTAATGTCAACAAATTTGGTAAAAAACTTTTGCATTCTCTGGTAGGAGTTTCTCCTCAGAGCCTAGAATGAGAAAGAGGTGGAAGAACTTCAGCACATGTATCTGACATGTATCAGTCATCTTTGGAGATAGGATTGTTTATGTGTGACAGTATTATGACAGTATTGTTTATGATCTCATATCAAATTTGCTTTAGCATCTGTAGTTCATGTTTTATAAAAAGTACATATGGAAAATAAAGAGCAGTGCAGCTTGCTGTAGACCTCTCTTAACTGACCTAATTAAAACTTCATCAAATCCAGAATATCTTGAGTCTAGAATGTCTTGAATGTCATTGCTCTCTATATATAGTTCCAAATATGTGATGGAATATTTGAAAGGTAAACCCAGTGGGACCACAGAAATAAATAGGCTGGCAGTAATAAGTGATCTGGGAGCAAACAGGGATTGTTAAATATATCTGGGGAGTGATTGTGCTGAAGTAGAATGTGTATGGTTAGGAAAAAGGGAAAAGCTGGGAAAAGTCTATTTTGCAACTAAGTAATATTTATGGAACTAGCAAAATGAACGCTGCCATCAGATTGGTAGATCTCCTGTTTCTTTCTTTCTTTTTTTTTTCTTTTTTTTTTTTGAAATATATATATATTGTATTTTTTTTGTAAGCATATATTGTATTCTTCTCACAGAACCAGATAGAACAGGGGTTGATCCTGCAGAGAAGCCTTTGAGCAAAACTGCAAGGAAACCTATAAATAATAATAAAACAGTAAACTACCAAGGCACAGGCTGAGATCAACATCACTCTGTTATTTTGTTATTGTGCTTTGGATTTCAATAGCCCATCGAGTGTGGTTGATGCTTGGCTGGGAATTGAAGTTTACACACACTACCAAAATAATGCAGACCTGAATCAGTGAACATTTACACTCTATTTCCATTCAAGTGCACCTTGGTAAAATAACTGAGGTTGAAGAAGAGAGCCACAGACTGGCTCTCTTCTGGGATGCCTGATTGCTGTTCATATTGAAAGGAAGCTTCTCTCCTGAGGAAGAATATCCAGGGTTCCTGTGGCAGGAGAAACTTGGACTAAAGACAGATGCTTGCTCTTTTTTCTTTAGGTGGACAGAAAGAAGTAAATGTAGAATATAAGGATATAAGAAGCGAGGGAAGAACATTGGTGTCCCTGTTCTGATATTTAATTTCTCTGTGATCTAGCAGAAAAAGAGGCATGAGAATTTTGCAGGCTAGTGGAATTTGGAGTTAAAAAATGGCCATTCACTAATTACAATAATTGAGTTTGTTACCACACCAGGTGTTTCATCCGCTGCTTTGAGTTGGGGGTTGTTTCTTTGAATGGGATCAATTTTATCATTTAGGCATCAGCTACCTAG
This sequence comes from Nothoprocta pentlandii, assembly GCA_013398315.1. Taxonomy (NCBI): domain Eukaryota; kingdom Metazoa; phylum Chordata; class Aves; order Tinamiformes; family Tinamidae; genus Nothoprocta; species Nothoprocta pentlandii. The sequence goes on from VZSG01000031.1 coordinate 1,649,650, forward strand.
GGTTCTGTACTGACTTTCTACAAGAGCAACTGGAAGCATCTCTGAATTCAGAGACTGCGTAGCTTTTGAATATAGTGTTTTTTAAGAGATTTTATTTAAAATGTGAACATCAGAACTTAAACAAATTATGAAACAAATCAGTGGACTATCGTTCCTTCCATGCAGTGGGATCTCCATTATACACTGTGATCTCTTCTGATCACAGGCTGACTAAAGGCGTGAGCAGTAGCATACAGTTCAAAGAAAAACAGGCAAATAGAGAATCACAAGTTTTAGTTGCCCTGTGAAGATATTGGTGGTGGTTCAGCTTTTAGCTATTTAAACTTTTCCCTGCTTTTCTAAGCTAGAATTCTCACCTCTTTCTCAATCTTAGTTAATTAGAGAAGTGGTCTTCTGGGGCACATGTTTGTTCTTTTATATGTTGACATAATTTTTTAAAGGCGCTTGAGAATAATCAAATGTACAGTAATTAAATCTTGTGTAAATGAGAGTACATCCGTTTTAGTCATTACAATGGTATTAAATTTACTTGTAAAGCATTATTCAAAATGCCTTGCAATGTATAATTATTCGATGACCTGTTTTGCCAATGTGTGAAGAATTCCTTGGGGGGGATTTGCTTAGGCAAATACATGTGTAGATACACAAATCTCACTTATACATACACAAAAGTGTTTATGTGCATGATAAATTAAGTCTTACGGCTAAAGTGAATCTGATTTTAAGAGACACCCAGGACATATGTATTCATAGAAGCACACTCACAAATATAGCAAGTATGCAAAATAGATGTTATTTTAAAAAGTCTGATCCAGTGATGTTGATGGAACATGCTACAAGAGGCTATGTGATGTACTGACAAAATGTGTCCCAGTGCCTGCTCGTACCAATATCTATGGCAGAGTAGTATGCATATTGAATGATATTTTCCATGTCTGCTCACACATCTGTAGAATCACCTGAAATGATCTGTCAGGTAATGAGCTATGTCTCTAAGGACAGCTGCAGTGTGTCTTGTAAGAGCAAGTGCAGCAGTTTCTGATCGAGTAAACACTCATTTTTCTCTCAGTGGATCTTCTTATCTAAGTAAAGGCTGAAGGATTGGTCTTAAACACAGCAGACATACACCAGAAATATGATTGAGACATTGCATGTCATTTTGGTAATACATAATGAATAAAAAAGACAGGAAAACAACAGCATGAATAAATTTAATCTTCTGTGCACAGCTCTGAGTCCCAAGCACCAACAATTTATTTGCAGTAACTGTTAGGTTGAGGCATTGCTATTCAAATATTTTTGTAAAAAAATACAGAGTTTATAGCAACGTTACTGATACCTCCTTTTCTGCATTCAACAAAAGGAGTATGCTGGCTCAGAGCTTCACTAGCATTGGGAACGTTAGTCACTTGGGAAGAATTTCATGCACTCATAACACTTTATCAACACGAAAGGAAGCACTGAAAATCAAAACAAAGGGTTTTACACAGAGCGATACAAAACAAGACTTATATTGTAGCATATTCATGAAAGGCTTGCGGTAGAACTGAGAGGTATCTATCTGATGACAGCAGGTTCTGTGATAGCATAAACATTTCTTAATCTTTAAAACCATATAAACCCTCAGGTGAAGTATTTCATGGCTTTGTGCAGACTCATTCAGTAGTCTAGAAACATTAAATATTTGTTTACAAGAAAAGTAATCCCAAATTCCCTCAACTTCATTGACTGTGCTTGGGATGCCCTGCAGATAGTGATAACCGTTTAGACGAGTAACATTTGGAACTCTGTGGAAAGCAGCTGCATGTTTTCTGTTACACAGAACTGTAGGAAGCAAAATATCATTGACAAAAACAAGTTAGAGGAACAAAGAGTTTACTGTAGCCCACGTGATGGCTTCAGCTTTGATTCAGCAGTGACTGAGACACTGAAGAAATTTATTCCCTGCTTGAGCAGAGCCAAAGTGCAATGGTACAAGTTGGTGTGGGAGTCTTTCGTGGCTCTCGTTTCATTCACATCTAGAGTATCTAAGACACAAAAAAAGAGAGGAGAGGTTTCTAATAAAACACACGTGTTAATATCCAGTTACCAAATTCTGCTTATAATGTTGTAGTCGCAAAGCTAATTTCACCCAATTGCCTTTTAGTTATAATGTCTTGCTCTGACTTCCAAATATAATGACTTTTTAATATAACTTGCACTCTTCTGTATCCAAAGTTGGATTTAATCATGTAATTTATTCAGTCAGAACCAACATATTTTGTAATTAAACCACACAGCTGCAAAATCACTACATTAAAGTATTAATAAGCCTAGTTTAACCCTACAGGAAAAGGAATTTTAGAATGGAAGCTGCAACAGTAATCCACAATTATATAGTGAAAAGTATCATACAGTTAGAGTATACCTTTGCCCTCGATTATGTATGTATCCTCTCACAGGCTGGGAGAAGAAACTACTTTTTTTCTTCATATGGTGTTCTGTTATCAGAAACAAAAGTAAAGAATAAAGATTGAAATTAAACTTGGGGAAAATTAGTGTACATGAATTATTTAGTATGTATAGAACACTTTAACTTTAAAAAATGGATGAGACTAAAGAACACATTATAAAAACATGAAGTTAAGTAAAGCAGCAAATGTCACTTTTGTCGTTGAATATTAAATCACTTACTCTTAATATGCATATACTAAAACCAGAATCTTTGTATAATTCATGTGATTTTTTAATATCGATGTTGTTTATAGCCAGAAAATGGAGGAATGTTGTGGATATTGAGATATTGAAGGCCAGAATTGACTTTTACTGTTGTCAACTGCCAAGCATACACAGAAGCTCCATTTTTTTGCACCTACATTTTTCCTCTGTCTGCTTATTTAGATTTAGTATGTACAGAACAAAAAGTTGGAGGATGGCATTAAGATGGAAAGTTAAAAGTTTTCTATCCTACACCTCAAGTTAGTTAGTAGACATATGATATTTCTTTTAATTTTGCAAAGCATTTTATTATCTGGAAACTGTTTTGGCATCTTTCCTTTTTTTCCCCACCTTTCTTTGCACTAAACAGTTTTAATTAGTGCAATCTTATTTGCACTAATTTTATTTTAAATTTTAAAATTTTATTTGTGCTTTCTTGAAGCAGAATGACCAAAATTATATATTTGTTTTAGCTGAGCACTTACTGGTGCTAACCAGAAACATGTTTTTTTGTAGTTTGAACTTCTCTTTATATGGCTCAATAAAAACAGCAAATATGCATACAGAATTTCTTTTTTTTTTTTTTTTTTCTCTAGATATATTTCACAGGGCATGGTAGTTTGTTAATCCAAATTCTGAATCACAAATATCTCATGAAAGCAGGCAAATAAAGAGGATTATTCCCTTGGATCTTAGCTCTTCAAGAATGAAGGAGGAATAAGTGGAAAAGGAACATTTTCTGAAACAGCAGTGAATAATTATCCCCCCTTCTTCAAAATCAGTGAATAGCTACTCCCATACCTCTTCCGTCTTCATTTCTGTTTGCTAAGTTTACCAGTCTTTTATAACCAAATTTTTATCGTTACTTCAGCTATTCCTTTTCTAGTACGTGGCAGTTATGTCTGACTGTGAAAATTCTTCATAACTAGAAAATGCTACAAATCCAAAGCGAAGAATAGAGTTTTTCTGAAGACATGATCCAAAGAATTTGGGATTTTTTTTTATCATTATGGCATTAAAAATAATGTCATTGAAATGCTAAATACTAGTTTTATGTATTACATGCATTAGACTTTAATATCTATGCAGTCCAATGGAAGATTTATACTTACCTAATGGAGTTGAGGGGAGTCAAGCTGCAGTACTGGCATGATCTGTCTTAGAAAATGATGGCAAAGTCAGTGTCTTCATTTACTGTCTTGATTTGTCTTGGGAGAATAGCACACAATCTCAGCAGCATGCAGTGCCTCTGGACATCCCAGAGGTAATTCTGAAGGATTCTAGGAAAGGTACGGAGAATTAAAGAATCCTTCTTTCCTGGCTTGAGAGAAATCTGTTTATTTTACATGTGGGATCCTGCTACAGCCACATTCTGCTGGCTGGCAGGCAAGGAATTGGAGAGAGGCAAAAATCCCTCCTAACTGACAGTGTTTTCTCACTATCCCCATTCTATGTGAACCAAAATACATAAGAAATGCTGATTCTTATCAATATTTCTGCCAATTGCAACAAAATTCTTTTCTTTCCTTTACACAAGCTGTTTTGCACCCAGTAATTGGACTTCTCATGTTAGTGAGACAGTTGATGTAATTGGTATGGGAAATACTTGTACATGCAGTCAACCAGATAAATTAAATAATAATGCGGATTCACAAATCTTATTTGAAGAAAATTAGTGTAAAAGTTTGTGTGCACAATTCCTTTTTATTGTTGTTCCATTTTTTTGCTTCATAGCATCTACTCCCTGCTTGCTTGGTCATTTGCTCTCTTTAACTTATATTTTACGCCTTGTTTTGATTTTGAATGATATCTTTGGATTAGAGGAGGATATGCATGGTTTGTGAAGCAATTTGATAGGCCTGCAAGGAAGACAGGAATCTTGCAATTTCTAAGCTTGCCACTAATGAGACAAGTATTGATCCTAGCTGGCGTAATTGCTTGAGACTCATCATAGAAGACTTCTGATGTATACAACATGTACTCTTTGAAAAGCACAGCGCAAAAGGTGCTTTTAGATGGAATTAGGATATATTTAAAACACAATACATGGTTTCTGGTTGACTATATTGTGTCATCTCTAAAAGCAGTAAAAATTTGTTTTGTGATCGTAATTTACATCAAAATTTACATCATAATAATGATATTTAAGTGTGTTATGCCAAAACAAAACGAAAACTTTGGATAATTCATTCCTATAAATTCTTTATTTTTTTCCAAATGAAAAATGGTTTGATGTTAAGATACTGCCACAATTTTGCAGCGTTTACCCACTTCAGCTTTGTCCACTTCAGCCGGAGCACAGAGTTGGAAAAACTGTTTGAGACAATTTCATACACAAAAAAGCATTGTGGAAATTGTGCAGAAGGAGAGCAGCAGTGTCTGTAAGTGAGAAAAGTCAGTAAGTCGGTAGTCCGTAGTGAGTCCATAGTGAGTCCAATAGCAAACAGCTTGTGGTGTGGGTTGTGGTACATGTTTTGTGTTCTGAGTGCATCTTACACAGATAAGGACTTGTGTTAAAAGAAAGAAGGATTATGAAAAGAAAGCTGTAATATAGATATGAGAGAGAAGGAAAAGGTTAAGGTGATCTAGGGAACAATAATAGGATCTTAACTGTTGAAAAACTGAATAGAAAGGAAAAAAAAAAAAAAGAGAGAGAGAGAGAAAGGTCTGTCTACAAAGAGGAGTACAAATTCAAGAAGCCACAGGTTATCAGGTTATAGCATATTGTTTCCCAGGGCTGTTGATCAGTAGTCTACACTATGGTTCCTTCTATGCCACTCTTGACCTAGCAAAAGTATCAAATATTTAAGTATTTTTTCAAATACTTTTTTGAAGTCTTGACAATGGGTACTTTACGAGTCAGAATAAAGAATGTAAATGAGTGATTTACAGTAAAGTGAATACAAATTAATTGCATATGGTGCTTACAATTAAACAATTATTTGCAGAAACATAAATTTGTAATTGTACCAATTGGCCTATACACAACCCACTGACTGTTCATGACTTCTTGGCTTGGAATGCCACTTTTTTGTAATTCCAGTTTGGGGAATTGGAAATCAAATTCATAGGTGCCAAGGTTGTTGATACAGCTGTCACATAGAGAGCACAAGTTTGTTCTCTAAATGAAAAAAAAAAAAAAATCTAAGCCTTTTGATAATCCTCAATACCAAAAACTACTATTCTTTCCACAGGAAGGTCTCCTGTTTTAGTATTTCAGCGTGTTTAAGAGTTTTACCTTAATGGGAAAGAATTGCAGTACTAGAAAACAAGGATCAGGATAGTGTTGTGAATAAAAAATACATGGGTAAAAATACAATTTATGCTTGCTAATGCTATATTTTAATTTAAAATATTTAATGAACTTCGATTTGCCTTAGTATTTGAGATTACAAAATTCAGTAGTGCTCATGGATCCTAAAATAGCATATGTTGTAGAGCATGATTTTCCAAACTATTCTTCTGCTCACTACTAGCGACAGAGAGTTATGTCACAAAAACATGTGTCCCAATAGTATTATGAATTACAGCTTTGATAACAAGAATGCATTTGTTTCTAGAAATGTTGATGGTAGTTAATGGCTGAGAAGTTTATATAATACAGCATAAGAAGAATTTTAATCACTCTAAAGACTTCTTATCAGTGTCAGAATTGTAACAAGTACATCTTGCTTTGAAGCTCTTTTTAATCTATGTTTCACTTTTTTTCATGAAAAGTACTTTAAGGTCTAAAATCTGAGAAGCACATACTAGGAATTTTCTGGCAAACTGGTATTGATTGACCTTCATCAAAATACAGTGACATTTAATATTTTCTTGTATGTCAAACAATCTGGCTGTCTAATCTAATAGGATCTTGTGTGCCAATTTATACAAGCTACAGGAACAATAAAAATGAAGCTTTAGGAATGAAAAGGCTGTCGATACAATTTACAACATTACTGCATTTCAGTTTGCCAAGCTGCTAACATACCATAAAGTGATAGACTAATAAACAGAGACTGATACGTAAGATCGCATAGATCTTAACTTGTAGAGAGAATGACAAATAAAAAGAAAAATTATGGTTGCAATATGTGTCATTCATGTGGAATGCTTTTCCAAAAACTACGTGGAAGGTTAAGTTTAGCCACTTGTAAACACCTAGAGAACATTATTTTGGCCATGTTACTTTGTTTATTCAGCTTTTCTTAACAGTTAGACAGTCCTAGTGGAAATTGTTCATTTGTCTGCAAGGTTATTTTCTTTCTTCTTTGTTTTACAGTTTTCATCGTGAAACCAAGGGAAAGACAGTAGTAAGCAATGTATATGTTCAGAATAACTGTGGGCATTACTGTTTTAAAAATGAGTAAATTAAATATCGAACTTGTTTATCTGGATAAACATACAGATAAGTATACAAAGAGTATGTGAACTCTTCTGGTCTTTAGCCAAAATAAAAGCTGAGATAATGCTGCCTTCACTACTGTATATTGCTGCTTAAAATAGCGTCAGTAAACTTTGAAAAAGAGGAAAATTAGTGTTGATGAGATGGAGATAATGTTAGTGTAGGTTAAGATTTGATTTTTGCATTGTACAGAACAAATCAGCGAGGCCAGGAAATGGTACAGTATAAAAAAGTTCGGTGCATTTTCTTGAAATAGTGTAATATTTCCAGGAAGAAATATTTTCTTGTGTAGCGTATACTACAAGACTGTGAAAAAGTATAGGAAAACAGAACCTCAGATCAATGCCAAAGTATTCCACCTATGGGACTAAAATATATATTCTTGCTAAGCTCAGATGGAGAAGAAATCCCACTTTCCAGTATATATCTCTGTCACTTTATCTGTGATTGATAGAGCTCAGTCACAATCAGCAGCCTGATGCCTTCAGGCTGGACAAGTTACTCATTTTTCAGAAGACCCTCATGAAGCTGATGCACAGGCTCTGTTCTACCAACTGTGGCAGCTTGCTTTCTCCAGGGCTCAAACAGCCATGCATATAGAAGGCCTATCATCACTTCTCCTTGTTATTGCCAGTCTGGCAATCTACGTGGCCCCATCCATGTCAGGCCCCATCCAGCTCAGATTTAAGTCTATGTTTCATCCTTCTATTTGTGGTCTTCTATATACAAGGACAAAATATCTATGTGTATACACATATCAGTATTCAGGATAGAATATTTGAAAGTCAGGGAGAAGGTATTTTTATGGCTATGGGACAATTTTCAGAGGAAATATGATAAACTTCATCTTGAAGAAAGATTTCTCAGTTTTTCAACCTCAATTATGCTCATAATTTAAAAATAATTTTTGTTTACATATTCCAGAGTTTGAGAACAATCTCTCTATACCTCCAGAATCTTTCTATACCTCAGAAGAGCTCCTCAACTTGGCACTTTTGGTTTTCTCAAAAGGTGAATTAGAAGCTCCTCCAGAAAGCTTGGAAATTTCCCAGCTCACAAGTAGCAGAATGGAAAGCTGACTTTATAGAAGTGGCTTGAGATGTTTGCAGCCCACAAAGAAAATTTAACCCAAATCAGTCACTTAGATGACTGAATTGACAGAAATTTCACATACAGATAAGAAAGCTGTTAATCAAATAGGAAGAAGATACTTGTAAAGAAAATTCCCAGGCTGCTTACAGGATGTCCAGCCTAGTCTTTCTTCTTGAGGTAAGCTTCACTGAAGAGTGATGCTGCAGAGGAGTCTCAGCTTGAAAACCATGGCAAGAAAGTGAGAATTATTCTCCTGTCCTCATTCACTTCTGTTCTTTCCCTTCCTTCCATTTGCCTTTCTCCTCATTTATAAACAGGGAAAATAAGGTACAAGGGCATTCATGTGCTTAACCATGTCTTTGTGTATGCTTCAAATAGTCTCTGTTTGTAGATAAAGCTTATACTTTCAGCAGATACTTTGCATTTCCTTAGGCCTTTTTTATATGAGGAATATTCCATATTCTGCTTGCCTTTCTATGGTACACCTGCCAAAACTTGATCTGCTGGCTCTCCAGGCAAGGGCTCTTTACTCATTTGGTGGATGACACTTCATATGCAGCATGATGTATACCAAAGTGTCAGAGAGAAATGAATGATGCATCTTCAGCACTTCTGAAAGGGAGTTCTCTTATTTGCACCAGTGCATATTTCGGAGCTTTGTTTTAGGTATCTATTTCAAAAGAGAAGCTTTCAAAATGATAACAGGTAAGCACTGAACAGTGCAATCTTCATAAACTTAAAATTTCACACAGTAACTCTTCCCAAAACTTAGATATTTATATACATAGAATTTGTAAATGACGTAAGTGAAATAGAATTAACCTATGTAACACCTCTTTGAGATTACCTGTTTTTCGGTCAGAATAAAACATTTTGGAAGACACACACATTTAAAAATGTCATATAAAATGTGCAAAGCAATCAAATTCCTCCACAGCACTGCACTAGGATATGTTAGAAAAATAAAAGAAGTATAAAAGGAAAAGGAAAATAGGTCAAGATTAAATAACAAAAGTGCCATCTGAAACATTTCTGTTCATGTTTGTTATTAGGAAAAGTATATAGACTTGCTAAAACTAATTCTGTGTCTGACCTGCTTCTCTCAGGCCTCCATGTCTGCCATCCCTCAAATATTCCCTCAGAAATTCCAGGAAGTTGTGACTGGGAGGCTAGTGGTCAATAATTGCCTTAGCTAGAAATAGCTGTTGCAGTACAATCTTCTGATCCAGAAGCAGAGTGCAACACATAATATAGGGACACTCTATTGAGCACCCTTTTAAACACTTCTTTTTTTCTTGAGACTCTGCATTTATACCAGATACAAGATTAAAGTGAAAAATCAGACATTCCTGAAAGGATTTTAAAAATAAAAGCAGGGCTTGTGAGGACTTGTAGCACTTAGTAACGTGAACAAAAGAGTTTGTTGTGATTTTTCAACTGTACTTTCAACCTAAAGATGCTATCCAATGCCGAGTAGGAGGAATTCTGGAGAATCTCTGAGTGAAGTGTGTTTCATACAAATTTTCTAATTGAATGAATGAGAAACTTGCAAGTTTTCACAAACTTGCCTTGAAGCTCAGCCACTTCTCAGAACACAGCAGTAGAGCATTTGAACAGGGCACTGAGAATGATGTCAGGATTGAAGGTTATGAGCTATGAAGACAGACTGAGAGCTTAAATCCATAAGGCCCAAGAATGTAGGATGCTGAAATAATATATTGAATGTTAACCTGGAGTTTTGCAAGAGGGGAGTGCTTTCTACCATAACAATGGTAACTGAACTAGAGGATATGAATGGCAAAAATAGGCAAAGCAATTCAAGGAAGGTACAAGAGATCACTTTTTCATACAGATATTATTTATATATGAAGCTTAGATATAAAGTCTCCATCTTTTAGTTACAGGGATCATTTAAAAATTAGGAAATACTTGATGTCAAACAGAACTAGACTATTGCATATTCATTAGCTATATCTATAGGGCCAATTGCTAGTCTAAGCCAACTTGCCTTTATATAGCTTTACCTGTCCGAAGCAGAATCAGACTAACTGGAGATTTATCCCACATGGGAGAAATCTCTGAGCAGTGTAAAGCTGTCATTGCAGCAACCTGGCTGAGGAAGTGCTTATTGGAAACATACTGGGGCAGGAAGGACTGTACTTGGATCATACCATGCTCCAGTCATCCCTGCCAATGTAATTGCCTCCAAGGGGTTCTACCATCTGGTGCAAGATACAGGAAGCCTGAGGCTATTTTAGCGTGGTCTGGGATCTAACCTATGAGCAGGGAAGTGCTAAGCTGGCCCAAAGCCAGATTCACCTTCTCTGCATTGAGCAGGGTATTTTTGTAATTATAAAATCTGGTTAGAATCCATTGAAGTTCAATTAGATAATATGGAATTGATTCTGACTTCAGGTGAGAAATAGGTTTTGGAGGCAAATGAACCTCTTTCTTTTCTGTTTTTCTTGTAACTGGTCCTCATAAGAAAAAAAAAACAGACAAATGTGAAATGCGTAAGCAAAATGTTCTCAAAGTGATTTTTTTTCAGGATGTTTCCATTAAGTCAATTAGAAACTCTAACTTGCTGAAACATTTCCAAGAGTAATAGCAAATATACCTAGATAAATAAAAGGTGCACATATGCAATTCAATAGGAATGATGTATGGATACAGACCTGTCATCACGCCCTCACTTCATAATTTTACCTATTCCACACCTGTGGCATGTGGTAACACTGAAGGAGATAGCCAGATTTGAAACTGTGGCTGAACGTATTTGTGTCTTTTGGAAGACTTTGGAATTTTGTTTGCTGTTCTTCAGGTAACCTTCTTGCTAATCTCAAATACCATAATTTCATCATGGCAGTATATTCTAATTCTGTAAAAAGAGACAATGTGGACACTCCTGCATATTTTGCTAAAACTCGTCCAAGGAAAAAATACAAAACTGAAGTTCATAACTATAACTGCATTTGTTGCTTCTGCTTTATAAAGTCGTCCTTATTTTCCTCCTTAAAACAAAATTCAAATTAAAAGTAGTATCACATATTATGATATAGTGCTTACTTTTACATGTTCTTGTGTTCTCTTGTGTCCTTTCGCTCAAAGCAGGTATACCTAAGGTTGAAATAAATGACCATGAAACTACAAATTATGTGATTTTTTTTATTTTCAAGTACAAGGCTTTTTACATTTTTTAATCACTCTGAAAGAAATTTAGGGACAGAAACTATCCCTGAATTAAGCAGAAGAGGCAGTAGAAAGGTTAGATTGCGCCGCTGGGAACTTTAAAAGCATCAGGATTTAATTAAGGCTATTTAGTATTGTTAAAGACTCTTAGCAAGAATACTGTGCAAGTTCAGAGGTGGCTGCGTATTTTGTGAGTCTGAACAATAACCGTGGTTTCAGCATCAGTCTTGCAGTAAGCAGCAAAAATGTGGCGATGAAGTTCTCCTCTATTTATTAACTGTGCTCTTTATGAAGTTTGATCAGGCAATCTTGCTGCTCGTAATACCAGTATTGGCCATGTGAAAGCTGACTTTGCTCTATAAAACACAGCTAAGGTATGGTACCAGTTCAGGATTGGCAATTTTAAGACAGAAGAGTAAAGAGAAAGTTAATATTTCATGCAAAATGGATGGTGCTCTCCTGCCGCTTGATGGAAGGGCGTAGGTTTGCCCAATCCACGCTCATGAGCTAGTGTTAGTGCCTGAAGGTGTTCTTCCTTCTCCCCTTAGAAAGGGAGAGAAAAAAAAAAAAGGTCATTGTATGTAGTGTGAATGCAGGTGTGTTTTCAAGTTCAGACAACTTCCTTGGCCTTGTAGCTTTATTTGCATGACGTGTAGTGCAAGCATTGCCAAAGTCAGCAAAGAGCATGTCAGCAAAGATTGAAAGCTAAATCACAGTACTGTGATTCTGCTTCCAGAAGTACTTGTTTTGTCCCACTAGTTCCTTTTGCATTATTGTTCATGTATGCTTCGATAGCAGTTTCCTACATATCAGGATGTTGGTTTCGGTGCCTAACATTTTCTTTCCAAATGTTACCTTATTTTCCATGAGAAGGACGATCTCATGGTTTGTAGTATTTAGAGGAATAAAAATTCTTCTCAAATAACTGGCAATCTAAACAAGACATAATAGATCAGTATAATTGTGTTTACATAGGTTGAAAACATTTTTTTTTTTTTTGTCACTTCTAATGCTGTTTCTAGATTGGCCTTACTTCCACCTCATTCACAATTTCTCACACATTACTACTATTGCCAAGCTAATGGCCACACTCTATACAAGCTTGTGGAGTTCACAAGTGGTATCCTTAATCTGTCATTGCAAACTAAAAGGAATACATGATTTTTGTCTTTTGGTCATGAAAATGAGACAAAGCTTGGTACATACTCCTGAGCAGATAGTGTGTTTGCGGATGCTACTGGAAATTGCATTCAGGTAGAGTGGAAAGTGAGCTTCTGCAACATTTTCAGTGAATCTAAGGCTTAAATCTTTGAACTATGAACGTTTTCTGTTTTAAAGGCAATGTAATAGAAGTAATCTCAAACACGGTCCTGAAATGTTTTACTTGAAATTCCTTCTATTGCAGGTTGTAATTTTTTGAGAAAAAAAAGCCATTCAGTGAAACTGATATTAATTAGTGACCATTTTCATGTCATCAAACTTCCATTTTCACTGAAATCTCTATCAAATTACACTCAGTCTCATTTTAAGTATCCTTTCACTGATGCCTGAATCTGAAAAGTTCTCTTATTTTGCTCTCAGTAGAAACCACACTTTCTGGATGTGCATAGTTTCATTCACCTTCATGTTTCTGCAATTCATCTGCATTTAAGAAAAATTAGAGGAGTTCCACTGGTATAAACAGTAAGAGGGCTACGGAGTAGAATATAGAGGGCTACTCAGAAAACTCTCTTGTCAGATTAGTTAGGGTCTATAGCACTGAGCTATTAAACCCTGCTTTTTAGAAAGGTTAATTCACTTAAGCTCAGGACTGCACAGACACAGATTTGCTGCTTCTGCTCCTGCAGCCAGCTTCAATGAAGCTAATCACAAGAACTTTATATATGCTGCTTTGCCATGCTACCCAAAAGACATCTTTGAATCGGAGTATCTTTTGTGCTTATGTATGCATTAGCATTCTTCCTTGCTATCTACACATAAACTTTTCATCTGCATCTCAGTGCATTCCTATTGCTCATTAAAAGTAATCAGTCCCATGGATATTTCGTGGGTCAAAAAGTACATTTTACAATGCAGTAGTTCTTTCTGAATTACAAGAAATACTGTATATATCAGAAAACAGAACCAAGTTAATGGTCACCTGAGATTTATTTTTACTACCGTTCTTATGTTTTAGGGGAGTTTTAGATAGAAAGAAAGAGGATTATTTATCTATATATTTTAACAAAGGAAGACACGAAGACTCTCATTAATCCACCTAGCATAAGCAACAACACAATATGTCACATTGCAGTATTTCAAAGTTGGTTTTATACATTTTGTAATTAATAAGATCTTTATATAATTCCAATTCTGAATATCTCTTTTCCAAACAATTTGATAGTATATGTGAATTCTTTTTGTTAATTCTTTATTTCATTACACAAATGAACAGTCCTTTCACTTTGTGCACTGCCTCTAAGGCTGAAAACATGGTGCAGTTTCCACAATATCAGATCTTTCTAGTACTTATATGTTAACTGCTCATCAGCTTCAAGTTTTCTTGAAACATTAGCACTTCTTTTGGTGATCTCTTGAGTCCTTTTTCAAGTCTCCTTGTGATCCCATAGTAATTTATTTAGGTTTTAGGTTTTAGCATTCAGCTGAATGCTGAAAGATTGTTAGTTAATAAGTAATTCATCTTTGTGGCTGGATCATCTCTTCTGCCCATTCAGTTTCTCAAGACAGACTCCCATTTTTGTCAGGATGTTCCTGGGAAACACTTAGTATTGGATTATAAGAGTTCTCCTTCATGTCAACAACTGGTATAAGAACATTTTAGAAGAGATTACACAGCCCCCACCCACCACCGTATTTTTTTCTGAGACTTATAATCATGGAACACTGTTACTTTTTCTTACCAGATCAGGGTTGCAATTATCATGTTGTCTCTTTTTAAAAATACTATATTTGTAAGAGAATACTGCTTTATTTTGAAAAGTTTTTCTTGTCTATTATATAATACTCCAGCTGGCAAAAATGTTTGTTCGGGTGTCTTTTGGTCACTGAGCAAAGACCAGTCAAGAAGATCAGTAAGATGGGACTGTAATGTTACAATGCTGCTGAACACAATTTGTTTATGGTACTGATAAATGGCCAGTGTATTTATGCAAGTGAATGCAAGATTTGTTTGACTTGCTTTCCTTTCCTTTACTTGCTTTAACCTAAATATTTAATGTTCTGGGATCTGTAGATATAGGGCTCAGTGCCAAGTTTGGCAATGCAGCAACTGAGGATAAGAACATTTGCAAAGCCAGGGAGGAATGTGTGTATAAATTGATGTCAGGATAAGTTGTGGTAATCAATGAATGCTCGAGCCAGCATTTGTTATATTCTGCAACAGAGGAGCTGTTTTTTTTTTTTTTTTTTTTTTTGAAGTGTATTGTATGCTCAGTATTATTTGAAAATCAATACTGTAGCACACAATTGCGTTATGTTAACACACAATTGTGTTATGTTATTATCAGTCCTCTCTGTCACTTAGCTTATGCTAAATTGTAGAAATTACCGGCGTTCACTGTTATTCCCGAAAATCATGCATGTGTAAGCATGCAACTACACTTCGCTGTAAAAGCTATCAACACCTTCTTCCAATTGAAAAAAAAAAAAAAACCAACAAACAAGAAAAAGACATGTCCCTCTGGAATATATTAGGCTTATGCTAGCAGAAGTAGTAAGCTTAAATATATACTCATCCAGAAATCATGGAAAGAAAGAAAACTCGGTACTGCTTTCACTTTGTTAACTAATCTAGTTAGATTTCCCTGACTTTGACAGTGCCAGCACTGGTAGCATTTGTGTATCTCACCTGGTCTTTACTGTGGTGTCGTCTTCAGAAGCGCCATGTTAAAAAGAACTTAACCATAGCTGTAGGGGTTCTGGTGAGATGAGAGCTTTGCAGTAAAATTCTTCTCACACAACCATCACTGTGAATAGCAGGATTTCTAAGAGAACCTTACATTAGTAGATTTCTATGAGAACCATGCACATGAAAATGATGTTTATCAAAATGGCTGCATACTCAGTGTTATGGAATTAAAAATTTCAGTTCAGATTCTAGAGCCTGGCTGAGAACTGAGAATAAGTGAAGATAGAGGGTCACTGGGGAAAACTGCACTAACACATGATCTCCAACTCAGCAGTTCTGGATTTGCAGCTTCCCTCAGACCAGTGTGGATCTGTGCCTGCACCTTTTGTGGGACTTAATCTCATTCCTTTTTTCACAAAAGAATCAGAACAAATCCTGCTGAACCATGTAGAAAATTTTGCAATGTTAAGTTTTTCTGTGTTTCTGTTCCTGTTTGCAAATATTCTAGCAAGGATGCAATGGCTTAGGTTGTAATACTAGAGATCAGTATCCAGGTATTTTACAATCTTTTGTAGCTTTCCCTCACCCCTACCCTGCTCCTTTCAGGTAACTATAGTTCTGGTTTTGCATATCAGGAAAATTACTATGGAGAATCTGTCACTAATATGAAAATCATTACTGTCCTGTAGGAGATAGCAGATAGACTTTTGCCTACCTAATTAACTCCATTTGTAGAATCAATATTAATGAAATTGGCAAGAGAACTGTTGCTTACACAATCTGCATTTCAATTGAGTGACCAAAGCAATACTAATGACTCCTTCTAAATTTTAGCAAGTCTTTAATGACAAGAATTATCATTGGAGCATATCCTATATTTATAAAAACCCTTTTCCAAAAGTTTAATTCTGTGCCATCTCTTATTATTTTTACAATAAAATGTTGTCATGAAAATGACATAGCAAAACTTTAGTGTCTTAGACACTGGGTAAATTACTGTGGATGACAATGTGCAACTCTAACCTTTTCAGGATTTGTGATTTTGATCGAGCATGCCTGCCACCTACATCTGATGACAACTCTAGTATCCCATAGAGTGGAAAAGGGAACACCATCAAATCAGCGCTGGGAATAGTAAATGATCAATGTGACATGACTTCTGGGGAATCAAGTTTCATAAGGCATCAGAGTACATGTAACTCTGTGTATCCTTATGTTCCTTAAGATCTCTGTATATGTTTTTAAGAAAACAAAAGAATTGTCAAAGCAATCCCTGTAGCTGCTTACATGTGGAAGTACAAAATTAGGGGGAATGTCAAGTCTCTTCCCTGATATCACAAGTGATATTCTTGTGAAGTTCTGCCTTTGAATACAAGAGACTTTTTGCTTCAGTGTGTGCATTTAACATCATTATAAAATCAGTCCTGTGATTGTCCTGATTTTCAAGACTACTTTCATTTATGGCCAGTTTATACTTACTTATTCTTATACCAGGGTTGTTTTGGTTTAAATCATTCTCGTATGTTCTTTTTTCCCTAGTGTATTAAAAGCCTTTTCAGAGCTGTAAGCAAAGCACAGTGGCATGCATACTCAATCAAAATTACATACTGCATGATGTTATGATGTTTTCTTTTCTTGCCACAGTCCATGTCATTGAAATGAAATATCTGAATATAAAGTCTTTGATATTTAATGAATAATTGTGATCTACAGTGCATGACCTATGTTTTTGTGTCCTTTCAGATTTGTATTTGTTTGGTTTAAAAAGCCAAACTTCTTTTGTAGGGAAGGCTGGGGTTATTTCTCCTACCTTTCCATTGTCTACAGAAATGTAGATTGTATAACAGAAAGTCTTGTATTAGATCCATCTACAAGTTCATTCCTGTCTCTACTGAAAAGGTCGCACATGAGGTGTTTTGAGGAAGACAAGGAATTTTTAGAGTTTTTGCTGCAGTGCTGGCTCATAAGTATTCAGTAGCTAATAGGCAGAAATTCTGCTTTCTTCAGTGAACTAAAAGCCAATACTAGGTCTGGGACACTAATAAGGAATGGCTTACCCATTAGTGCCAGCTCAGTCCTCCACTTTGATATGACTGTGTATGTTCTATTTCTTTATTCTTCAGTCACCCTCTTCCTCTAAAATCTTCTCATTCTTCAGTATTAATGATAGTTTCCAACTTTATGTCAATGGCAAAATTAGTTAACACACTTTTCCTACTTTTACTGAGTTTGCTAATGAATCTGGTCAATAGTAATCTTCCTGAACGAGACCGTAAGGAAGTGGTCTATTAATTTCTTGTTAAGAGATAGCTCAGCTTTCAATACAAATAGCTGACTCTGTCTCCTCTCTTCAAATCCTCGACTGAACCTCATTATCTCTTTGGAAATCTTTCCCAATATGAAATGCTTGAGATCCAGATTAATAATTAGATTAATAAAATGTAAGAAATTAGACTTATCTAATCAAAAATGTTTAGTATGCTAGTCTGACATAAATTGTCTTCCATAAATACCTTGCATTTTCATTCCACTTTCTTATTCTGTCCTCAAAATAAATACAGCATCTACTGCATGATACCACTACTACCTCAATAGTAGTATTAAAAACAATTCCTAGTAGATGCACAATTTAATTTCCAGTTCTCTAAAATAGATTGTCCTAAGAAACATCCACTTCCCCTGTCATTCTTCTCATACCCATTCCTTCTCTTCCACTCCAAATTCTAAAACAGCGTGGTGAAATCAGAAGGAATAGAGACCAGATTGACTTTTGAGAAGCCATGATAAAGGCCAACAGGGTATTTAAATCTAACTTTATCTCCCTTCACTTCCTCCATTCCTAGGCATTGACTTTAAATATCTTTTTACTCTCATCTACCATTTATTGAATTTGGTTTTGCATTTTTTTTATATTGTTCTAACAGACTACATTCCTATACAGAACAGATTTATTCATCTCTCTCAATCTCAGAATAGGAAGAATTTCAAAGTAATGACTGTGAGGAAGGAATTACGGAACTACTTTGAAGCACGGAATAGAGGAAGACCTGATTTATTTATTTTTTACCAAAGAGGTTTCTCGCAGGTACACAGCTTGTTGGGCAGAGCACCCCCGCGTATCACACCGCATCCTCTCTAGGTTTGATTTGGTCAAGCTTATTGGGTAGTGCTGCTCGTCCTCATTTTCAGGCAATCAAATTTCAAATATTAAATTTTCCCCTGAACATTACTACTGCAATTGCAATCTTGGATATCTTAGTATAGATCATAAATAGTGTTTGGAAATGGTGCAATGACTTGTCTTAAATTACTCAGCAGTGTAGATGCAGGCAAAACTGACAGCTATGGCAACAGAAATCCTGTTTCTGGCTGCTAATCCTTCTTTGATTCACTGTAATTACTTGCACTCTTCAAGGTGTGGCCAGACATAGTATGTTACTATGCCAGTTTAGCTTAAGCACCTTTCTTATATGATCTAATTTTCAGGTTAAACTGTGAATAAAAGGGCTTAGTTACAAATCTGACTCTTCTACATGCTCATGCTATGTGATTAGGGGTTTGTAGGACCTTTGCAACCTAATGGCTGTTCATGTTATTCAGAGCACAGATGCTTTATGTGCCTGCAACATAAAGCCTCACAATACTAGTCAGTGGGTTTCCTTGTCTGACAACGAGAGACTGCAGAACACAACGGAGAACACATCATCATAATTGATATGTCTGCTTAATTATGTATATTAAAAACCTCAAAAAAATTAGACTAACTTTATTGCTCATGAAGAGAACATGAAGTGTTTCTTCTGCAGCTAGTTAAAGCCTAGGGCACTTTTGACTAAAAGAACATGGTTTGATGCATGACACTAGAATTTTTTAAAATGCCTACCAATATCACAGTTGTGTGTTAGAGAAGAAGAAAGCAGATGTGTGCAGTGAGCTGCATTCTTTTTACACACTTAGCATCATTTTATGACTTTTCTAACCCTTTTGAATCAATGAGATTAAAATTAAAGAACTATTGATCATTAAACAAAAAAGCTATTAAGAGCTGCTTTCTGCTTCTGATGAGTTAGGTAAAGCTGTTGAGCAGCAGCACTGAACAGTTCTGAACAAGCAAAAGGCAACAGGCAAGTTTCTATTTCAGATGTATTCTTCCTTTCTGACACAGTGTTAACAACTTGGCAGGGAAAAAATGCAGAAGCATTCCAAATTCCACAGGTTTGTTAGCTCGTGTGTTCCCTGGAGTATGCTTTAAAAGTGTAACTATGCACAGCTCTTATATGGAGGTGGACTGGAGATTTACTACCAAATCACAGCACATGTTTGAACAGGTCCTTAAAAGATGTTGTTTATACATAATATAAAAGGATAACATGTATACAAAGGAGTGATAAAAATATTTTGCATAACTTTTAAAAAGTTAATTTGATTCAAATATTTTAAAGATTCAATTTACCAGAAGTAATAAATAACTGATAGCTGAAAGGGATTTTTTTTCCAAAAATTCAGGAAACTATCTTTAGAATTCACTGACTAGCTAAAAGTATTTGCACCAGAAGCCAATTTCCAAGTATCACATTCCCCTGATCTTGAGGTATTAACGGAGTATGATAATTTAGTACCGTATGTCAAAAAAGTCTACTCTAGACCTCAGGCAGTACGTAGGGTCTAACTGGTCTTGTATTGAACTAGTGAGTTTCATTCAGTCTTACTTCATGAATCCCTGCTGAATACATATTAGTCTGCTGATTTATCACCTCGGTAATAACCTTCACATCATCCACTGAATTAATCAGGAGATGAATTAAATATTTCAATAGCATATGTCTAGTAAAGGTAAAATGATTTCCTCTTCTAATTATAATATTTAATTTTGTTCTTACCATTCTTCAGCAGCTGTAGTTCTAGATCTGTTTTTTTTTTCTTTTTAAATTTAATTTTCTTTCTTATCTGTAACCTCTTCACCCTTAAGTGATCTTTTATTTCTCACGGAAACAGCTGACAAAACTATTTTTCAGTTCAGAACTTTTTCATAATTACATTTCTGGCCTCAAGGGGAAAACTGTATACCTCATCAAATTGTGGGTCTTGCAACTGCGTAGCTTTAACAGTCCTTCATACTACTTGCAGCTATTGTAATTTAATTTGAATAACAGAAAATCCTTGCCAAGTTCTGGCTAAATAGACTCTGTTAAAATTGAAGCTTATCATGTGTCATGTGGCATCTTGCATGCCAGTCCTGTAGATTCTTTTCAAGTGTTTATTTCTGCTCCAGTCCTCTCAACTCTGTAAACATTCATTCATCCTACTAGCTAGTGAATCTACCAGCTTCTGTATATCCATATAAAATCCACTGGCAATTTATTACTTAGATCTGCAGATACATTAAAGTGCAATTCAGCAATGCTCCTCAGTGACTGTGAAAAATCGAGACATTTCCTGGAATCAAGCTCAGGAACATTGTGAAAGAAAATCCTACTAAAGCAGAAACATGCCATAGGTTAAGGATTTCTTTTTGGCTTAAAAAAAAAAAAAAAAAAAAAAAAAAAAANAGAGAGAATGTTAAAACCAATTCTGTGTTGTAGTAGGTGATCTGTATATTAAGAGCTTCAAGTACACTATGGAGAAGAATAAGACTATATCCCAATACCATCTAAAATAAGATTTTCCTGGTTCAGGAACCATAGCCACAATCCAAGAATTCCTTGAAGCCTGTTGTTTTCAATGAGCTTTGCAAAGCTTTCTCGAAAGCTCAAGGCTCTAGAAAAGTTTACTCTTGATCAATAGACAAAAGACAAACTTATTATTAAGTATGTAGCTAAAAGTAAGATGTACCTCAGCCTTCTTTGCTTACACTCAGCTAGTAACTTGAGATGTTAAGAATAATGACAATAAGGTGAGAGCAATGCACTGATCATCAGAGACATAGTTGGGGTTGTGCTAAAAAAATATAAGCTTTTTAAATAAGAAGCTGCCACCATATTTCTAGTGAAATATATGTGAAGCAGTTTTAAGGATTGGGTGGGTTCTTTTGTTTAAGTTTAATTCCTAGGTTGAATACCAATAATTGCAACCAAATCTTCAGATAAAATAAACCTCCTGCTCACTCTATTGCAAACTACTATCTTATTCTTACTTGATCAGAGCTAAAATAAGGTGAACTATTCAAGAGATTAATAGCATAGGGATGTCCTTGTGTCTCAGTGAGTAATTCATGTGTATTCAATATCTATATTATATTTATCTTTCAATAGAAAGAAAGAGTTTCTGTAGTCTGGAAAATCAGGCAAGCTCAAAGTGAGGGCCACTAAGTTAGGAATTTGTTCTGGAAATGTTGACTTGAACTTCACAGTGTCTTAGTTCACAGAAAGTCCAAGAGAACGTTCACCTAAGGTAGACAAGCTGCGCTAGTGAACCTCTGTTACCCTGATAATCACAAAGACCAGAATTCATCAAAATGGTCTAACCGAGCTCTTACCTAGCCCATTATCTCCTTCTCCCAAATAAAGGGTTGTTAAAATAGAGTTCAAATATGGAAAGCATTTATTTATAATACCACCAAGTGAGCAAAGATCCTTTTGTTTTGAACCTGGTCCTCAGCGGGCTGATTCTGCCCGCTTCTTCTGCTAAGAGAGAATGAACAATACTAATGCATTTATAAGTTATTTTGTGACTTTGATTAACCCTCCTTTTTTCCATATTTAAGAAATGGCAAAAAAGCATTGGTACATTCTGTACATTCTCTGTACATTCATGTGTTATTTCATGGATAATTCCTTCCCATTTTCAGAACTACTCTCTGCTTTCTTTCTTTTAGTTTATTCATGCCATAACCTTCCATCTTACCTGATGAGTATTTTGTTTCTTTCAGTCTTTTATGCAGGTTCTTGTGAAAATCCTTTTGATGATGCAAATAAGGTAAACCAAATGGATCTTCTTTTTCCAAATGTTTATTGAATCCTTGAGAGAACTCAGGATATTTTAAAGGCAAGACTTCTCTTTAGAGAAGGACTTTTGACTCTTCTTAGCCAGATAGCATTTATAACTATTTGTCGACCTCAAGTTCACAGGCTCTCTCCTAGAGCTTTAATAAATAACATCATAACTGCCAAGTCCAAACTTCCAGTCACTTTATAGAGACATTGCATCCTACTGAGGTAATTAAGGTATGGAGCTGACTCAAATTCTGAGAGACAACTCTGACATTTTTTGTTGTTTATTTTGTCAACTTGTTCCATAACCTTTGCTGCAAAGGAAGGTTCTGGCATAACAGTTGCCTAATTTATCCCATCGCATACTTTGATTCAGAAATTAATTTATCTTCTTTTTAACTGCCTTGTCTTCTGATCACTCTTTTTACATCCTAATTACCAATTGTCTCTGTAGACAGCTTATTCTTTTACTTCTCTTTTTCCTCTGGTATCTATGTACCACTGTCTTCTTAACACCGGGTTTTAATATGCTTAGTGCCATAATGTCTTCATCGAGGGCTAGACATTCCTGTTCCCATTCTTTTATAAGACTTTTTTTCTGACACAATTTTATTTATAACCTTAATGAAGAAATAAAACTTTGGTTTTCGTTTCCTTGGACCGCTCCATTCTGTGATTCTGTGATTTGCCCTTGTTACAAAACATTGGCGTCTTCATAAGAAAATCCATGTGTAGAACCATAAATGCTGCCATTCCTGTTGTCTTTAATCTTTTTTGTTTTCTATTTTTGTCTCTGTATGAGACAAGCACTGGTTGCTTGTCTCATACAAATACTGTAAATATTTCCAGAACAACACATACACACGTACTCTTCATTTTTCTTCCTAGAGAACAGAATTTTTATTTTGAAATTCTGACCCCACCATTTGCTACATTACTGATATCTACATGACACAACTGCAGATTTCCTCTTTGAACTTCATGGGAACAAGTTCAGTTCACACCTCTGCATTTTGCAGGTAAGTAACTCGTTACAGTCTCCAAAGTCACAAGATCAGGTTTTATTTACCTGGTGCTGTAGCTTCCTCTACAGCAACTATACTATTAGAAGTTAGAGATCTTTACTTTCCAACTAGTATTCTTAGAGTTGCATGAGAGTTTTATAGTGAGAAAAAGAAAAGGATTTCTTTTACTTCTGGTCCATTAGTGCATCCACTCATGTCTAGAAAACCAAACTTCCTTTAGAGAACTTTAATAGAACTTTCTTCTGAATGTCATTAAGACAAACTAAGGAATTGGATTGAGCTAGAACTTACAGTACTAAATTTTTAGTCTTCTTTGTCTGAGAATGTTCATTAAAATAAGGTCTGAAATTTCTAGGTTAAATCATTTTAGGGCTTTTAAACTTTTTCTTTCTTTT
This sequence comes from Nothoprocta pentlandii, assembly GCA_013398315.1. Classification (NCBI taxonomy): domain Eukaryota; kingdom Metazoa; phylum Chordata; class Aves; order Tinamiformes; family Tinamidae; genus Nothoprocta; species Nothoprocta pentlandii. Next base: position 1,673,211 of record VZSG01000031.1, read on the forward strand.
CTGCTGTGATGTTAAATAAACCAAGTAGACTTGAGCCATTTTTGGGCTATTATCTTAAACTGAATGTGCTTCATACAGCTGGCTAAACTCAGACCTGTGAGGATTTTCAAAGTTCTTTTGAATTTGCCCTCCATGGGTTTAATGACATTGAGGAAACTCTATTAGGACTGTCGTACCAGATAAGATTACACTAGGATATAATGAGATTGCACAAGTATATAGCTAACATTTTTTACCTGCATTTATATAGCTCCATTGATTTCAGTTATGCTTGATGTATGTAACCTGGGGCAGATTTTGTCAGGAAAATTCTTTGGAAATATTAATAACAAATTCAATTAAATGGTGACAGCACAATGAAACAGCTTGAGGATTTTATTTTTTTAATGAAAGACTGTGTCTGTGGGATGCTTCCAATTTACTTTCTGCTTTTGAAAAGCTGATAGAAATCTTAAAACACATAAGTTAGCATATTTTTGGAATGTATGAGACTGAAAATCTGAGGTTTATCCCATACTTTATTAATAGGATAATCAGTATTTCTTTCAGCTTGTCCCAGATCAGATCTGATCTTGTCCCAGATCAGATCAGCTTGTCCCTGATTTTGCAATTATTTATATATTATTATTTATGAAAACAGAAAAGCTATAGCTTAAAAGCTATTAAGGTAAAGCTGATTAAGATTTATTGAGATTTTACTATGTCATTGCTTTGCTTGTAACGAAAACATTATAAAAATCTGAAATGGTGTAGAATCCTACTTAATATTAAAAAATATGTTTATGTTTTGTACGTGTGGAAAAAAAACTTCATATTTTAACTGTAGACTTGAGTAGCCCAGGCAAATCCCACAATGTATGTTTCCATCAAATATGGAAAACAGCCCTATATTTTCCAGGTTTTCATCCATCCTGGGAAGTTTTGTCATACAATAAAATCACAGGATTGTAAATTTTCTTCTACTTTTCTTTCATCCCTCAGTATCACATTGCTATGGATGTAGAAACTAAACATACTTTATACTTTTTGCACAGCGCAACATTTTGACACTGGCTGTAAGTGAATCCTGAACCTCAATATATACCTATCCATTAGCAATCTATATGTTGAGAGAATAAGGATGATTTATTGTAAACTCAACATGCCACTGAATACCATTCCAAAGATAAATGAAGAGTTTTAAAGTAATTAAATATGAAAGAGCAATTCACAGCAGCAGCCTTAAACAAGGGAATCCAGTACTATTGTCGCAAAGAGATATAAAAGAAAATTAACTTTTGTTAAATTGATTATGTACAATATTACTTTTTTATATAAATATATGATGCACTTTAATAAGAAAATTTAAATTAAAAAGTTTTACATTTGCCTTCTAAAGACCGCTATCTACTCATATATCTCATACAGTCATGATAGCTGCAAGCTGCTGTATTTGTGGTTCTTGTTACTAAGGAAAAATTCTGCATGAAATCAACTCAAAGAAATCATTCAAATGGGAGTTGCTAGAAAACTTTCATTTTCCTTTATATGAAGCTAGTAAAATATCTTACATTGAGTTAGAACACAGAAATACTAGTGAGAAAAAAATCAAAGGTATGAGTGTCCTTACATCTTCAGAGAAATAGGAAGAAGAGAACAAATAAAGGCCTAGAAAATTTCTGAATATGCTGAGATACAAATGGAAAAAAAATTGACTTAGGAGGAAATTTTCTTATGCTGCTTTAGCTGTAAGGAGAGAGATGTTTCAAATCCCTCAACAAGAGCAAATGTAGAGCAGAGATTCGTGTTTGCACCCGATCATCTGTTTTCAGTGAAACCAAAGAGATTTGAGCCGTGGTATTTGAAATTAACAACTTCCCAAAAGCTGGCTATTTGCTCTCAATAGGCTACTAAAATAGTGGCTAAACATTATACAGGGCTGACTTTAGTCCTTTGAAGCCCTAATTTAAATCACTGGTATTTAAGGCTTCTTAAGTTCTCCCCATGGATAAATTTCATCATTCATCATAAACTGCGAAAGAAAAAGTATGATTTTGTGGATACCTTAGGATTTTACAGTGAGAAAAAATTTCTTCAGTGTTTTACAGGATATCTTTTTTATGAAAAGACATTTAAGCACCACTAACAGAAATTACATGTTCAAAGAAGACTTCACATATTAAGTGACCTAACTAAAGCTAATGCAATGTAAAATTGAATATAACTTTTGTTCTCTTTTAAAAGCCCAGATATTACAATCAATTTTGTTTTCAAAATAGTGTTTTTGTGCCTAGTTGTAGTTCCTCAGTCTGCAGGCTGCACTACATAATGAGCTGCTATTTTGTGTGTGAGCAGTATTTTCATTTGTTTCGCCCACACTAATATTCTTGCCTTATTTTTTACCTATAGTCTAAAAGTGAAAGGTATTTATATGGGAGCACTTTTAATATTTACTTTGCATTTTAGTGCAAAACACACAGTTGGAACCTGTTAAAAACCTTCATGACTGTTGATGACTAAATAGCGTTCCATTCAGGAGTGCTGTAAGTATATGTAGATTTAAGGGCAATGTTTTATTTTCTTCATTTAAGAATGGGACACATTAATATCTTTACTTTCTGAGGTAAAATATTGAATTAATAAATAAAAACATACTTCTCTAAAATGAATACAATGGCAGGTTTCAGTAAAACAATAAGAGAATGATTTTTTTTTCTAAATATGCTAGTGAAATAGCTAAGAGAGTTCCCACTGTGCACTCCACTTATCTATATCTCTACCTAACCTACAGACTCTGACAATATCACAGCAGTCTTAAACTGATGGTGGTTGCTATACAACAGCCAAATAGGCCTTGCTTTCCTGAGAAATTCTGCATATTCTTTTGGAGAAATTCTATATAATTTTCCAGTGAATTTGACGTCCAAAATTAGTACAAGTTTTCAGTTCTTCCATCGCTACAACCATCTTTAGCAAAACTTTATATTATCCAGTTTTACCAGTTTATATATTAGAAGCCATGTACTTGTATTTGTTGAGTGTGATAGCTAATTTGGATGGATTATTTGTGGATTCATAATAATTCACACATATTTTTCAAAATTATATTTTTATATTCTGCATTAGATGTCTTAATTTTCGTAGATACCTCATGGTATCTTATGTTTCTTTTTAATGTAGGTAAAATTAGACTTAAAATATTACACTTCATAGAAAAAAATTGAAACAGCTCTCATACTATTCCTCTATGACTGTGTCCTTATTCAAACTAAAATATCTTTTCTAAAATTAACTGACATATTGCAGTAAATTGTTCACTGTGTGGACAGAAGTGAATTCTATGCTGCTAATGAGAATTGTACATTTGTAGCACAACACTGTGTCTCCAAGATAAGCAATATTTAAATACTAACACACTTCCTTTTTTTTTTTTTTTTTTTTTTTATTAGAGAGACAACCTGTGGAAATGATGACAGTGCAACAAATTTTGAATCAGTAACATAGTTTAGTTAAAATAGGGAAAAAAATCAGATTAACCAAAAATTTAGACCATTTTCAAATGGCTAGTCTGGCATATATTCTTCATATGTCTTCATATTTTTCTTCATTTTTTTGATTCAGTTCATATTTTATTTGCATTTCTTCATATTCTTCATATTTCTTTTGATTCAAAATGAACTGAACAAGTCATACCACCCTTCATAAAACAGAACCCTCCAATTTCAACATGATAAGAAAGTTCTTTAGGTGTATTTCTGGTTCATAAAATAATAGTTTAAAATTTTGTAAAAAAGCAGAGTCCTTTATGTCTAGTGCTATTGATATTAATTAAGGAGCTGGATTCTATGTACAGTAAAATATGGATTTACTAGTGAAGCTGAGCCAAATATCTGTGTTTCTCTATGTAACTTTTTTTTTTCTTCTTTTCCAGAACAGAAAAATGAGATCTACTGGAATGCTAAATTCCTCCAATAGGAAGAGCAGGAACAAAAATTTCTAGGTTTTTGTTCACTGTATTTTTGTGTGTCGGTGTGTGAGAGAGGATAAAATTTCAATGACTTTCCTAATGTATCTATCGTTTTTGTGACTTTTTTAATACAAAAGAAATTCTATCATTCTCTGAGATATAATAAATCAGGAAAGTGGGAGTTGATTAAGCTGGATGTTTTGTTCCTGGTAGGTACATTTATATTTATTTATTACATTTAAAGAATTCCATATCCATATTACACAAATATGCTCCCTCTGTCACACAGTACTCAGGACTGACAAATCTGTCTTTCTCATATTCCAAGCTGAATTTTTTGAAGCCCTGAGCATTTTTTAGCAAGACAGAGGGATGAACTTAAATCCTAGGCCTGGAGCTTAACTTGTTAACTTCTGAAGAGTAACCTTACAGCGCTTATAGATTAATTGTGGCCTAAGATTAAGGCTTGAAATGTAAAATTAGTGAAAGCCAGCATATACTTACAAAGAGCTAAGTGTTCCTTTTCTCTTAGGCCTCAGCAAATAGAGAGCTTATGAAAAATGACTTCAGAGATATTAATGATGACAGAATCTTAGGACAGCCTTGTGGATGTGGGATTTCCTACTGTTTCATCTGTATATTAGTGATCATCCACTCTGTATCTTTGATTTCATTGCATGTTTTCTTCTTGGACACCACCCCTCCAGCTTTGGCACAAGCCATGAGTGAGTATCAGTCACCACCGGATCCTTCTGTCTACTGCCTGGACAAGATAAAACTAGCATTAGGATTTCCTTTGCCAAGATTGCTCACACAGTGTTGTCAACAAAAATTACATCATCTGTACTTGACTAACGGAAATGAATTACTTGAAAGATATTTCTCCCTTCTTTGGTGCTATTATTGCTATCTGATCCCATGTCTGTATGAGCTACATGTATAATACAGGGAAAACAGTCTTTGAGGCTAAATCTGCAGGTTATTTATCTTTACTCGTCCACATATTTACTGTACTTTTGGCATCCTATTCAACTCTTAGAGAAGTTTAATTAGCTTTGTGTATTTATATCAGAAAATAACATCACTTCAGCATCATTTGCATGAAAACAGAACATATTCTTTGTCCAAAAGTCAGACTGAAATCAGAAAAAAGAAAGTATAGACTCATACCACGAGGAACATGTGTTATTTCTTCCCTAGTAGCTTTTTATCTTTTCTTTCTCTTTTTTTTTTTTTGTTGTTTTTCTGATATTTGGGATATCATATTTGTTTCCATTGTTAGTTGTCTGGAATTGTTTTTCTGCAGTAGGAGTACATCCTACTCTAGTACATTTTGTACTGACAGGGCAGGATTTTTTATTAGCTATAGGTTTTTTATTCAGTTCTTAGAAATCTGGTAAAAATTTTAAGAGTAACCATGAGCTAAAGGAGTCTAAATATTATTGAAAATGTAAACAACATTGAAATGTAAACAGGATTTGGGCTCATATATTTTAAAATCATTTTGAAACCTGGAACTTGGACCCCAAAGCTCTACAGATGCTTCATACATTTTACCCCTTGGCTCTTCTGCAATATTATACAAGCAGTTTAATAATTTAGGGCAGTGTCTGTTATCATTCTAATACAAATGCTTTCAGAAAATTTTGTATAGAATTTTGTATAGAATCGTTTTAGCTTAAATCAGAATCATAGTTAATATAATACATGAGCATTCTATTAATTCACGGTCTCAAATATGAATGTAAGTACCATTTGTTGCCAGTCTTCGTGATGGCAGGATGGTTGCTTTATGATATGTATTCAAAGAAAAAAAAAAAGAAATATGTCTGATTTGTTCCTTGCATGGATTCAATGACTACATTTTGACATTTTAATCATGACTATGCTAATAGGTTCGAATATACTTGAATTTGTATCCTTTACCTCATCCCATTGATAGAGATATTGTCTGGAAGTTACAGCAGCAGGTAACTTTCAGTTTTTCTGTAGTTTGCCTTGGCTGCTCTTCAGTGTCTCCAGGCCATGGAAGTACCAAGAAACTTGGAATCTCAGCAAAATGAACTGTTTTTAGTCATTTTTTCATGACTATCTGATGGCAGAAATGCTTTGTAAAAAATATCTTACAAGACACATTTGAATATTTTGTTTTTAAACTGACCAAAATATACAGTATACGAATGAGAACATGATATGATTTTGCCACTGAAGTATTTCCTATTATGCACTTTTGCGGGTGCTCCGTGCATCCAAATCAAATGTCCGAACATGGAAACAACACAGCAGTAGCATATTTATCTTCCAATTTCCCCTTTACTCATTCCTATGAAAATCTTCTCCTTGGTGTTCTTCATCTCTTTCCCTCATTAATTATCATTATGCAAGCCTTTGGAGGATCAAATTATGTTTGTTTACTCTGGACTGTGATGTTAGATGAAAATAAATTAATCTAATCTCATAATTTCCTGATTTATAGCAATAGGTTTTATTTACTGCTATATAAGATACCCAAACTATAGGAAAAATGCATTTAAAAAAAACATTGAAACTAGAGATCTCATCTTATTTTATATGGATGTGCTTGCCTGATTCAAATATGTAGACCTATTGCTATTCTTATGGCTGCAATATTGTATTCTGCAGCTGCTTTTTTTAACAAATGCAAAGAAACAGTATACTTAGTTATAATAAACTGTTCTTAGAAACAATGTTGAGAAAAAATTATCTTTTGGGGTGCTTCAAAGCTATAATCAACAATATTTTTTTCAGTATAGAAGAATTGTATTGCACAATTGGTTTGTTAGTGCCAAAGTATATATTTGTCACTTCTAATTATCTTGCTATATTAAAAAGTATTTGCCTCTTTGAAATCAATACATATTTTTCTACTATTTTAACAGAAGAAGGATAATAGCCTCAATGGTCCATTTTCTGTTCTTACTAGCACTGATCTAAATCAGAAGTAACTTGAAGGAAAACCAATGTAATTAGAATAAGTACCTGGCTGTGCATGGTTAAATATCTTTGATGCTTAAGACTATTTTCAGATCACTTGCGGAGTTATGATATGAAGTCTGTGGGGGCTCTGTCTGCATTTACGCCTGATATGTCAAAATAACAATGGCCAAGCTTTTCCTAAACGTGACTAAGTGCCACTAAAGAAAACATCTGATGCTAAGTGTCAATCTCTGTTCACTCTATTTTTTTATGATGAGCTTCCTGACTATCCAGAAACTCCTTTAAAATGTGTCACTCACAGGCATTTCTGCATTTCATGAGGAAAGCTAAGCAATTGCCCAAACTCTTCCTTTACTGCTAGAGACCTTGTTCTCATGTTCAGAAGGATAGGAGTGGGGGGACACAGTCCCTGTACTAAGAGCAGAAAAGGGTTTCAGCACTACTCAGCATCAGGAGTCTGAGGCAAGGAGAGAGGCTTCCATTCCAAATTTCTTTACATAGCTTTTACCTAGGAACTAGTGAAGATTGGTGTGCATTATAGCATTATCATCCTCTCCTCAGCCCTGGTGAGGCCACATCTGGAGCACTGTGTCCAGTTCTGGGCTCCTCAGTACAAGAGGGATGTGGAGCTGCTGGAGAGAGTCCAGCGCAGGGCTACGAGGATGATCAGGGGCCTGGAACATCTGCCCTATGAGCCAAGGCTGAGGGAGCTGGGCCTGTTCAGCCTGGAGAAGAGAAGGCTGAGGGGGGACCTGATCAGTGTCTATAAACACCTCAAGGGAGGCAGTGAATAGGAGGGGGATGACCTCCTTTCAGTGGTGACCACTGACAGGACTAGAGGAAACAGACACAAATTGAAGCACCAAAAGTTCTGCAGAAACTTAAGGAATTAAATTTCTTAACAGTGAGGGTGACAGAGCCCTGGAACAGGCTGCCAAGAAAGGTTTTGGAGTCTCCTTCTCTGGTCTTCAAAATCCACTTGGACACAGTCCTGTTCCACGTGTGCTAGGTGACCCTGTGTATGCAGAGGGTTTGGACTAGATGATCTCCAAAAGTCCCTTCCAACCTTAACAATTCTATGATTCAATGATTTTGACTCCAATGGCTGTCTACTTATGTTCATGTGCAAGAACATCTGCATGAAAATACAGGAGGGTTTCCTTCCTTTCTTTGTCCCTAATTTTTCAGCATTGGCCTAATTTTCAGCATTATTATCGATTTAAGAATCCCATACTTAAGACTCTCAATGTTATTTTTAAGAATCCTAGTGTTATTCTTTGATATGCTTTAATTTCCAGTTTATTGCCTTTTAAATGGGGTATTTTTTTCCCAAATATACTACTTTCATTTTTAATCACCGACAGTATTCATGAAATAGAATAACTTTATTTAATGTAGGGCTGTTCACTATAAACAAAATCTCCTCAAAGTCACAAAACACTTATACCGATGATATTTAGCCATTAGGGAAGATGCATATTCTTCTAAATGCTTTTTGCAAACTTCTTCCACATAGCTTTGTAGTATGAAAGGTGGACTTTTTTCACTTTATCTGTTTAAGATTCTACACATTATCCCTTTTCTTCTTATTCTTGACTAAGGGAAACTGGTTTTCCCCTTTTTCCTGCAATATTAGGCCACACTGATACCATCTCTACCAGAAAAAGAATAAGAGAAAAGCTGCTGTTAGAAATACTTTCCTATGTTACTTAGAAATTTTACAATTTGCCATGCTTTCTAACTCATTTTCTGCTGATAGGGTAAAAATCTCTGCCAAAAACACTCTTTGTGTGTTGGATAATGATAGATTTGGATTCCAGTCTTTCAAACTCATGCTAAAAAGCAGAGTGAACATCTGTGACAAGCAGGTAATTTTTAATAATATAAGACAGTTCCTTTCTGTGGAGAATTACTATTCTCTCATCTCTAATCAACCTTCTCTGCTGTAACAGCAGCTGCCAATTAGGGATGTTGTCTCTTGGCAGAGTGTTCAGCCCACACTTAATTTGTTTTAAATGTGTTATGTTTCTCCATGGAAGGTGAAGGGTTTTCAGCATTTTATGCCATCAGAGGCTCCTGTCATGTTAGACAAAGTTACGAGATATTCCCAAATCACAGTAGAGTACTTATAGATTCAAGCAGAGTCTCTCAGGGGGCCAGTCCTCTCATCTGGGCTTCTGACAGTGTTAAAGAAAGAGGAATATTTAACTGTCCTTTTTTTTTTTTTTTTTTTTTTTTTTTTTTTTTTTTTTTTTTTTTTTTTTTTTTTTTTTTTTTTTTTTTTTTTTTTTGTTATGTAATACAAAGCCTATTTCATTCTGTGCAAAGAGCTTTACTGGTTTCAGTGAGATCTTTCTGTCTGATACCACTAACCATATTGATCTAAAAGTCAGCAGCCAAGTTTTTTTTTTTTTGAAAAAAAAAAAAAGAGAGCCAAAGTTGAAGAATCCTCAATAATCTGACAAACAGAATGGCAGACAAATATTTATTTTTTCCATAAGAAATTCCTACCTTCCTTGACTGATGCCAGAAAAAGAATGATTAAATAGTCACAACTGTTGCAACCTACAAGACAGACCATTAAAAGTGACCTGTAAATGAGGCTGTATGTTCTACATCTTCTCAAAGTCTGAAGCTCAGAAAGACCCTGAATCCCTGAACCAATACTTAAAAATATTGTACAGTTCTCATGCTATTTTGGTTCTAGACTTTTGTTTGGCTTAAGAACTACATTCATGGTTGCATCAATGTCTGAATAATTAAGATTAGGGAAAAGAAAAACCTCATCTCCTGGGAGTTTATACAGCATTAGCTTGTCTTATTTTGCTGAATAGCAAGAGGTTTTTTTCTCAGAAAAACATAGTAGAAAAACTCTTAATAAAAACAGAACAAAGCTTAATAATTAAAACACTTCCAAAATTAACTGATGGTCTAAGCTCCAATTTGCAAAAATATGTTTCTTTTTATGTAGTCAAATCTGATTAGTTCAGTTGTTATTTGATAAATTGAAAGACTTGCCCCCCCTTCTGAGGAATCACCAAACTGACAAATAATATAACAATTATTTGTATAAATAAGTATATTAACATACATGCACACATGCATGCATAACTACATATGTAATAGGTATCTAAATTCTATTTCCCTGCCAAAAAGAAAAAAAAGCATCCAAAAGCTTTACAGAGGTTCTGTCAAAGCTTTAATGTACTTCTCATCTCAGCCTGTATCAGATAATGCAATATAATTTGTGGTCCTTGTGCTAACAATTTTTAAAATATAAAAAAAATGGAAAGAATGAAAAAGAGAAAAAGAAAAAATGAGAATTAATTACATGTGAAGTGAAATATGCAGATGAAAACTCAGAAGAGAAAGATAAAAGGTGAAAAAAAAGTATATGGAAATCTTGGCTTTTAACAAAATGATGGATGTTTTGAAATGGTTTCTCTTCAAGCAGTACCATTTCCTGGAAATGCCACAAGGCATAGGGATGGTTATCAAGATGACAGATCTTTTCTTCCCTTAGGCCTAAATGTTTTGTTTTACAAGACCCACTGAACTCTTGGAATTTCATTGCTGCTATTGCTGCTTACCTCTTCAGTTTAGCAGAGACTTGCATTTTATCAGGCAGTTGTCTTTGTGAAAAAAAAAGCATTTTCTTCAGCCAGTTCATTGATTGTATCATGATAACGAACTTCTTGCTTAGCAATTCCAAGAATAATAGACATTACTCTTTGCTGAGTAATTCTGAAAAAAATCAGTATTTGATTTTTGAACCTACTGTAAAAATGGATCTCTGGAAACTTTTGACTTTGTGCTGTTACTTATTTTCATAATAACTTGTTATTCTTATCTTACTGTTTCATTTCTTGCCACAACTTTTCTTACCTATGCCACTTCTTTTGTCCGGGATACAGAGCTTATCTTGTTTGTCATGCCTGGATTCTTCCTGTGGTCAGCAATCACCTAAGTACCTCTAATAAGTGATATTAGATAAAATTGCAATAGTAAGTTAGATAAATTTGCAATAGTAAGCTCATCTAATGTATCTTTTGAAATCTTTTTATTGTGTTCTTGTATCAAGTCAGTTTATTTCAATTAGAATACATTTAATTACCTCTTTGCCGTAATTTTAATATACTATGGAGAACTGAGAAAAATAACATTTTGTCTCACCTCTGTCTGATCTACAAGAAAGTGCTTGATCATAACACTATTTTCTCTTCCCATGTGCTGACCTATATTAAATAAAAAGTTTTCGCTAACAGTGTACTTTAAATGTAACAGAAGTATTTGTTTCACTAAGATGACTATCAAATGTAGGAAGCTATGAAGTAGCATGCAATGGTTTGCTAGTACATTCTCTACTAAAAAGAATCACATAGCACTCCTACAAATGCAGTAATTTTGGACAGTTATCCAGATACAAGTTTATGTTGCCTTACATGGTTTTCTTTTGCCTAGCTGAGAGAAACCTCTGTTCATTCCACTGTTCTGAAGTTGAAGAATTGATCTACATGTATGAAGGACTCTTTCACTCTTATCTAGCTGACTTGCTCTCAGATCCTGGCAAGATGGTAGCCAGGGTTGCAGCATTTCTTCATAACTAATACCCTCTGCATCCATTTGGGAAAGCTGATTGAGGAACACCATGGGAGAACTTCCCTTTATGAGTGCCACCATACGAGTGCCACCAGTTATCTCTGCCTTTTCCTCTCAGGCCTTCCGCCTGCCCTCCCATAGAGCCCCTCCCTCGGACCTACCTCCTTCTCATCACTCTCCAGGAGCCCAAAGGAAGGAGACAAGTGGCACTTTGGTGACTCTGTGCACAGTGAGTCTGTCCCAGCAGGAGTGTTGTTCATCACCATGTCTTGTCACCCGCTTTTTTCAGAAGAAAGGAGAGAACGACACAAGGATGACGTGGAATTTCCTGAAGAATTCTCTTACTAGTCTGGATATGCTCAGTGTGAACGCACTCCTACCTTGATGATGGCTTTCTTTATGGTTAATGTATAGCAAAAGACCCCCATAGTGATCAACAGAAAGCTCCCAAATTTGGGTTCCTACAACAAGCTGCTCACAAGAGGAATCCGTCTCTCCACTAACTAAGGCATCCCATTTCCTTTTCGAGCAGCACTGCCTGTTCATCCTGCTTCTACTTGGGCTGATGGATGGCTATGTGTTCAGAAACCTACACGGGTGGCACAGTTTTGCTAAAATCAGAGAGAAATAAGGTGATATATGTGTATGTGTGCACACCGCACGTAGATACGAACACATATTATTTAACTCTCAAAAATTTATTTCAATTGCTAGATTAATTTCAAAGAAATTAAACTATTGACTCCTAACTCCAGTCTCTGACAGGAAAAAATGTTTAACATTTCAAAAACGCCCCTGGGATAGAGAAAATATTTCCTGTTCAGCTCTGGACACACTTCTTGCTTCTTTTTCTTTTCTTTCCCTAAGTATAGCTTCTCATGCTCTGCTCTCACAAAAATTGCAGTGATTTGTAGTTACTGTGTATATGACCTTCCCTTTAAACTACTGGACGGGTGTTAGCAAATAGAAACATGGCTCAGAAACTAGGTATGTCTCTAGTAGATTCTGCCTTAGGAGCATTTGAGATTAAACCTACCAGTTAAAACAAATAAGAAATATTTTCCCAGAGAACTTCAGCAGTTTGTTGTGCTGTACTCACTAAGCAACTGAAATCTCCAGGTCACCACTTAATCCAGTTCAACTGTTCAACAAAGCTCTCAGATAAGTTCAAGCTGAAAATAAGTAATTAAATGTTTTTTTTTTTCTTTTTAACACAGTCACATCACATATCCTTCAATCTTTTATATTATACATTTCAGAAATAGGATCATTTTTGGTGGGGAAAAAGTGTAACCATATTTTTGGATGCAAAACAGAGTTTTGATTTACTACTAGAAATAAGAAAAAAAAAATCATAGCAACTCAGCTATTTTTTGACTGAAATGTGCTGGGCATAAAGTCTGTGGCAATAGCATCCACAGACTGTAAACAGATTCCATAATTTGGACTTAGTTGGAGAAATGGTGCTCATGGGCTTTGGAACAAAAATTTGCAATATCAAAGCTATAGCATCTCTGAGTTCCATAAAGTATCATTCCTCTCCTCATAATGTGGTGGACATTCAGTGGTGGACAGCGATAGGACTAGAGGAAACGGCCACAAGCTGAGGCACCAAAAGTTCCACAGGAACTTAAGGAAACATTTCTTGACAGTGAGGGTGACAGAGCACTGGAACAGGCTGCCCAGGGAGGTTGTGGAGTCTCCTTCTTTGGAGATCTTTAAAACCCGCTTGGATGCAGCCCTGTGCCACGTGCTCTAGGTGACCCTGTGTGAGCAGGGGGGTTGGACTAGATGATCTCTGAGGTCCCTTCCAACCTTAAGGATTCTATGATTCTATGAATAATCAGAGCCTTCTTTTTACCCTGAAGTTGTTACAATTTATTCAGGATTTGACTGTATGTTCCAGAAAAGCCAAAATTTTCGGAGAATAAAGGAGCAGCAGCACAAATGCAGCACATATCCAAAAGAAGTGTTCATTCCACCTGAAGGGAAAAGATTGAGCAATGGATACAAATCATGAGAGATAGAAGACCATTCCCTTTTTCACCATCCGAGTTCTTATGAATGCTCTCATTGATAATTGTCATTTTCTCAGTTTAATGATGATGTTTTACAAATACAAAATTGCAGCAAAGTGATTTTTCTTAAAATTTCCAGCACTGAAAATGATTGATCTCCCTTCTTGGGAGACTTCACATTAAGTAAATATGCAATAAAATATTCAGTAAGGAAAAAAATATTTACCAAAGATGAGATGTTCTCAGCATTTTATTTCACACTTCAGTTACCATGCAACTACTTACATCAGATATTGGGATTAGAACCTGCACAATTTGGCACCAGAATAGAGGCTGCTAACCAGAAACGGAGAGATCTAACACCATCAGCTGGACTAATCAAGAAAACAGCTCTGTAGGAGGTGGTCTGACATGGATCTGTTAAAATAAAAGGTAGTGGTGCACAGCCATCCATAACATAAAAGTCAGCTTTCATGAGAAGGGCCTAGTGATTAAAATCAGATCTGTTTTTGCATTACAACGTTTTCATTTAAACTTTATAGCTTTTATTTCTTTGCATTCCAGTGTGAACTCAGCATCTCTTTCATGACAGAACACTGAAGAGCTGTGTAGGGAAGTTGCCTGTCTGCAGCATTCTGTATTGCATGGCTCATAATCAGGGAAAATACCCTCTATTGTAACTTCTTCTTAAAAGTTTACTGATGCAACAGAAATGAGGCCTGCAAAAGCAAATATTATCTTTGATAATAGAGAAGATAGAAAGGCAAGATTTGGTGAGCCTATGAAATAACTATTAACACCTGAGCCGTTCAAATAAATGTCCCACAAGTGGAAGTATATTAAAAAAATTTATTAAAAACGTTCTTGACTGAATAGCTCATTCCAGTCAAAATGCCTTTATTCAGACTGCTTGGATATAGTCTCTAGCAAATGGAGGACATGGAAATGGAGACAGAGCAACATTAAGGTTGTGACAGCAGTGTGGAAGAATTCCATTCCCGCTCTTTTCCTTGTGTGGTGTTATATTCTTTGCCTCCTCGGATACAAGGGCTGAGCAAGGTTATTAGAGAGCCCTGCAAACCTCTCACCATCAGATTTTTCATCTGAATAGCTGTTATGTATTGCAATTTTTCTTTCAGGGTCTCGAAAGAGATTCAAAACTCTTCTGGAGATTGAGCATTTGAAGTGAAAATTTGAGGCTAAAATAGAAAGCCACATCATGCTTTGTCTGATTAAAAATGAATTTCACAATTATAATACAATGTAAGTCTGCACACATACAAAGACCTACCATTGTGCAAAGAATATCGAATCACTCAACATGATTATTTAGTATTATAGGTCTTCAGCCAAGATAATATGATACTGTTGAATTATTCATATTTCTCTGGCAGATTTTTTAAAAATTTCTGAGTGCTTTGAGAGAGCAAAATTTGATCATGACTGCACTAAGTTTTAAATAGTAAAAGAATAAATTTCATGTTGCACTTGGTGATGTATCTAAATGTATGCATCTGTTAAAACAAAGCTTGGAAATGAATAAGCTGAGCTAAATTCTTAATTGAATTGAAATAGTTGAAGAAAATACTTTGTTAGTAGGGAATGTCACATGATGATGCAGCTGTTGCATTTAAAGAACTTCTTCTTAGGGGATGAAATCCTGGATTTAGTATGTGACTGATAAAAAGCAATGACTTCAAAATAAAATTTTAAATCTGAAACTAGAGTATGATTTTTATAGTTTGGGCCTGCACCAGGTTTTTATCTGCACCAGGTGTTGAAATAGAGGAATGGTAAACTTTAAAATGAAATACTTATAGGAAATACCATGCTTAATGATAGATTGAGAAATAACTTGTATACGCTTAATGATAAATGATGAAAAGCCATTGACTGGGAAATAACCTATACCTGCATGTACTAGGTTGTGAAATACCCCTCATACCTCTCATGCAAGATGAGGGGCAAGAGAAGAATCACTGAAAGGTCCAGTAGAGAACGTTTATTTTCAGCAAAAATTTTCAGCATATTTTCAAAAAAAAAAGTTTATTTTGCCCTTTTAAAATATCACTGCTCTGTGACCAAAATTCAGGACAATATCAAGTGCAAGTCTCTATATTTTCACCATGTGCTGGTTTTGGATTGATTTCACAAGTTACAACTTTTACTCATGATATATATTTTTATTTATTTATTTATTTATTTATTTATATCTGATGTTCAAAAAATGCCTACATCCTGTATCTGTGAGCTTGGAAGGCACTTTGATGACATAATTATGTATGTATGCAGTAAGTAGCACGTGCAAATAGCATTTTAATGTCTATTTATTTATTTATTTATATCTGATGTTCAAAAAATGCCTACATCCTGTATCTGTGAGCTTGGAAGGCACTTTGATGACATAATTATGTATGTATGCAGTAAGTAGCACGTGCAAATAGCATTTTAATGTCAAATTCAAATTTTACATTGATGCTGGAGAAATCTTTCTCTGCAGGACATATAGAATCCTTGAAAAGAGCGCTCATTCTTATGTTGTATTATTAGATATTATTTATGTTTCCATTCATATTTCTAGATTCAGAGATATTTTTTCATTATGTTCTTCAAATTATATTTTGTTATAGTTAAGTGTGTTCTGACAGAGACCGTGAAGGTTGTAATAGATGGATAAACTTTTCCTTGACTCTCCTTTCTAGCAATGATGAAAACTGTAAATCAAGCACAGCTCCCATCTTAATTCAACTACGGGACTAAACTCAATGTTTTAAATTACTGAACTTGTCAATGTTATTAGTGAGATTTAACTGGGATATTTTTATCTGGATGAGATTTACCATGTATAACACTTATGCACTATTTGTATCTGATCCTAAGCCTTTTTCTAAAGTACAGTCTTTATGCAGAACTGATTTTCATCCATTTGTAAGTTGTTACAAACCATTATTCATGCTGGTTCAGTGAACAGTTTTATAGACATATTCATATCTGCAGGTTTCTTATACAAATTATTAATACAGTGAACATTCAGTGAACAGTCCAAACTCAAGCTATATGAACAGCTGTCGCTAAGTCACCTTGTAATCTTCTGTTCCTTGGCCAATTCATCAAATCTTTACAAAGAAGAGAAAATGCATGTGAAGAAAAAAAGATTAACAGATTCTTCATGGAATAAAATAGAACACCTGGGAGGGACTGATGTAAAATAAGCAAACATATATATTTTAGGATACTTAAAATCTTTCTAGTTCCTCTTTACAATAAATGTGCCTGCACACTTAAGCCTGAAGGAGAAAGTCTGAGTCAATAAAGCAGTCTTTTTTTCACAAGTTTGAAATTACATTATTTCTGTTCCTTCTGTCCCGTTGCTGCTGGCAAATTGCACTTACTTAGAACTGTGGTAGTTGCAGGGAGGCAGAGGAGTAGGGAGTGCAGCAAGAATTTACTTATGAATCTCTATTTACCATATCAATGGTACACTCTGAATGGGAAGAAGAGGCAAAGCTGTCTCTAAAATCTTTTGATACTGTGGGTACATAATGTCTGTGGAGAAATAAGTAGAAAATAAATATGAAAACAACTGCATTAACATTCCTATCTTTTATCTAACATGGGACTAAATCCACAGATAGATAATATATAATTGTATCTAGTAAAATGTCTTTAAACAGAGCCTTGTTCTATCCCATGAACGGGGAGGTCACATTCACAGTCTCAGCTAAAAAATGGTCTGCTCTCACATCTTAAGTGTTTAAATCTGCGGACTGTTACCTCAAGCACCCCTCCTGAATGAATCTGTAAAGGGGAAAATAAGGGAGACACATTTTTAGGGTCCTCTAGAAATTTGCATTTGAACATGTCCTTAATGGGGGGCAGCCATAGGGCCATTAAGCCATTGTGAAAGCAACCCTTATCTACTCCTCTTAAGCACCTTTTCAGGCACAGTGTCCTCCCTGTAAATACTGGTGGAAGCTAATATACACTTCTAACTTGTAGAATCAAGATCAATACATGATTCAGTTACAATACTGTAAAACGGTGTAGAGGTGTACAGAAATGCCATATTACCTGCAGAGACCTTTTGTGTGAATAATTATTGAATATGTTTGCTTAGTGTGGAAACATATTCTTGTCCTTTCTTTTCTATTCATTGTTTCAATGTTATTAGTTGGAGAGGGATCGTTTTCTCCTGTCATGTCTTTCTTGGAAGCAAGATCATTACATCTTTTCAGACAAAAAAAAAAAAAAAATGGAAAAAGCAACAGCTATTATCATTCAGCTGGTGATGGCTAATGAACATTAAAAATGCCAAATGAAACTTGCAATGAGACTGCTCAATTCAAGTGCCCTTATCTTTGTTCCATCTCTGATTTTTACAACCAAGAAATAGTGAAGTCTGGCCTTTCAATTACCTCTTGTGTCTTGTGTATGCATCTTATAAACCAGCACTGCCCAGATTTACTGAAGTGGAATCTGCTAAATTGAAGCAGATGCCTGAAATGTTGTTTCTGTAGATGTATTTTATAGAGCAGCTTAATGTTGTTGACTCACTATGGTGTGCTGTCAGCTCCGTAGGTTATGAAAGCTGCCGGCCCATGCTGTCCTATTTCTTTCATTCCTAACCTTTCTGGCAAGGGAGTTTTCTCGAGTACTGTTGCCATGTTGTTTCCAGTAAGACAGCTTTCCACCCATCCCTAAATTCACACCACTGCCTAAATTAAAATCGTGTCACCCGTAAACTGCACATAAGAAGATATTACCCTTGAACATTTCCTATCCTTTCTATCTATGGGGGTTACTAAGGTAGCCTTACTAGTTGGGTCACTACCAGTGGTAGCTGGAGAGCACAGACTGCCACTTGAGAGCACCCCAGACTGCAGGAAGCATGAGAAAGATGAACTGTTGGAGATAAGCTGTTGGAGGGTGAGAGGAGAAAGGAAAAGGACAGCAACAAGGATGCCAATCAAGTCAGCTGTTTTTGTCGTAAAAAATAATGAGATTAGACATCAAAATCACATTTCACAGGAGCAGTTATGTATTTCATTATTATAATATACTGCTCAGTTTTGCTGCACAACCACCAACATCTCTCTTTGCAGTCCTTTACTAGTTCCTTCCCCTATTTCAATATTTTTGCTAACTGGCTGCATTTTTCCACAGTGCTTATTATGAAGCTCCTGGGTCCTACCCGTAACTGAGTACAGCTTCATGCTGCCTACAACCCTGAATGCCTATTTCCTCGATCTCCTCACTTATACTTTTATGTTCTGAGCTGATTGGACAGGGGGTAAATAATATATTTCACCATCAAAAAGACATTACTATAAGACTGAGCTGAACATAAATATTCCTCAAATTCCTCAAATATTGAGGAAAAATGTATTGATCAAGTGTAGAGAGTGTATAAAAAGTGTTTAAATAGTTTAAATAGACTGTCACATGAATATTATTTGTTTATTCAAGCTCTCTGCTCTGCTCCTTGCTTAAATTTCCCTGTTTTTTTTTTTTGCTTTTTCTTTCCTCATAATCATCCTTGATGGTGATCATCAGCAAAGTATTTGCTAACTTTTTACTTAAAATTTATTACTTCTTCAAAAAGTCATCTACTGGCAACTCTGTAATCTCTGTAGGGTAAATTAGCCTGCAGTGAACTTCATGGCTAAACTGCCACCTATATAAAAGCAAGGTAATTTACAGCTAGATTAAGCATTTTAAAGTCACTGAGATGTTGATGCACCTTCCATTTTTCTCAGTGGGAAACAAAGCCCTGTCAGGTCTGTCCCTCTTCTTTCCTGACCCTTATGACCCCCGCATTATCCATATTCTTAGCTATTTCAATTTACTCCTGCATAACCAGTCCTAGGGAAATATTCCAGCCTTACAGAGCATTTATCTGGAGAACATACTGCACACCTTATGCTGCTGAATTACTAAAACATAACCGATAATAGCCAGAGTAAGTGAAAAGAGGATTGAGAGAGATGACTGACACTGGGGGTAGAAACAAGTCAGGCCAGATCCCCAGAGGATCTAAAACAGAATAGTTTAACTGATATAACAGAATTACTCCAGTTTATACCAGCTGAGGCAACGCTTCTCTGTCTTTTAGCTCTATTAGCCTTTCCATTACTCCCCTGGGATCCCTGACCTTCTGTCTTAGTTTCATGGGTATCTTCATGTATTTACACTCCTCCTACCATCTGCTGTTTATGGAATGACTCATTAATGAAATCCTTCTGCATGTAAAAGCAGGAAGCTTTTTTTTTTTTTTTTTCCTTTTTTCAGAGCAGAACCACAGTATTTTCTCTGTGTCAAGCCCTCATTGCAGAATCCTGTGCTGCTGTGGTGGGCTGTGCTAATATGTGACCACCAATTTCCCCCCACCTCCCCCTCAATCTGCTGCTCACCGACACGGGAACAGAACTGATCGCTCTGATGTTTACAGTACTTTGGGTTTATGATTTCTATTACAAGACAAAAGGATAATAGTTAGCTATAGAGATCATGCAGAAATTGTGACCTCTTTCTTATGAAGTTAGACTCTATGAAGTAAAAAATATTTTTTATATATATATATATAACACTTCAGTAGTTTTATGCAGCCAAATTCGTCATATTCCAGTAGTATCTTCTAAAAGATTTCAAGATCTTTCATTTCTATATGTTAAATATAGAAAAATGAAAGCTGGATGAAGGTGTTCACTATGATAAAAATGAAAAAAAGAAAAAAAAAGGAATTACATACAAGCCAAGTATATAAAGAATATATTAGGTAGAATTTGGCCAGTAAAAAGTGTTATAAGTGTTTGCATGTGAATAAAAAACCCTTCACCAAGGCAGTGTATAATAAATTTGCTGAACATACCCCTATTTCCAAGAG
>VZSG01000031.1:1700904-1775343 GCA_013398315.1 Nothoprocta pentlandii
GTTCTTTAGTGAGCTGAGTGTTTGCAAATTTTGGCAAAACAGGACCACTCTGCCTCCACAAGACTTCCTACTTTGTTTTTGGGGAGAGCACTCAAATTCTCTCCATTGCTTTTCTGCTGTGTTGGCAGAGTCCTGGCAGAGCTCCTGCACATCAGCAGTTTTGGGTGTTAACTCTTTACTTGCCCATCACATGCCAAAGAAAATAATTTAGAGGTTTAATGCAAACCAAAGGAAGTGCTCAGTGTTAAGAATGATGCTCTGTGCTCTGTGCTGAGCTACAACTTAAAGCTAACTCGATAATTTAAATTCACACTATTCTAGTGACCAGTTCTACTCCAGAATGAAGAAATTTACCTTATTTTTCTTATCAAACAATTTTAAGGCTTACTTCATTTGATTGGGCATTGATTATTTGTCAGTTTCTTCAGTTTTCCTGAAAACAATAGACATGGTTATATCCTGGTTAGATACTATTGAACTGGATACTTATTTTAGTGTAGGAGTCATCTATTATGTTGAAAGTCTGAAGTGTTGAAAAAAATCTCCAACTCTCCAGTGAGTTTTAAAGATGCAGAAAGAGCCTAAAAACAGTCAGGTGCTAATCCTGGGTCTTGTTCAGTAACTATCAAGGAATTCAATCCACCCATCAGGTTATATTAATGTTTCAGTGGTAATTTAGGCCAGTATAACAAAGACAATCGTATTGTAATAAGGACTGTTCTCAACTGGTTGTCTGATAACATCATGACACTTTGTGCTATGATATTATTTTGTAAAGATGAAAAAGGCTTATATTTTCCACTACTTCTAAAAGAAGTTGTTTGGCAATTGTTGACATATACTTAATATATTCTCTTTGAGTGCTGTCTTGTAAAGTGTTAATCGGTTAAAGTATGTTCTTGTAAACTGATGATTCATTCAGTGAAAATGTTGCACCCATTTTGGGCTATCAAAAATAGCCTACCAGGATAAAATGATGAATAAGAGATGCAAATTTTAGATAAAGATCTTGTCCACGGCAGGGTTATTTTTTAAACAGAGGTAGTATATCTTTTATTATCCAACTAGTAGATTTGGATAAAAAAAATAGGCAAGCTCTTGGGTACCAAAGCACTTCCTGTGTATGTGTTTTACTCTGTATTACTCTAGGATGGTTATTTGTTCTTCTGCCTTTTAGACACCAGGCAAATCATTACTGAGACTGCCTCAAAAAGTGCCTCAAGCAAGACTGTGGGCACAAGGGGGCACACAGATAAGAAGCCCACTGGGTACCAAGTCACTCACTCTTTTTTTTCTTTCCATAATATTTCTATGTCTATATCTATATCTTTCTATATGCGTGTGTTTCTTCAGGTATTTCATTTAAAAACTAGGCTGTAGACTTTTCTGCTTGATGATAAGGCCTAGATGAGGGGGAATGGATCCTCCCCTTCTGGAAATAACTTCTTTTATCAGTTTATATACAAGCAAGTTTATTATCTATGCTCCAGGTTATTCTGTTCTAATTTAGTTCCATAATCTATCATACAGGTTATAGGAAAAAGGTATACATCTTTTGAAACTTTATTGTTAAATAAATTATTCAGATATTTAAAAGCACCTAGAAAAAAATCTATGTAAAAAATAATTTGAAAGAAGACCTTATAAGTCTTTATGAACATTTTGTAGCGAGATAGGGACCTGCCCAAATTGTTACATATTACTTGCTTAATTCTATTTCCACCTTACATGGTTTGTTTCTTTGTAGCTTTCCCAGATAGTGAAATGATTAGCTTGCCTTTTTTTTTCCTCCTTAAACTTAGAACAGGCTTTTTAGTTCTGTTACAAACTGAAAAGAGTACAAGATATTCTGTATGCAACTCCACAAATTAGTGAACAGTATGTTATTTGATCCTTAAAGTGGTGGTAATAATAAAAATAAAGGTTACTTATATGAAGTTACTTATATGAACACTATCATTGTTTTAGTCAAAACACATGAGATCTATGGATTAAAAACCTGGTGAAGATAATATGGTCATGTATAAGCTGATCATTGTGCAATATTCCTTGGCAAAAAGTTATTGACTGTTTTTTTTTTTTTTTTTGCCATACTGATTGAAGAAATAAATAAACAAATAAATAAATAATCAATCAGATGAATCTGAAATTATCTGAGTAGGGCACCTTAGACTTGGAGGATAAAACTGAAAAAATCCCAGAATAGAGTAAAGCAGTTGTTCAGTACAACAACAGGATGCTCTTCTTCAGTCAACATGGGATTTTTTTGAAATGTGATTATATAGAGTTCAGTGCTTATGGATAAGGGAAGCAGGGAAAGGCAGTGCTGTAGCAGCCGATACTGTTCAAGCTTCATGGAGAAGGGTTCAGAGAGAGGCAGCCTGGGGAGTGGAAGCAGCACTGCAGCATCAGCATCATCTCGGCTCCCCTAACAAACCTGCAGGGATAAGGGCACTATCCATCCAGGAGCAAAACAGAATCCCTGCTTTTGGCTATAGTTTGCCTGGATCTGGTGGAGGAACATCCCCATGGGCAGCAGGAAACACGGTGCGTGTACCCTCATGTTTCTGCTGCAGTGGGCAGAAGTTGTGCAGCAACATCTCTCTGTGTCCCTCTGCATTGGGGATCTCTCCTGCTGGGACCTCTGGGCAAGGAAGGGAGAAGCTTTGGCAAGCCTGGGTCAGCATGCAGTTTTTAGTGAGGTTAATGCGTGTATTAATTTCCCTACAGAGGACAGGATAAAGTGAACCCCTGATATTTCCTAAGAAAATTTTCAAAGAAACATCTTTAAATATTTTGTTTCAATTTCCATATATGTAAAACATAATAAATAACAGATGAGGGATGGAGGAGGAAGGAAGGGGGCAGACTCTGTCTTCTAACAGATCCACAGACCTTTCAGTGTTGGGGTATTAAATATTTCTTTATGTTTATAAGCCATGCTGTAAGGATGGCTGCGTCTCTGCTTATCCTTCCAACACATTTTATCCTGAAAATGTTATTTCAGCTTGCTGTTACTGGCTATGCTTCTTCCTCCTTCCTCTCAGATAGTCAGTGATGTGGGGCACTCAGTGTGATTAATAGCTAGGTTTTTGTGGCTAAAACAAGTAATGGAGTTCTATATAATAAGCTAAAGCTCAAATATCAGTGATTCACAGCAACTTCTGCAGTTTCACTCTCTCCTCAAATCCCCACCTCGCTCCAGCAAGGAGCAGCAAGAGTAGATGAAAGAACAGTGTAAATGCAGACATCTTCCACAGCTTCACCTGCAACACCTCAGTCTTTGCTCATAGAATGAAAGAGCTGCTGAATCACAGAATCACAGAATGGTTGAGGTTGGAAGGAACCTCTAGAGATCATCTAGTCCAACCCCCCTGCTCAAGCAGGGACACCCAGAGCACGGGGCACATTCACTTTGTTTCTTATTGTGGTCAGATAGTCCCTTACAATCCCCATACAAAGGCAATGCAGGAATTGATTGCATATTTACTGTTGTGTTGCTCTGCTGTATCTCCAAATCCTCACCAATGGGTCAAATTTGCTAATAACCAAAAACCAAAGTGTGCATTTTCACTTTGTAATATCAATGTTTCAATATTCCCCTTGTGAGGCCGGCTGTGTTTCAGTGCAGGAGAATAAGAAGGGATTACTGATACTACACCAATAAGAAGACATTAATTCATCAAATATGAGGCATGATTCACAAATGAATCACAAATTGTGATTTGGCTTCATTTCTTTCTCACAGCACACAGCAGAACTACATTGGAAAAGAAAGCTAAGCTTTTCCATACCTTCAAACCAGGTGGTGGTCATGCCTATGATAGGTCTTGGACTAAACTGGCAAGTGCCACTACAGTCAATTCTGAAAAAAGTGAAAGGAAAAGGGTGCACTTTTCTCAGATTTCACTGCTTGCACACTTGAACTTTGCCTTACTGTGTAGCATGTTGTAAATTGTAATACAATGGTACATTGCAATTGCCGTGAGCTGAAGATTAGAAGCAAATTTGCAGGCATAGAGCTCTAGGACTATTCACTAAATGTTTCCAACATGAACTCATAATGACTAACTGTTATCAGTAGAAAAAATACAGATATAATGAAAGATTGGACAAGGAAACGTGCACCTTCAATGTCATGTCAAAATCATTTGAAGGTATGAATATATGATATATCAAGTTTGAAAATACTACTTATCAACTCAGAAATCATCCAACAACTCTTATATAGGCATGGAGCCCATCCCACCTAAATTTAATACAATTTACTTTATAAATAGTTCTCATTGTCTGTTTTTCTGTGGCCCTCTTCAGGACTTTTATTTGAGTTAGCAAAGTATAAATAGAATGTTATGTACTGCTAAACTAATGACTTTAGCAAAATTTAATACTGTAGAATTTTAAATCACCAAGGAATGTGTCAGGTGCAGAGGTTCCAAGATGGTGAGGCTCTGGCTTCCAGAGCAGGGTGACATGTCCCATGTGACCTGTAGGTCACAATGTCCAGAGAAACTGGAAGACTTGCGTGATAGCTTCCTGAAAATACTTAGTCATCTGTTTGATTAAGAACACACAGCAGATGTTGAATCCTTTCTACAATCATTTCTAGAGAAGCAGGGCTTCTTACCAGTCTGTTTCCAGTTTTTGTTGAAGGCTTAAGCTTTTGGTCTGCCTTCCTTTCATGGTGCACTTTTTCATTTTTCACAGTTTATATCCTCCACTTTCTTGTTTGTTTTCTACCCAACGTTTCCCTGATACTCCCTTTCTTCCTATGGGCCATTAAGTTTCCCTCTTCACCTTATAAGCCGGAATAGCAGCTAACAAGTACACAGCACATTACCAAAACTGCAGTTAACAGGCTTCCTAAATCTACAAAACATTGCTAGAACTGTTCCAGTGGCCACATAGTCCAGAAAAGGAGTGAGGATGGTACCTTGGTCTCCATGAAGTTAATGGCCAACTTCCATGGATTTCAGCTAAAGGGCAATTCATCTCTCCATTTATCAGGGCACAGTGATTTGCACAGTATCTGACATGTGCCCCACCTAGAAAGTGGTGAATTAAGCACATTGGAATTTGAACCTGTAGTAAAGGATTTGTTTAGATCACAGCCTACTTTTTTAAATGTAGTTTAGAAAGGTACTTCTGTAAGTAAAGCCAAAACAGAACTGTGATATCTTACACCCTCCATATATAGTGTCAACTTGGATCCTATTGCTTTATAATATAATTCCTCAATAAATACACAAAAAATATACAAATCAAAACCCAGTAACCTAGAAGACATGGAGCTTTAGGAAAAAATATAGGTAATAGGATAATTTGTTAGAATGCCTCTAGTCTCTATTTAAAGTTTTATACATTCTTTTCGGGTCATTTTAAGTAATAGGGGAAAATAGCTATAAATGTTAACAATCTAATTTAGTTTTACTAGAGAAAAGCTGAATGCAGTGAAATTTCTTAAAATAGTTTTAAGCGAAAGAGTGTATAAATGTTCCTCTTAAAAATGTTCCTATTTGAAATCTGATTTTAGTGCAATATGGTTCTTAAAGTTGCCAAGATTTAGGGTAACAGTATGTAACAGTAGCAACAACAACAAAACACTGAACACACACGTTTAAGATCAAAAGAGCATGTGTACTAAATGGAGCCTATTGAAGAGTGGAGTTTAGAAAATTCTCCCAACACTTCATTGGTTTGCAGTGGAAATTAGACAGGAACTCAGTTGAATGTCTCAGGAGCCTCCACTTTGTTGCTTAAAGAACTTTACAATTTAAGAGTTTAAAAATGAATAAGTACCCTCACTGTTAGGTAACTTGTTGTTTTGAGTTTTCTTTCTTCTAACTTATATTTAAACATTTGATTTCTGACCATGTCCCATTTTAGGCAAGGGTGCCAAACCTTTCTCTATATGGCAAGATTCCATTTTAATGGGACAGTGTGGTTAGGTGCTTTCTCAAAATCCCTCTAAGTTCCTCTTTTTGAGGGTCTGTCTGTAATATTCTCTAAAATTAATAATACAGATATTTTAATGGAAGTGTCACTGAGTAGGTACAGATGGAAGTCATTCTCACTGAGTATTACTGTGAGATGAAGTTATTCACCCACAAGTAACATAATCTTATGATTTCACTGAAATATGAAATGAACTGGTCAACATAGACTGCACTTACACTGCCCAGACTGCCTCTCCATTGGCAAACGACATCAGAGGTCCTCATTTCCCTGTCACCTGGATCAGGAACCTGATCAAAGTAGGTCAGTGATCCTTTTTGTCGGCATGTCTTATTTATTTCCCACAGATATTAGTGCTCAGAAAGGCATATATTTCATAGCTGGGTCTTTGATAAAGAAGCTGAAATGCTATCTTGATGTGCTCTTTAATAATGCTATCTAGGTATTACCACATCCACACAGATTCCACAGTACGGTAGCTGTTTCAGCCTCTTGGGCTCAGCTATTCAGAAATGCTCAAATACTTCATTTGAACTATTCCATTTCAGATCAAGGTATTCAAAAATAATGATCCTATTTTTTAAAGTAATCTTTAGAAACTTAATTCTTTTGTCATATTAAACCCTGAAGCTTAAGAGGAACAAATCTATTGTAATGGTACTAATTACAGATCTAGGTAATGACTATTTATTCACCTATGGCATTAGTTAGTAAAGTAAAATTTTTCATCTAGTTGTTTGATTTAAGACATGTGGCATGAATGTAGGGATAATCACTATTCATTCTGGTCTTGAAGTTCACTTTAAATTTTTGATCTTTCTAAATTGTTTCTCACTAGTAAAATAGTATACACAAGTCAGCGCTGCATCTGCTCTTGCTTCATTCTAAGTGTTATATGTTAAGAAAACAAAATTACTTTCAGCATTTTCTTTTCATTTTGTTTCCATCAAGGCACAAATTTCATATGTGGGTAGATAATTAACAAAACACATGCGCAGCCCACAAGCCTCTGAATCATGTCTCTCTTCTCAGATAAACACTTTTTTTTCTCTAATCTTAAACATTTCAGCTCTGTTTTACACTAGGAAGTTTACTATACAGCAACAAGAAAATATTTTTTTTTTAAGAATTGTATATTCTTTTCTTCTGGTCTAACTTTGGCTTGTCATACCTGTGGAGGTGCAGAGTCCCTTTCAGACCAAACTTAAATACTCTCTCATCTGTTTTTTTTTTTTTTTTCTGCTCTGACTGCAGGTTTCTGGTCATGTTGTCACTCTATTTCTATTTCTCTTCTTTTGAGATCTGGACTTTCCTTGTTTCAAAAAAAAACTTCTAAATTAGGGCCCCATGGTGACATAAGAGACAGAATGGAAACCAAAACCAAGGTTAAGGGAAGCTGTGTTTTCTTACTACAGGCAGAAGTGCTGCTGCTTCGAGCTTCCAGTAACACAAATCAAAGTCTCTGAAAAGTTCAGGGGTGCTGCAATTGACAGTAGTCAAAGCCTCTTTTACTTGCAGTCCTCTCTCTATATCAAAAGTCTTTAGTTGGCCTACAGTAAAAAAATAGCTTTTGGAAAATGATCTGCAGATTCTGCCCTATTCCCAATACATCTATGAAAAGATGAGATTCGAAGCAACCCTGAATCTTGTACTGTGCAATACTAGTTAAACTTAGAATATCTCAACAGTGCTTTCAGTCTGGATATCTCCATCCTGCCTCACATCTTAATGTCTTGATTTTATCCCTTAAAGGAAAATCCATAGTCTTTTTAAAATGCAAAACATGGGAAAGAAATGTATTAGAGTATCCAGACTAAAGACAGAAAACAGTTATGACAACAGATTGCACTGATTTCCTGTGTTTAGATATTGGGTGATTGCTACATTTCTGTCCTAGGACTCGGAGAAAAAAGCACACAAACAGAGAACGAAAATATAGCACAGGGAGGTTTTGTATTTATGTTCTACTTATTAGAAACAAAGCATGCAGAATAGAAAGAGTGAAGTTTCTACTAAAACAAAGAGCCTAAGCACTAATATTTTCTTTAAAGTTTTATTTTTTTCTTGAGCAACCAAGCAATCCTGGCAGGCTCGGTGGTCTTTTTCACCAATTAATCTAAGCTGTTAAGAACTATTGTAGTTCTCTATCCCTAGCTAACAATGACCTACTTCAAGCTACAGATTTCTGTTAAGTAAAACCCATAAAAAAAATCCCTCAAGGCCATCTGTTGTTTATTTTTGCCATTAGCAGCAAACTGTTCTCTTGGAGAGCAGGGTCAGGCAGTTCCACGGGAAACAGGAACGTTCTGCCCTTTCACTTGCTGCTTTGTAAATAGTAGCAGGTATTACTTTTCCCTCATAATGTTTAAGCAGGTAGAAGTGGGTAAGGTGGTAATGCTGCCTTTGCAGCCATTGCTGTTGGAATTTACTGTAACAGATTGGCTGAATATGGATATATGAACTCCTACAGTGAAATAATACAGGGCTCCTAACATCTAGGATATTAAGGTTGTTTGATGTCACCTATCTGTTCTATTCCATGACATGTATTTTGCATATTGTGTTATTTTCTGGCTACTCACATCATGCTCTGTTCTGACCACTTTGCAGCTTCCATTTTCACATGCTTTTTATCCTAATATTTCTTATGACATGATAACAGCCTGATACATAATATTATACTAGCATTTTTACCATTTGTATTTCTCCTTTATTTTATTTGCATTTTGTTTAATTAGAAACTTGCTTTGTTGCATAAAGTAAAAATAGCCCAATATAATTTACATCAAAATGTGCAGTTTCAATACTTTGTTTTCTTTTTCAAGTCATTACAGCTATTAGTCAGATGTGGAAAAAAAGTAAGTGAGGAGAAATCTTACCAATGTGTTTTCTGTAGTGATGAGAAGAGGATAAGAAGTAGAAGTACACAGAAAGCATTTGTGATACTGATAGTATGGACTGCAGGTTTAAACTGACTTTTTTCTTAAATAGTTGGTTTAGAAGAAATATGTGCACATCCAGTTATCTTTACATAATCATTTCTTGTAACAGCTAAAGCTAAGGAAGGCCAAAAGAGTGGGTGGTAGTTGAAGATAAGAGTGAATCACAGGATTACTGTGAGTAAAAGTCCCGAGCTTTTAATGAGGAATATAAATAAGTAGTGACACAGGCAATAAGGATTTTTTTTTCCTTCTTTTTAACGTGAAAATTAGAGGTGTGTGATTAGCAGTAAATCATTCTTTTCATCTATTGTTCATGCACTATAGTATATTTTCTTTATGACATTCTTCAGTCTTTGCAGAAGCTACAGTTCAGCAATAAGCCTGGAGGCAGGGAAAGAATACAGACCACATCTGAATTCTTTTTTTTGTTTGCTTTGCTTACAATGGTGTTCACATTGCCATATTAGAAGTAAGACAGAATCAGAGCAATGTAGAATATATGTGTATATATATACAAAAAATCAGAAATAATATATAATAATGTGGCAGCAGTTATAAACCTGCTGATTTCACTGATTTCTTCGAGTATTCTGTGACTTATACATATATGTAAATTAGTGGGGAGGGGATTTTGGTGATTTACTTTATTTTGGGATTCTGTCAATCCTAGTACTGATTAGACAAAACACTACAGCCTCTAACAAACAGGCATTATTCAGAATGAATTATTGGATCACTTTTAGTTAAACTTGGGTGTTTCACCATCTATAATACTAGCTGATATGTTGTGTAAATGAAGTATTCAGACAATCATTTCCATACAGCAAATTACTGTTCCAGTAAGTGTTTGCTGGTTCTGTCTATTTTTATCACATTTTCCCTTTCCGGGATAAGCCAAAACCATTATTGTGACAGTTTCAGATGATTATACTACACTGAATGCCAGCACAATTTATTTAAGCTACTTTTTTTTTTTTTTTTTTTTTGTGCATCTGTTTCGTAACATATGCTTCAAAATGTTTATCACACTGCAATACGGAAGGCAGAAAGGTCATTGCTTCTCTTTTGACTTCCTTAGATGTTTCAAAAAATGTAAAGTCAAAGCAAATAGACTCTAGTCTAAAAAACCTATAAACCTATAGCTTAGATTTCTTTTCAGAGCAACAGTTCATGTTAACTGAGCAGATTAAAATAAAGGAATATTATAGTAGAAATTGTTAGATAGAACAGAATAAAATGATCTTGTAAGAATATATGCTGTCACTATTCTAATTCAATTGGACTATTACTGGTGTTTATGCCTGGTTTTGTAAAAGCAATGATAAACATCTAACTTTATATAATTTTATTGAATATTAAGATTGTGAAAAAATCTTACACAGTAAGATCTCACACAGCAGAAAAAAATATAAAAAGAATAATTATGTAATTTTACGTTCATCTTCCTCAAATCTGATCTATACCAAATATGGATGGCTCACTGATTTGGCAAGAATGTCAGGATCTCCACCATTAGACACTCCTATATGGAGCCCTCTTCAGATGAAGTCTTTTCCCTATTGGAAATGGGAGGAATATTTGCAAAGATTTCCCTGGGACCACATTGACAACAGCATTCTGGGTGAAGGTTTGCAATCTATTTATAAAATGGCATGGTAATGCTTTCGTTGTTATCATGAAACCATTCTTTATTCATGTTATCATTCTGTTTGCTTTGACTACCACTGCATATTAAGCATAGCTTTTCGCTGAGCAGTCCCTGAAGGCACCCGAGACCTCAAGGCTCTTTTTTTTTCCACATGAGTTCATTTGCAGCCTACAATAGAACATATGTAAATTAAAGGGAATTATCAAATTAAGGAAAAAGTTAGACATTAGAAGGGGAAGAAAGTCAGTGTGAGTAGGAAGAAGAAACACATTTCTGTTTTCTCCTTAGTACTGATATCGGAAAGAATATGAAAAAATAAGTGGCTATTCCACTGACCAAAAATAGACATGTTTTCATCCATGAGATCATTTTTCTGTAGATGTTGTTAGATAAAAGGCAAATTCAGAATCATAAATAGTTCATCTGTGACAGCAGTTCAAGTTATTTTCCAGAAAAAAAAATCTTAAATAATTTAAAGCTATATTATAATATAAGTATGCTTTCTTCTGTTAGAAAGGGTTAAGAGACAGCCTCTTCAAAAGTATGACAATGTATGTTTTGCATTAGAAAATTTGTTCTTTTTTTAATGAGTTTTCCCACAGCTTTACAATAATGCCTGACATTTTTATTGTGGAATGTTTCTGAGGTCAAAGATAGAAAGAAACAGAGAAAGTATTCCATCAGTATATTCAAAGCAGACACTAGGAAATAAAAGATACCGTCTTAAGTTATTTGCAGTGTCAGTTGCTTCCCCTATCTTTCTTGGCTATTCTAACTCTATCCTAGCCCTAATCCTGGCTAGTTGAGCATCTAGGATGTTTAACTTTTCATATCTATAAAATGCACAAAAGATTTTAACTTTTGATAAAAACCACAGGAGAATCTATAATATCTCTGAAGCATTTGTGGGATGAGAAATCTCTTTTAATTTCCCATCACCTGAAGGATGAAAGTCAATGGAGTTTCATGAACATGAGTGATCAGGTTAGCTGTACTTCATTTCAGCATTTCATGACTTAAGAATAAACTTCAGTCTTTTGCTTAGGTACATGGAATATAAAATAAAACAAGGTCAGATTTTGTAATTACACATAATTTTAAATCAGAGTTACAAACTCTAGACACAAAACTGTGGTAAGAGCAAAAAGGAAGGGGCAGGCATTTGAAAATCCTCTGTTACTGCCCTTCCATACTGTCTGTAAGCAGAGCTTCACAAGTGGTAAATGACTGTAGTTACAGGTGCCTTATGATTACATTAGTATTCTACGTGCACTTAGGTTCTGCATAAAAACCAAGTTTGGTTCAATCAGTTGCATTCAACAGCTTTTGTGGCAGGTAGTATATGAATGAATGCACGTATGCCATTTTTTGTTCTAAACATTGAAATAAATGAGCCAAGGTAGAATGATGGATAATACACAGTGCCATTTAAATACTTTGCTTGGGGTAAGAAATTTTATTCTAAACCTTCCATCTTCCTTTGGGCTCCATCATGTTCATGCTAAATACCAGATAAATATTCTAGATACAAATACTAGTTTTTCTGAACAGTTATATTACTTCTCAAAGCTACTCAAAGCAGTTTGACTCACTCTTTCTGTGAGTATTCACAGAACTTCTTCAGATATATATAATTCTTCTTTGCAGAGAATAAACAATATCTCAATCTTTGCCCCAGTCTGCATTGTCCTTTTACGTATTTCCTCAAAGGCATGCGTTCTCTTCCTGCATGAACCCCACAAATTCTGATACTACTAACTCCTATGTTCAGAATTACCTTTAAGCAAAGTCATATATGTGGGTAACTGTACACTAAGTTTCTGATTCAAGTGGTATATGGTTTGGCATGGAAAATTTTAAATAATATATAGACTGCTTCAGTGGATGGAATTTTCCTTCAGGGGATAATTTCTTCCATACTCATTCTTTACCTTCTTAATGTACTATGTTATTTTAAACATACTTTAAATTTTTATTTTAAATATTTCCAGCAAGAAATAATGTTTCAGCTCTGCAAATGGAGTCACTAGCATTCTGTGTCCTTTCTGAATGTTTCTTTTCATAGTATAATCTCTCCTTCACAAAAACTATATACCTCTACACCTCTTTTGTATAAAAACATTGCAGTGTTTCCCATGAAGGTGGAGGCTTTGGACTGTCTTTTCCTGATGATAGGCAAACAGACAAATTAGGAGGGACTTGTACCATAAAGACAAGGAGCAGATGGAGCTTGATGATGCTAGGGAGATGTTTGAGCTGCTAATCACTAAGGATTTCTGGTTTTGGACATCAGACCTATTCTAGGACATCTTGTGCCTTAGTCCAAGTGACAAGAATTGATGGACTTAATCATAAACAGCAACA
The DNA here is from genome assembly GCA_013398315.1 of Nothoprocta pentlandii. NCBI lineage: Eukaryota > Metazoa > Chordata > Aves > Tinamiformes > Tinamidae > Nothoprocta > Nothoprocta pentlandii. Next base: position 1,713,814 of record VZSG01000031.1, read on the forward strand.
GAGTCGGAGAACATCCATAGATCCAAAGAGAGTCTTAGAGAAGTTCAGCTAAATCTAGTTCTATATATGTAATCTAGCATGAAATCATAACCATATTTCTCCTTTTTGGATAGTATTGATTTGAGGAATGCGGTTTTCCAAAGAAAGGTTCAAATATGATAACAGGTAAAATACTTCAAGAATACACATACCCTTTTAGATGTAGAGATTATATTATTACATTTTTTTTTTAATTTGAAAGTAGTGTGGTTAGTTCTGCAGCTCTGGTACTAATATCTGTTTATATGGGAGAATAAGCTTTGCCAAAATGCAGAGCTTGTGTAATAGAATAAGAAGATCCAAAAGAAACCCCACAATAATCTACTTCTGATGTTGGGCCAGGACGTGACAGGACTACAGAAGTGGCCAAGGTGTTTGCATGAGTGCTAAGTCTTCCTCTCCTCAGTTTCATTGATAACTCAAGCTACTTCCTTAGGAGCTATTAGAGACATACAACATAAACAGATCTGTAAAGCTGGTCTGCTGGTGCTAAGAGCCTAACATCCACTCTGCAGGCATTTGGGATTTTTTCTCTTGAATAAGTAGTAGTCTGATTGCATGTCTTGACTGCCCATTAGCCAGAGCATATTAGTGGGGCATAATAACTGCAGAATATTAAGTACATCTTCTGGTTTAGTTTCACTGATAGAAATCCAATCCATGAGACAGATCCACAATACAAAGAAATTGTGGCAAGAGAGAACAAGCAGGATCTGTTTCAAAAGTGCACTTCTTATCTGAAATAAAGTACTGATGTGGGTACATCCTGAGATTCTCTTGACATCTGAGCAACTTAGTTCTTTTGCTTTATTTCAGAATAATAAAAAAAGACTAAACCAAGAAATAATTACAACATCTATATCTCTTTCTCTCAGCTGTAATTTATTACTATTTGAGAAAATTTCTCCGTATGTTCAAAAAAAGAATAGTTTTTACAAATGAAAGACTTCTCTTTCACAAAAAGTTGTGCTATGCAGCAGTGCATAGCATATACATATATACAGCAGTGCACAGCAACTATTGTGCGACATGTGCCTTTCAGATAAACTTAAATAAAGCATGAATGTACACACACTAGATTTTTACTCTTTTTGCTATAAAAAAAAATCAAAAACTCATCTGCTGGCTAAATTTTTTATCTTTTAATGTGAAGTGATAGATGAAAATGTCATTTTTTTACATAATAGAAAGTACAGAATAGATCAATGTCACTTAACTTGTTACAAGATTTTACTATTATTTAATATTGTATATTCCTAATATCATATATTTTTTGGACTTAGCATTAAGATCTTTACATCTAAAAATATTTTGTCAGTTTATAACAAGTCTTCATACTATTCATACTATTTAAAACAATATAAATACTTAGAATGCACTTTAAAGACAAGTCAGTTTCTAAATTTAGTTCAGAAACCATTGCAGCTTCACTGGAGACGATTACCTGGCAGGAAGAGGCACCAGTTCCTGGAGATACCTGTCATATTATAACCCCACATCCATTTGCTATACCCTGGGGGGAATCAGTTAATCTCCAAAGCACCTGCTAATATATCCCAGAGGAAATACCCTCTGGTTTGTGAATTAAGCAGTACAGAATTACTGCCAACCTAGAATGCTGATGCCCCCGAACAACATATGGAAAGGGGATTGCTCTTTATGCAAAAGCAAAAATCACATTTTGAGAAACAACAACTTTCACCTGCAGTGGGCTGTAATACTTATATGACTATGTGATAAAAGCACAACAACAAAAGTGTATTCAGAGCAAAGTCACTTTCTTTTTAAGTTACTTTCTTTTTAAGCATAGCCCTAGAGAACCGTAAATATGGTGCTTTCCCTATCAGCAGGCCACAGGTCTTCTGCAAGCTTAGAAATAGAAGGAGGCAGGACCTGTCAGGCCTTGGCTGGGCTCAGCTTGGCCTGAGCTCCTTTTAACTGTAATAAGTAGCATCTTGCATGGCGGCATGTTGTATTTTGATTAGATAACTAAAATGCTGATTAGACTAAGTTTGTGGTTCTACACATAAAGAATGTCTCTCTTTGGTCCATGAGAGAATTTGTAAGGTAACACAATGCTTGTAGGGAAAAAAAAATGACAAATATATTTCCAAAAATGTTTTAATATAATAATCAAAACTGAAAATATCCTCTTTTTTTTTGGAAGCAATTTTAGGAAAAAAGTCATGGTGCTTCCAGTGTAAAGAACTATAAAGAAGTTATATTGCAAGCTTTTTCATATTAACTGACCAGAGGAAAATGAATGGATGAGTATGGTCTATAAAGTTAAATAAAGGTCACAGATTTATGCCCATAATGATATTTCAGCTTGCAGGAAGTTCAGGTCGGCTTCTTTTTTTATATACACTTTGCTAGTGATGGATCATACAACACCACTAAATCACTTCTGCTTAAAATATTTCAAGAAATACTTAATATTCTGTTTGTAAATATTAAAAATTAACTAGAAGAGAATGGAACTCAAGATCTGATTTATTTGCATTAGTTTTGTAGCTTGGGAAGTGGTTCATAAAAATATATCCTCAAAAAAAAGTCAACACAAGTCAAGCTATTATTAAAAAAAATCTCAGCTATACCGAGTAGCTGAAAAATCCCTTATAAAACTCCTAAGAAATAGGAAATTAAGTATTTATGAATTGCTTTTAATCAAATAATACTGATATTGTTCCTTAAAATAAGCCTGCATCTTATGTGTATACATACATACACGTGTATATATATGTACACATGCATACATAAAGAACCGAACATTTTCCAATTTTCCAGTCCAGTATTCTTTACTAATTCCCAAGGGATTCTTTACTGAATTCAGAAGAAAGCTATATGCCTAGCAAAATAACATGGCACTACATTAGCATATCAAAAATATCATTTGTAGCTTTTCAATTGATGCCAGATAGAACTATTAAAATATTACAGCTAAATATTAAGGGAATTAATTGATCAGTCTGTCAGGAGATGCTAACAGTTTAGGCTAGAATCTATTTAGCATATGGTATCCAGCAATTAAGTGAAAAGATCTAATATAATTTCTTCTTTCAATTCAGAAATGTGTAACAAATTTAAATCTGCCTTGGGATTATTTACATGTAATTTAAAATTACAGAAGGATTGCTTACGGCATTGCTGGTAATATACGCTTATAAATCTAATGAACTAACCAACTGGAAATAAAAAAAAAAAAAAAAAGCTAATTTACTCCCAGTCTTTCATTGGAGCACACAAATAATTTTGGTACACAAAATAACCTCTTTAGATCACAAGTTATTCTTTTTGTGCTACATCGGCAGTGTCAAAATCGGCCTAAAGGTAAATTTCTTTAGTCAAAAGAAATCTGCAGAAATAGGCATGCTGACTTGGTTACTGTTCTACTCCTGTCTCCTAGCACAGACTTTTCAGGGAAGGCATAAAGCAAAGTGGGAGTGTGGTTGAACAGCGCATGGTCATTGCAATGTTTTGCAAAGAAATTGTATATCTTTGACTCACCTTTCACGTCCTTGAAGAGCAGAAAACAATTCAAGAACCACAAATCCTGTAGTGACCTGGGTTTTTGCCTTTGAATCTTGGACAATAATATTTATATATATTAAGCCAGGTTATCATCAGAACAATGAAATAATATTGTGGCATGCCCCAAGGCTGTAATTAGACAAAAACATCTCCATCTTCCAGATAAACTGATGTAGTCTTATTTTTGCAATCCTTATCACAAGATCCATAGTGAAGAAAAACTTCCACAGAGTCCCTATTAGTTTAAGAAGAGAAAAAAACATCTTCTAAACATCTTGAGAATATGAAGAATTGAATATGAATATGAAGAATATGAGACATCTTGAGAATTGAAGCACCAAAAGTTCTGCAGGAATTTAAGAAAAAGCTTTCTTGACGGTGAGGATGACAGAGCACTGGAAAAGGTTACCAAGAGAGGTCATGGAGCCTCCTGCTCTGGAGACCTTCAAAACCTGCTTGGATGCAGCCCTGTACGACCTGCTCTAGGTGACCCTGTGTATGCAGACTAGATAACCTCTAGAGGTCCCTTCCAAACTTAAGCATTCTACAATTCTATGTGGATCCTGCTTTAAGAAAAGTGTCTAATAAAAATATTTCTATTTTATGTCTAGGTTAGCTCTTTTCTATCAAATATTCTCTCTCTATATATATATATGTCCAAAAGAGGCTTTTGAGGCAGTGCAGGGGAAGGCAGAGAGGGAAAGAGAAGATAAGGTAGAAGACATTCAGCCACCTTTTTCTAGTGGTAAGACCACCAGATTCTACCAGATACTTGTGAAAAAAGAACAAAAATGCGATTTTATTTTTAAAAATAGTGTTTCAGATGACATATGCTCTAGCTATCAGTCTGAAATATCCTTCAAGTGCATTCTTGTCAGTCTCTTCTGTTCCCTTCCAGTTTTTATAGCCATTGGCCTGCTGTTATAAAACTTGTCCCAAGGCAAGGGAGATTTTTTTCTGAGGCTTCTGAGTAGAAGGAAATGAATGGTCTCTAGACTATTGTAAATTAAACATGGCTGTGATAACAGTGATTGAATTGGATTAGAGCAGTTTCTTCTAGTGCTATGAGTATCATGAGTGCGTAGGAATCTCCACATTAAGAAGAAAAAAGGATAGATATTCAGGAAGCTGACTCCCAGAACTTCTTTCTCAAATACTATTATTTTAACTCAATCTCGGATCTTAAAAAAATGTCTGCTGAAAACTTGTCATGAGGATTTTTTTCACATTAATTGTTCCAGACATCTCAGATATTAAAAAATGGTGAAATTCATAAAAAAAAACAAAAAAAAAAAAAACCAGAATTCCAGCTTGTTAGACTCTGTTTTCAAATACCTGACAAGATTTTGTGTTTTCTGTCTATATTGGCAGATCTTGGTGTCTAAGGTTGGCTGTACTGGTTGTGTAACCATTGGTAAAAAGAACATTCATATATTCTTCATGTGGGTTCAAATTTCAAATTTGTGCAGGGAAAAGAAACAAATACAGAAATATTATGAGTATTTCCATAACTGGGTACTCAGTAATGTGTTTGTGCACCTATTTTACAAGATACATGGAGGAAAATTTAAAAATCCACCTAATTAAAAAAAAAAATCAATTATTTGCTTCAAGATATCTCTTTCCCAGAGCTTCCCTCTTTCTTCTGCTACTGTTTCTCTGAATTCCTTGATACTTCCTACCAGGTCTGCCAGTTCAATGGGAAATATCACATAGTACTTTCCCACTTAGTCTTCTGTTGTCAAACAGTACTGGAAAAAAACAGCAAAGGTTGCATAAGGTTTTAATAGCGACTGAAACATCAGCAATAGTTTGGTTTTTGTGTCCCTCCTGTGTGAATGGCAAAATTATGTGCTTCCTAAAAGAATTGTGGTTATTTATTATGGAAAATAAACTGTTTGGGACTGTGCTGTAGTCATTTATACATTTACATATACATATACATATACATTTATATTTATATTGGGTTCATTATGCTTTAAACTTCTTTTTCTTTCTTTTTTCATGCCTTTCTTTTTTTCCTGCTTTTCTTGCAGTACAAGACATACACTAAAATAGCAAATCAAGGTTCCTGGGAGAAGGCTGTGGTTGAAATTTTGCTCAACCATTCATTAAGAGCTTTGTCTAAGTAACTTCAGCAGCTTTCTAAACCTTGCTCAAGTCCATGCTAAAAATTTTGGAAAATATTTGTATAACGAAATCACTGAGATGCTCATGTGTTTGAAATTAGGTATATGATTAAATACAGGAGGTTTTTAATTGACATTATTTCTAAAATCTTATTTTCTTTGTATTTCATATAGTCATGCTTTTGGACTCCTCTGTTAAGTTGAATCGTGTCTTCAGTCATACTAGCCGGTTAATATATCTACAGCTTATGATTTTAAGTATTTTAGCAGCTAAAAGTAATTGTGCACATTTAATAAATTTATCACTGCTTTTCAGAGCCATAAGTGCATTTCAATTAGCTTTCTATAAATGTGCTGAATTGCAAATCTTTTTCAAATTAAAGGGAATGTTCTATCATTGCAGTTCATTCTACGGTGATAATTTCATCGATTGGACTTAATACACGTGTAAGCCCAAGTGTATTTGCATATAAAATGCCACAGGGCCTAGAGGCACTAATGCAAACAATTAGTTCAGTGCTTTTATCTTCTGGTAGCACAAGGTTTCTGCATAACAAGCTGTTTTGGCAACTGTGTAGTCCAGTATGCATTGTGCGTGGAGGAAAGCTGTATTTTCTCCGTGGTTAAGCACGGAAAAATGCTTTTGGATTTTGTTCATATGCTCGGTGCTGCTGCCCAGTTGTTGAGGCTGCACATCACGGGATAATGGACAACAGCGTGTCATTGACACTGCGGATGCCTTCCATCTAAATCCCTTCATTTGGATTTTGTTAGAATAGCACAGAGAATGGGAGAGTGGCTTAGTCCTAGGAGCATTAGCCTGGATTTTGAGCCACAGAATTGATACTAACTCTAATGGGAACTGTAAATCTCTTGCACTTTGTTACAAACGCTCTTTAGAGATTTCCAGCGACGGCTTCTCACGTGCCACAGCCATTCATTGTGCTTTATTTTCAGCCTGGAGTAGCTGGAGGTGTAACATCCCTGCTCCAGCAATGAGCCTGCTCTGCAAACAGCGAAGGCGCCCCGTGTCATTAGCACCTCACTGCGAAGGTTAACCCTGTGCTCTGAGGGCTCCGAGTACACCAGGAGCACAGCAGTGCTGCTCAGCACATCGCTTAGCTGACACAGGAGGGAAATTGTAACGGGTTGGGAAGGCAAATCATTTAATTGGTGCCATAAAGAGGTCGTGGGATCATGATAGGGAAGAGAGAGCCTGAGCTGAAAACAAGAGTGAGGGATATCACATGCCTACCTAGGGCTGTGCTGCAGGAGCAGTATCTACAGAAATGTTTATCCTGATTATATTCAGCTGACATCTGGATTCTAATTTTAGCACAAGATGAATTTCTTGTATGACCTTGGGAAAGACATTTAGGATGAAGCCGTTGCCACACTGAAGCTCTAAAACCCTGTTGATTTCAGTGCTTTGCTCTGTGAATACAGAGAGCTGTAACTTTCCTTGATTAGTTGAGGTGCAGTCCAAATATAATCTCAAGGGACAAGACAGTGTTACTATTCCACAAGTATGGCTTATAAATGTTGACAAATAAAATAACTTTAGTTGATGGGAGAAGCTTGGAATAACTTCAGCGCATTTGTTCATTTCATAGCAGCTGACATTTCTCCAATATGACTTCCTCCATAGCCCCTGTATGAATCTGTTGTTACTACGTTAAAATAATTGTTCATAACCAAACCATTTTGGCGTATGGAATAAGGCAATATGTTTGTAAAATACGGAGTAATTAAAAGCCATTTTACACCTGTAACATTTGCTGAGTGGCATTTGCAGAATGGATTTCTCTGTGTTGTTGTGTTCACAAATCATTATCACTACAACTCCAGAGAGAGAATCCTGTGGCGGAAAAGCACGTAGAGCTACATGCTGAGTGAAATGACTTGCCAAACGACATAAAATCCGAGGTGTAGAGCAGAGATGGCAAGAAGAGAAATGGATAGAAACTTTAAAATGAAGGGCAACATTAAAAGAGATGAATAATGATGGTGCCAGTGAAGAACACCAGCCGTATCTTTAATACAAGTTTGAAAAATAGCTGATGCCCACCTCACAGCATCCCTGAGATGGGCTTGGAAGTGTGCCCCTGAAGGCGCAGTTCCTGATTGCCTTCATCTCATGGTAGTTCAGGTACGCCACAAAAACGTTGTTCTTTGGTGTATTAGCTGGAAGGACTATTTAGGCAGTAGCTAAGGCCATGTTGAATAGAGTCTTTTAATAATATGAAAACAAATATAATTTATTATCTTTTTAGTTTTTCCTTGGAAACAAGTCCAAGGACCAAACACAATACCTTGTATCCCAGTTCCTTGTGGAAAGCAACCTTACAGTTTGCTTGCCTGAAAAAAGCTCATTACATCTTTTCTGTGTTTAGAAAGAAAGATCATTCTTTCTGTGAACATCTGTTGAAGAAAGCAGATTCTTGCACAATTGGAACTGCTCAGATTGGCTGTGATTTGCAGTAGACGCAATATTGTTATCTCAACAAGAACGACTAAAAAAGTGTACAGGTGTCCAGTTTGAGGAAGGTATTCATAGATGTATCGATAAATACAGCCTTGAATGAAAATTTTGATCTTACAGTAATTCAGCTATGAGATAAATTGTATCTGGATCTGAATCCAAACTAAGAAATTTCAATTTATTTCTACCTTTTCTGACTAATTTCTATTCTAATCATTTCTGACTTTTTTGATGATGGTGGTAAGTCTGTACTTTTCTGTTGCTTGAGTATACTTGATTTCTGCTTCTTTGTCTACTGATTTTTCTATTAAGCTCATCCCCCCAAACTAATCTCCTAATTAAGCATTTCATCTTTGTCCCTACAGGTGAAGTTTAGTTTTTAAGGTGATACATAGCAATAACTAGTCAGCTTTCTGTTAATCTGTTCTCACAAATAAGGACGTAGCATATTCTCAAAAAAACAGTTGCATGCTAGGATTAAGTAAGTAGTAAATGTAAAACTAAAGAATGCAGATTTTATTTTATCCACTGAATAGAACATCTGTGCATAATTTCTTTAGAAGGTCAAATGCTGAGTTAAATACTGTGAAGGACTGCTTATATCATGCTAGCTAGTCACATGTGCATTTCAACAAATAAGAATAATCAAATCTCATGCTTTAACAAGCACATTGCATATTAGGTTTGGGAAATAATTTTATAGAGAAAGCATTTCCTTTTGCAATACTAGGTATAATCCACACCATAGTGACCAATTATATTAACGTACTATTGCAACCTCTGTATCCTCTGCTTGGCCTTCATGGATTATTAATGCATGTATTTGTTGCATACCCCACTAAAGTTTATGAGCAAGCTGTTGTACTTTCCTTGTTAAAAGAGAACAACTCTATCATTAGCTTAATTAAATGTAAGTTTATTGTTGTTTCTCTACAGCTGAGTTAATGAAACGTTTGGCAATGGAAATTTTGTGATGACATTGGAATGATTGCTTGTTACTGGGTAACTTTAAGACCAAATTGAAAATGGAAATGACATGTTATCAAATAAATACAGTTGCTATTGCCAGAATGCCAACATACATGGATGAATCAAATGAAAAAAAATCTTTAAATAATAATGAAAATAATAAAATAATAATGAAAAGCAAAACAAATCTGTTCAATGAATGTTGCTCATTCTTGTTGGTATCCTGCCAACTTAAAGTACTGTTAAAATTTCTCTTGCTAGTCAGCTATTATTTTAGAGTTTCAAGTAACCATTTTTATTCTTACCTCAGGATTTTTGCATATTTGAGTATAACATTAGAGAAGAGACATTTTTACAGAAGTGTGCTAACATGTCTTTTTTATCATGATAAAACCTCAGTTTATTCTCTGTTAAATAGTAATATCTGGTTGGGTTTTACACAAAAACTTGTTCCAAATGGAGCCAACATAGGCAGCTAATGCAGAGCAGGATGTCTTTTTTTTTCATCAATAAATCTTTTTCAAGATTTGCTAGTTTGCAGTTGATAGCTTGGTCAGTTTTAATAATTGTTTATTTTCACCAGTTATATCTTCTATTACTTCTACATTCAGAACAGATGCAAAATTCCTTATTTTCATTGTAAAATTATGTATTTATTCCCATCTCACAGCAGAAGAGTATTCTCCTTGAGGATCAAATTGTAGCATACAGGAGCATGCAGGTGTGCGGTTTGGAGAACTAGGCTGAGCTTGCTGCTGAGTCGCTGGCACGTTCTCTGCAGCACTCGCCACATGTTGCTGTGACAAGGAATTGATGGCAATGGAGGGGCCAGCAGTCGTGACAGCTCCTGGCTCCTGAGCGGGGCTGAGCAGAGCGATGTTTTGGGAAAACACTTCTTCCAGAGATTTTTCTGTAGGTCCTATTGTAGAAGGCCAACAGACTTAAATATCAGACGAAAGATCAGAGTCAACCAGATGTTCTCTATCCAGCTGGCTAGCGATTTCTTTATAGCAGTCTTCTAGTGTGATAGTCCCCTGGAAGAACAGGGTATTATAAATCTTGAAACAATTTAAATGCCAGCTTTAAGAATTTGAAGGCAAGTTATTACATGCTAAGATGCAAGACTTTCACATGCAAATACCACTGCTCTTAGTAAAATGATTCATGTGTTATTGAAATAGGATTCGTATGTTATAACTTGAGGTGTAATTTAACCAAATTATTTATTGTTTATTAATATATAATTCATGAAATTGTCTATTAAAGCATTATTAATGAAACATATATTTCTTTCTATATATTTATGTATAAATATATCTACCCAATTCTCGTTCCAATAAAAGTGTGTGGCTGGTGTAATCAGCATTTGTTACTGCTGCAGTTAAAACCTTTTTTTTCCTTATTTATCTGCTATTATTGTTCATCTAACACTGTATTTAACTGATGTTTGAATCTCTTGCTAATGTCGAGTTTATCAGCTTGCTTTTGACTGCCTGTTCCATCATATTTTATTTTCAACTGCAGTTAAGTGATTCTTTTTTTTCAAGTTGCAGTGCAATATACAGCATGATGAGGTAGAAGTTAAATGCTACATTGAAATTCATCAGGTTCCTGCTGAATGTTTTGTTTTATGGAACAAAAACCATCCTAACTAAATTTCCAAAAACCATAGAGAAAAGAATTTTACTGTTTTTTAGATGTGGGGCTTGGATTTGGGGAAGTTTTAACTTCAGTTTTTATTGTTTTCCCAAAGCCTTAAATTCTTATTTGAGTTTTTCCGTGTTTTTAATTTCAATCCATTTTTCTTCATGTAGTAAAAGGCAATAGTTATGCATACATTGCTTTTAAAAAATTATTAATTTACATGACCATTAAAGCATAAAATTAAAGATACAAAGCACAGCTTATCAAATGTCACACTGTTTGGCTTAAGTACAGCAGTCTTAAATCTTCCCCAAACTCTCCTTAAAGATTTGAATTTAATCTCACCTTTTCCCAGGCTTCTGCTGAATTGATTTTCTACACAGACCAGCTTCTTCAAAATGTCTCCTGCTCCTAAATCACACACCGTATATTTTGCATTAAGTACTGCAGAACTATAATATTTCTTAATTACGCCAGAATCTCCAACGATCTATTTAAAGACCTTTGAAGAGCAGTAGGCATCCTGTGTCCCCTTATCTCTGCTTAAAACCTGATTCAGACAGCACTGCCCATTCAAGAAGGAGATCTCTACAGGGCACAAGGACCAGCCTAGCAAGAAGCGTGTCCGATCTGCTATATAGTCTGTAGGGTTAAGACCCAGCAGTGAGGTAACGTGCATTATTTGCCATGTAATAAAGCTCAGCTCAGAAAGGATTAGATAAACCGATACAGAAGACTTGTTCAAATCAGTATCACCACCTACAATCCTGCCACTGACAGCTTTGTGAAGTGTTACTGTAGCTTTTTTTATAAAAACAATGTAGGCTGCAATTAAGACAGTACATCAGCAACACTGTTTCCCTTCCTTTTATGCTATTAACTTTAAAATCCTAAATATACCACGCACAAGTGGGAAGTTGGAAAGTTAGAAAATATTTCTTGCTAAAGTCTGTCATTGAACAATATTATCCTTTAAGAGGATGTTGATATATAGAAAACCTACAGTGGTCATGGGCTAATTGCAATATTATTCTATATATGTAGATCAAGATCAAGATGTTTTTCTTCTGTTTGTTTCTTTATAAGTCCTGGAAATGTGTCTCATGTCTGGAGAAATGAAATTATTTTTTCAGTTTTGTGCCATATTCACAGGTTCTGCAATGCTATATTGGCCTTTAGCAACACCAGCAGCACCCTTGTATTTAGATTAGAATTAAAAATTAGTAAATAGATATTTTTATAAGATGAAAGGAAACCCAGGTGCTCAGTCTCTTTTGCCAAGCGGTGTAAAAACGAATAAACAAAAAAAAAACCCCACCAATAACAAAGAAATAACTCACCACCAACAGGATAAAAGTCTTATTATTTTGATCAACCAACTAATTGAAATTAATTCTGAGTGTTTAAGAGTACCAAACTTCATTCTCTTGAACAAGATTATGACATTTTTTCTGACAATGTTTTTTAGTTGTATAAAGGCTTCCATAGAAAACAGTAATTTTCTCCACTTCATTTCTGTACTTTTCAAAATTTCTTTTCTGTATATGGCATTTTTTCAGCTTGAGTTCTCTTTTTTTTTTGGTAAAAAAACGTGTTCTTCCTTTTTATGAACATGAGGCAAATGCATAGGCATTTTACCTTTTGTCTTTACATATATTCTCATGAACAGTTTTGGAAAATTCTAGAAATAGTACAAGGCGGTATAAAAAAATATAATTGACTTGAAAATTGACTTCATTTGGAAATACAATATAGACTTTTATAAACATTTGAAAATAAACAAAGGGTCAAAAATCCATTTCAAATTCTTGGAATGTGCCACATTTTCACATTTGCCTGACTATCTGTGTCTTGAAACTCTACCAGGCTTCATGAAAGTGCTCTGCAGAAACCATTTGGCATGAGCTTTTGGTATCAGACAGTTATTCAGAGATACAATCCCTCAAAATATTTTGAAGCACTGGGTTTCAAGAAAGATCTAAGGCTAGTTATTTTATTTTACTCAGTAATAATTTCCAGTAAAATCCATGCAGGAATCTTACTGAGAGCAGAGTTTCATGTCTTCTATACACTCTATAAGACATTCAAAAGATTCCTCTTTTTTTTTTCTGAACTTGAACATCTAGAGAGCAAGACAAAGGAGTCTGAACTGTTTTTTGATGCAATGAATGATGCAAATTGCTTTCTTTATATGTACATTTTGTCAAGCAGAAGTCAGCTTTGGCATATAGACATAACTGCACTTAAGGAAGTCATCAGATGCAGTAAGGTGTGCTCAGTGAAAACCCAGACTCAATGGTAAGGCATGACATTTTCATGACATCTGAAAAAAAAATAGAGATAGAGCAGAATCTTAGATGAACAGGAAGAGAAATATTTCATTTATGAATAGTTCATTGTTATGTATTTGGATGAGCTAAAGAATCCAGAATACTTTGTGACGTTTGGTTGATGTTCTGTGTCATCTTTCTCCCCCTGATGAACTAGCTCCCATTATCACCAAAAGATCTGAGAATCCATTACCAGGAACGTAACATTGTTTAGCTTCTGACTCTCCAATGATTGTGCAGCAGCTAGATAAATGGTGAGTAGCAAAGAATTTTGCAATTCAACTGAAAATCATCCATTAATCATCTAAATCATATCAGTTGCATTTTTTATCTAGTCATAGCAAAAGCTGAAGACACCTACAGAATTCCTTCTTTTCTGCTATATTTCCTTGCCAATTCTTGCTGCCAGTCTGTTCAATAAATTTCCAGTAATTCCAGTAATGGTAGTTCTGATTCTGTCTCTATTAAGCACAGCTTGTACATGGAATTTGCCCTTTCTGACAGCTTCTGTTTCACTGCATTTAACCTTAAAAAAGTAATAAATTACATAGATTAGAAAAGAAATAACTTTCATAGATGAGAATAGAAAATGAATAGTTAGGCTTTCAGAACCTGTCTTCTATTATGATGTGAGATAGATACTCCGAGTAGACAAGCAGTGCTAGTCAAGTCATCCTTACGCAATTAAAATTCTAAGAAAAGTAGTCCCCACCATCATTCCTTGTCAAGGGATTAGTCTTTTTAAAAAGACTAATCTTCTGAAAAAGACTAATTTCTTCTGAAAAAAATACATGCTTCCTACTGTTGTAAGGCTTGCATCCATCAGAAAATAAAAGTACATTTCACTTACAGTACTACAGATATTAAAATCATGGCATTTTTCTGTTCTTGTATTTTCAAATACTAGGCAAGGTTTGAAAGCATCATACTGAGGTTTTCTGTTTTAAGGATTGAATTCTACATGGAATCCACCCCATTATAATGTTTGTTCTAGCATTTTCCCTGACCCTCTTGAAAACCGCACTGTTTTGATAGGACTGTTTTTCAGCTTTAAACTTTTATAGAAGAATGTTTGTATGTTTTGTGTAGTGCTTACTGAGAAAACATTTTTACATCCGTGAAACTATTCGTGATGTGTAATTCTAAGCACAAGCATAAAACATCTTATCATGATCAAGGCCTTGGTCATCACACAGTGATATCACAGAAAGTGGAATAATTTTATATAAAGCTAAATAAAATCTGTGTTCCATTTATAATTTTGGAGCTAATATGGAGTCTGGATTAAACATACAAGCTAACAAAAATGACTAATACACTGGTAGATAAAAATCAAACTTTATCTGTGAAAAAAAATTGATCTGAAGTTCAGAGGTGAATATTATGGGTATTACCTATGATGCTTAGTAAGATAAGATTGACACTTTTTTTTTTCCATTTGGATGTTGAGAAAAAAATAGATATAGAGAATTGCAAGATTAAAGGTATTTCACTTTCATCTGTCAGAGTTTTCCGTGGGTGAATATGTTTACATAGATATGTATTAGATAGAGAATTTATTTTACCAGTTATTTTTAAGAAAAGATGTGCTTTATTTATATTTACATATACTTATGCCCTACCAATCTCAGATTTGGCATAGAAGACATAGAAATCAGTAGTGTGCTACAGGAAAGACTGATAATAACAGTGTTCTCGCTTGCTGAATCCTAATATTGTTTAGATTGATGACTATGTTGAAGCAGGAGGTTAGGACACCGTGTTGTTAGAACATAAATTCTACTAGTGCTCTAATAGAGTATGATCCAGAGATTGCTGAGCTTTGTCTTCCCGTTTAAATACTCCAACAGTTTGCAAGTAGATAGATATTGAGTTACACCGAGTTTTGTGAAGGCCCTAAAAGGTTCTGTGGGGCAAATCTCCAAGCAGGATTCTTGACTTCTCCCCCACTGAACATAATGATAAAATCTCTTGGGAGAGAGTCTGGTGAAGAAGAACAGCAAAAATCTTCATAGCATTCATTCTTTTCATGAGTTTCCTATGAGTCCTTCTTGCATTTGCCTTGCATTGCCTGCATGCAGGCGAGTTCAACCAAGGAAAGTTAGATGTCTATAAATTTTCTCTCAGGATCAGCAGCTAATTAATTATCTTTCTGTGACCAATGTCTTGAGCTAAAAAATCTTAGAGCCTCTGTTAACCATAATTCAAGGCTGAGGTCACCAAGCAAATATAGTAGTATGCTTTGTATCCACCAGTACAAGCTGACATGAATGTGTTACATGTATATATCCAAAAATAGCTGGTGGGGATTTATATTTAAACTCATTTTCCTTAAGTCCTTGGCTGGGCTGGAATTTCAAAAGCAAGCAAGCTCTATCCTGCAAAAGACTGATTACTTAGCAATGCAATGCTAGTCTTTCATATGTATGTGTATATGCACTGTGTAAATCTTAAGACATTCAGCAAACAGAGTGTTTTCTCCCATATTTGTGTGGAAAATGAAAAATGATGTAAGCCTGGAACAACAGTGCCATGTATCAGTCTAGAAAGTTTGTATTCTTTTCCTTTCTGAATTCCATTAATCTGTGCCAAAGAACTTCTATGATTACACTAACAATGATCTTGTTACTTGTTACTTATAATGCAGCAGTGCACACAACTTAAAGCGTGAGGCAGCCTGTCATCATGTGATGACAAAGATCAGATTCCCAAGCAATGGCAAAGGGACACAGCAAACAAGAAATGTTCTATGAGATATGGGGATCTCAGGAGAAACACACGTGAAAGATAATTCCTTCATGTGCTGTAGAATGTAAGGCAACTAGTAATGGGGTCTGCATGTGAAAGGGGCATGCTTTGAAAAACCATGGGCAGTCAAGCAGCCATGGAAGAATGCCAGCCTTAGGTGGTGTGGAAAAACTTCTGGGAGGAAAATATCCTGGAAGTGTTTCCACCTTATGAGCCTGGCATCTGAGAATGATTGATCTTGTGATGGCAGAAGGAGTTTGCTTACATGGGAAAAGCGGAATTATGCAGTGTTAGAGATCAATGCAGCTCTTAAATTTGAATAAATTAGCAATTAGTGGAATAGAGAGGCAAAGATACTATGATGGTATGTTATGATATTACGATGATTGATGAATGACTGCACTTGTGTGAACTGGAGAAACGAACAAAAAAGATAAAACTGTGCAGGTAGATGTTGCAGAAACATCTGAATACTGGAGGCCTCTTTCATAAAGTCTACACATTTGTGGGGAACTCTCCTTTCAACCTTGCTTCTACAGAAGGGACTTGCCTCCCTGCATTGCTTGCTTTTTGCACCTGCAGGACCATCTGCTTTGCCCTCTGTTTGCAGCTCTCTGCAGTCTCTAAAGTAATAGCTGCTCAGGTCCTACTAGAATACAGAGCTTAAGGAGGACAAACTCAGTCTACCAAGGGGCTGAGGTTTCAAAACAACAAAGCAAACATACATATATGTATGTAATGAAATTGATGTTAATTATGGAAATCTTTTCTCTGTTCTTTGGGGAGTATTCATTCTGTCTGTTTTTGGTTTATTCCATCCTGTGTTTTCAGCTTTTAAGTTCAGATATTAGCCTTTCATGATTACTAGGTTTTTATGTGGTTATATTTAAGCATTATGAGTGATTATGAGTGATTATTTGTAGTCTTTAGTAAAGCCCAAATCTTTGGAAGCGTATTTTTAAATGGGAAAATATGTCCCTTGTGACACAGAATTTTTGAAAATAATGTTTGAGTTATAAAAACTAATTTCAAATCTTGCAATTTTGCAGAATTATCTTACATGGTGTTTAAAAAAAACTACTCTGCAACAAAGCTGTAAAATTTCCCAGGTAAGCTTTTGAGAATTAATGGTGAAAGTGCAAACAAACAGTAATTTGTCTGTATTTGTTCCTGTACATATAAAGTTGACCATAGAACAATGCCTAACAAGCATTTATTTTACTGATAATTCCAGCTTCCAAGTAGCAACTGGAAAGAAATTAGAAGAATATATTTAAATGATAGTGTTATTACTCTATTTTTTTTTGAGAAGTAGATTTGCACATACTCAAATTCTATGTGCTTATTATTAATAATTTTGCTATTAAATTGAAGTACATGTACAGAAAGAAATCCTTATTGTTTGTGCTTCTTGAACCATTTTGGCCTTTACAGCTTGAAAAGTGAAAGACAGATGCCCCTGCTCTCATAAACAGTATTTATAGTGAGGTTGTGTTCATTTTCTTTTTTGTTTTATTTTTTGCCTACTAGCTCAGTGCTGTAATTTCTAAAATGCATATATTTGTGAATATGAAGTATGTTATTAAGGTATAGAACAATTAAGATTGATTTTTGTTTTTCTAAAACTTAAATATAGAAATAAAATTTACTAGTTTAATACTATGTATATCCTTATCATTCACTATTTATTTGTCAAAATTTTGAAAAGCATTTAAAAAATTTTAATTGCCCTGTGAGACAAGAGACATATTATAGCAAACTAAGCATCATGCAGGAGACAGAAACATCTTTTCCACAGAGATAATCTATACTTATGCAAGCAGCATGGTTTGGATATTCAGGTGAAATTAATCACTTTATGTGAAAAATGTGCTCGTTCATCCCAAGCATAGGATTCATTCAGGAGAGCTCTACCTAATTCTTAGAATTAAAAGGTGGGAAAATGACTCAAAAGAAGAGGAATTAAAGCTTTTGTAACAGCACATGTTTTTGCATATTCCTTATTAAACCTATGTAATCTTGTAAGGGATGAAATGAATGTGAGTGCATGCCAGTGGCTTTCTGAGCTAGTCTTATCTTAATAGTTCACAATAACTGGTAAGTGTCCTTCGTCATTTCTTCCCTTGTGATATTTGGAAGAGGGTATCCTAAAGAAGTCACTGGAGTGACTCCTGCAAAGAACAATTTTCCATCTCTGTCCCATTATTTCTGCAGTATGACCTTGACAGCCAGACCACACCAGAGAGGACAGGCTTTAGAAAGATCTCATTCTTGGGAGGCTAGAGCTGTAAGGTTATAGAAGACAATTCAGATAATGGGATCAGGCTAAACAAGCAGAAGAATTTCAAAATATTTTTCAGTTAGAGAGAACATATACAGCTTATGTCAAAACCTCTCCAGGAAAGCTGAACGGTTCTTTGAATCCTTCTACTCCATCCTCCGTGCATAGAGCTGGGGGAGTGAGGCTGCACTGAGATTAAGGTGAAGAGGCTCTTAAGACGTGAAATCATAAACTAGATTTAATACTGGGTTATGTTCACTTTGCTTGCAAGCAGGCCTGCCTCTCTTCACTCCAGTCTTTTGATCTCTCACAGTGAGTTTCCATGAGCAAGGGGGCAGGTCCATGGGGCTGCCCCAGCCTGGAGAGAGAAAGCAGAAATCACAAGGAGCGACCCTGCAAAGAGCTCAGAGCAAAGGCCCAAGGCACAGAGATCACTAACCCCTGCCCCGGGCTGCTGTGGCAAGCAAAATCCTCTTTGTAATGCCAGCTCAGCTATAAAACACGGAACTATTAAGTAGGACTATCTGGAAAACCGTTATTAAATTTCAGGAATCATGTTTCTGTTATTGAGGTTTGCATTAGTTTGCAAGACTAGAAGAGACGACTGTACTCCTTGACTGGATTTTCCTGTGTAATACTGGCCAAAACACACTTGAAAATACATTTGTATTTGAGTAAGAAGGTATGTTTTAGGAAAGTTACCAAGTCTTCATTTCTAAGATGCTTGTGATAGACAACTACCCCATGTTTTCCTTGTTCAAGTTAGCTAAGCCATCCTCGTTGCTAAATTTTTGCAACGTCTTCTGACTGTCAGTTTTTTTAGCTCTAGATTGGGACCAAATTCAAATCCTTTGATTTTTTTCCCCAAGAAAAAAACAAGAAGTGATAACCAAAAAAGCTCAAAAATCATGTAGCTTGGCAGGCCAGAGTCATTTCACCTGGACCGTGAAAATGATCTATTCAGTATCTCTCAGTAAGCTGGAAAGAAGCATGCAAAATCTCTGTGCTGCTATTGTTTGGCGAA
Organism: Nothoprocta pentlandii; assembly: GCA_013398315.1. Taxonomy (NCBI): domain Eukaryota; kingdom Metazoa; phylum Chordata; class Aves; order Tinamiformes; family Tinamidae; genus Nothoprocta; species Nothoprocta pentlandii. The sequence goes on from VZSG01000031.1 coordinate 1,732,991, forward strand.
ATTGTAAGAAACCTATAATGCTTTCTTACAAATTATTGCTATGTAAAAGAGAAATTCCCCTGGTTAGCTCCCTAAGTACTCCCTGCACTAAGCAAGAATCCAGAAATTTCTATGAACACAATGTGGATGAATGCCAAATATTAGATATGTATGGTAAAAGAAAAAATCTGTTAAAAATTAACATGGTCTTGTAATTAGTCATTCACAAATCTTTACTGCTAAGGGAGATATTTTTTCCCTTCCTTATTAATGGGTTATATAAATATTTAAATACATCTATTTTTAGCAAGAATTGTACCTAATCTGCTAAAATAATGTCATCCTGTATGAATAAAATATATAGTTCTTCTTTTGAAGCATTTTATAGCATTTCAGACTTGGGTAGTTATTCTGCTTTTTACTATATAAAGTAGCCTATACTACACTGCTGCAACATTTTGTAGGCCTTATCTTGCAAAAATACATTGCAGATCTAGAGAGGCAAGCATTAGGCAATTGTTTTTCTTCTGCACCTCACCAGGACAGCATAATTTAATCACTCAGATGTCAATGTTCTTCCAGTTCCTGAATGACATCTTTATTTTCCTTGAATTGCAAACATCACCGGCATTTCAACCAGAACAGCCTTCTGACCAAACTGTCAGTCATACATTTAACATTTCACAGTAGGGTCCTGAGGGGTATTGATCCCAGTGACGGGGGCAGGAGGGGTCGCATAGTCTTGCACCTCACTTGGCAGCCAGTTTTCAGAGCCTCTTGGGAAAACTAAAAGGACTCTTACTTTCCAAGAAGATTCTTTTGGTGCTCAGGATTTAACCACGCCAAACCTGATGCCCATGGTTGTGACCCTGCATGCTGAGCACAGCCCAAGGCACATGGAGGTCAGTAGGAAACACCCACAAGCAGAAAAGATGCTCTGCATCAGATGATGATCGAACGGGATCTCCCTGTCAAATTTGTTATAACTTAATAATGTTATATTTTAAGTTTTTAAGTTATATTTTAAGTTTTTAAGTTATATTTTAAGTTATATTTAAGTTATATTTTAAGTTTTTAATGTTATATTTTAAGTTTTATATATTAAGTTATATTATTTGTAACCAAACACACACACACATATGTGTGTATATGTGTATCAATATGTGTATATGTATATATTTATAAATACATATATGTTTAGGTTTTTTTTAATGTGTCAGTCAAGTTTCTTATCCTTGAATAATAGCTCCTTAAAAAAGGAATTCACTTAAAAAATATTGAAAGTTAGAAAGTTGTATGGAAATTTTAAAGGGATTTTTATTTTTATGACTAAATCCTGGTCTTCATGTTGTAAAGGCTGAGTAAGTAAATTAGCTTACTCCAAACTATTTGTCATTCACATTATAGCAAAAGTGTTTAAAGTAGGTAGAACAGACTATAGTTACAATGTTATTTCTATAAATAAAGCTAAAGTGACTCATTTTAGCAAAAGCAAAGACTGTTTTTGACATTTAGTGCAAGTGTTTAAATTGCTCTTTTCAGAAAATATGGTAGCAGAAATGAGATAATTTGGCACCGACATGAACTGCTTTTGACTTAAAATGTGGCATTGGTAATTTTAAAAGTAGGCTCTTATCTCTCTAATAATATAGTTAGGCAAAATCAAACATGATTTAAACCTGTATTTTTAACTACTAAAATGACCGCTTAGAGAAATTAGGCAATTTAAAACTGTAGTTACTGGTAACAAATTGCTAAAATTTCATGTATTATAGGAGTGACAAAAAGGGAAATTGAACATTTGGTTTCCACTGTGGGTAGATTTAGAAGTTTTTCTTTCTTTTATTTTTTCTTGTAGATAACATGACTTCCTGTGATCCAGCATAAATCCTTGAGCCTTATTGCTTCATTAAGAAAAATATATGTATAATTTGCCTGCCTGCTTATGCATAGACACTTGAGAATAAGAACTAACATATATTTTTAACTACACAGAAACATTTTCTGGTTTTTTTTTTTTTGGCATTTCATGTTTTTACAATCTGTATTAAAAAACAGTATCAGGCCCTGATTTCTTTTATCACTTGTATTCACTTGGTGAGAGTGGGGTCTCCTCTCTCACGTACAGAAGTGGTTGAGGTTTCTACCTGCTCAGTGCCATCTGAAGAGGAATAAGAAACAGCAGTCACTAAGGAAATTAAAATGAGGTATCCATCATATCTTTCTCCATTTCTATAATATGGATTCCTCCTATCAGGCCACTTTTAGAGATCTCTATTCCTGGCACGTACGAGTACCTTACTACTATTCTAAGTATTGAAATTAAACTATGTATTTTAACAATTTCAAGGCAGAATGAATAATGAGGACTTTTAGACATGAAAGGGAAATAAGAGAGTATTAGAGCCAATATTTTTTGCTTTGAATTAGAAAATATTTTGCAGGGTGCAGAACTGACCTTTCTATTCACCACCTTAAGCAGATCAGAGTCAGCTTCTGATAGCATAGTAAATTGTTGCAATTACTAGATCTGCAGGAAATTCTGTTAGTCTGATACACTTGAAATTGTTTAATCTGTGGGGATTGATAGTTTTAAACTGTGATTGTTTCACATTGTTTCTGTTAAAGCCACTGTTGTGGGGCTGTTTTGTCTCTCCTGCCCCAAAAGCTTGCTGAGTCAGCCCTAAGGGTAGAAAGGGGTCCTGGGCAGTTCCTCCATGCACTTCTGTTCAGATCCCAGCAAAGGGGCGCAGCTGTGACCCTGCTGTAATTCTTCTTCTCACAGGAGATACCTGGAAATGAATGAGTGTGGTGCTTCAGCCAAAGGACACAAATGACATCTAAGCAGCAGCAGGCAGTCATATATTTCTGTCTATGTTCTTGAAAGCACAAAGGTGACATGAAGCTAAATTTGTCCACCTAAATTACTTGGTCCTTGTTTTAGTATTATTCTCCCTGGAACAGAGAAATGAGTAAAAATAATCCATTATCCATTCTGGTCTGCAAAACTGTTTTATCCCTGCCTAAGAGCCAGATTTCCTAAGCAACAAACTATCTATGCAACAAACACCACACAAACATAACTGATACATTACTCATATGTAAATATTTGCACAATAATTACATATACCATGCATGTGTTCAGTTACAAAAATCTGGCCCTGGAATCATCCATACCTTAAGGAAACTTCTCCCAAATGTTCTGATGTAATTTCCAGGCAATATAAATGCTAGCTGCACTGGGCAGCTTTCCCAGCCTTGGAGAAGAACAAGGTATTTCTTCAGTGAACCTTTGTGATTCCTTAACATTGATTCCCTTTTCTCTGTGAGCCTGCAGTCTCCCTATTCTGCACGCTCCAGCTCTTGACCTCCTTATTGTCCACCTCAGTCATGGAAGGGGAAACTGTTCCAAGAGAATATACATTTGAAGACAACATCATTTCCCTTTAATTTACAAGCTTACAGGATTAAGTGTATCTATCCTTCCTTGACTTTGGGGGCTTCTGCATCCTCAGAGACACAAACATATGGTTGTATATCTTTGCCCTTCCTTAGGACAGCCATGTGAAGAGAAAGGAAATGAGCAGAGAGGATAGGAACAGGGGGGAAGGAGTGCAAAGGAGTGAAGGGTTGGGACATTGAACCCATGGGTGTGTGTGCATAGTTTGAATGGTATTTGCAGCTATGTCACCTTTATCAGAATTTTCTGGAATAGAAAACCCTCTTCGGTTTTACTGGAAGACAGTCATTTAGGGGAATTATTTGATGTTAACATGAACATCGTAAGCCCTGCTTTCCTCACATCCTCTCTGCTACAGAGTTCAGCAGATATTCAGGGTAGCACAATAAAGCCTGCTTTAAAACTTGCACAGTACCAGAAGGCAGATATAAACACCAGCTACTGTTATTGTTTTTGTTTGCTCTTGGGTAGTGTCGAAAGGCTTCTAACATTTCTGATGTCCTCATGGTATCCTTTGCTTCACGAACATGCTAGATGGAACTATGGTCCAGATGGAACTATGGATATCTATATCCTAGATAATACTAAATATATCCTAGATATCTATCCTATCTATACCTAGATGGAACTATGATTCCTTTTCATTATAGGAAAAGAAGATAAAAAGGCACAAATATAACAGCAAACACAAGGGCACAAATATTGTCAAACATACATTCTAATGGTAAGGTTGTCCTTTCTGCCACATTTTCTTCCTCTCCCAAATGTGAGTAAACAAAATGTTATTCTGAATTGTTAATAGGACTTTCTTCATTAATGCAACATTAATGGTTATGTACTGGTGGGTAGCAGCCGGTGGGAGAAAGAAAACTGCAACCTACTGCAGAGTCTGAAGGATCAAGGAATGGGATTGAAGCTGAAGGAATAACCTTTTAAAGGAAGCAAAGTTTTTGCATTATCAGTTTAATTGTGGCCAGAATTCACAGAAGTCTCACCTCATCAGCAAAACAGAGAGAACGTCTTTTAGAGACAGAGTTCTCTATTTTGTAATTTTTCTTCTATTAATTTTTGCCACTGTTATTCCTTCTTCTCCTATCTGTATGTGAGAATCATCATAACAGGCTAGAAACTTTTAAGCAGTATGGAAGCATCAGCATTGCTGTCTATGTCCCAAAGCTCCAGTCATGGCTCTTTTCCAGTATTCCTGCCCCACCATCATCTAAACAGATCTAATACTTATTCCATAATGCTAATGCTAGCATGTTCCTCTACTAGGCTTGGCTTTTAGGAGCGTTGGTCTTATTTAATCTTTCTTTTTTTTTTCTTTTTTTTCTGGGACATTGTTCTCTGGGAAGCTGTCATTGCTCTGTGGTGAAATAGCCTTTCCAAGACTGAAAAAAAATTGTGTATAAAGTTTTCAAAATAGCTTTAAAATAGCTTTAAAAAATAGCTTTAAAACTTGGCATAACTCTGTGCTTGGCCATGTAAAACCTTTTCTGAACTTTGAAAATCTTGTTCTTCATCAATACCATTGTGTTTCTGCATCTGTATTTAAAATGACATTATTGTTTCACATTCTAAAGGTATTTTAATATCCCTAATTTAGTATAATATTAAGCAACACAATAGTGATGATGGGAGGTTTATGATTTGCTTTTACCGGTTCTCTCTGTGATTCAGAATCCAACCTTCTTTTTCAACCCTGAAAGGTCCAAAGATAACAGCCTGACCTATAGACATGGTCCTGTGGTGTTTTGGGCTGGGTCATTTCTCAAAGCGTGCCCTATGCTATGCAAACAGTTGTTCCACTGAAGTTTGAATGATGACTCGCTAGCTGGAAAAGTACAAGGGAGTAGAGGTGAAGGGAATTAGGGGACAGAAAACAGGAATATGGATAGAAATAAGTGAAGAACAGAAAGGTAAAGATTCCTAAAGTAGATATAGATGAATAACTATCAGCAAAGCTTAGGAAGAGATGAAATACCAAATACTGTAAAGAAGATAAGACATTGATTGTAGAATCCTATAATAGTGGAGTAGAATAGTACAGACAGTAAGTCAGAGAAGTTGAGAGAAGTCTATCTGGATAAAAAGAGGGGGCAGAAAATACCAGTAAGGAAATAAAAGAAAGAAAAAAGATAGAAAGAATGAAGAAAAAAAATCCTGCATACAAACATGAGAACAAGACTTTTATGACTTCTATCTTCATTTAAGAGTAGCAAAGCTTCACTTAAATCATCTATTTATTATTTATTATTGTAACTTATATAAAAAGATATTTGATTTTGACTTAATGCTAATTATGTACTATTTTACTAAAGGAAAACTAATCCATATAATCTCAATATAAACCAACATAAGATTCATATGCATATTTCACTGAATTGTAGTGGAAGATAGAACATGAATAAAATATAATAAAAGGCAACAATAAATGAAAAACATTTTTAGTTTAAGTATACTGAGGTAGTATTTCTACAAGCAGTAGAGATACATAAGTCTAAATTGGCAGAACTATTTTGAAACGAATATATACCAAATTATGGCAACATGAGAACTTCCAAGTTAATCTTTACACATGTAAATGGTGTTGTAAAACATAGATATTTATGGTATCTGTGGGCCTAGACCTTAGGTTTAAGATAATAATAGAATTCTGACTGGAAGGAAATAAATTTCCTTTTCTAAAAGGTATTTATATTTTTCTTGTCCAAAATACAAAATAATATTGAAATAGCTTCCACCAAATGCAGGAAAATATAGGTCTTTGCCAGGAATTCACAGTGTCTGGATCTCACTTCTCATGTAACAGGAGAATACTTACCTTAAGGAAGCTAATTTTCCCTTGTAAAAATGGGCTATAATTGTGAGAGCCAAAATGTAAAATAAGTGAGACAGTTCTCAATAACCGGGGGAATTATAGGAAACAACACTGCCAGGATCTCTCAGACATGGAGGCTACAGGATTTGTTCCTTCTCTTTTTATAGCTAGGAACTTAACCAAAATATTACCATAGATTCAGAGACCATAACAGGTTTTTCAAATGAATTCTGCTAATCTGGAATGAACATCTTGATAACATGCATTAAACTCAGTGATTGAGTATCACAATATAGGTACACCAAGAAAACCGCCTTAAACACATTATTGATAGAAAACCATTTTTTTTGTTCCCTTTTAATAGAGGATTCATTCTCTCACAGATAAATAGTCTTACATAGATTTCTCCAGCTGTAAAAAAAAAAAAAAAAAAAAAAAATTACAGTTTTGTGGACTCTTTTTTTACAAGGCTATTAGAGAAACTCAATATATAGGCTGAAAATATCCAATAACCTCTTAAAAATATAGTGGAATAGTGGAATAGGTAGTTTCATTAAAAGACTCTTTTGGATGACACTGTGTTACAGTGTGTTACAGTGTTCTCGTACGTAGGGGCTCTAATATATAAATCAAAACCATAATTACATGGTCTATAATTAGGTTTACCATAAAAATAAAGCAGACTTGATCTTTCTTTTCACCTGACTTGTTCCACTGCCTCAAGATATTTCACCCTTCACCAAATATCTTATGAAAGGCACAGGTGTGTAGAATAATTAAAATGTGATACTAAATGGTCTTAAGTGATTGAACCATGACAGAGCACTAGTGAATATATATGGTTAGTACAAGGAGAAGTTTATTAAGCATCTTTTCTTTCCGACAGCAAGTGGACTCTATGATCATGGTGACATGACTAGCTTGCTGGAAAATAGGAAAGCCAAAACTATTTCATCTCTCTAAAGATTAATTCTTCCAGAAAGTCAAACTCCTGAAGAGGGCCTATATTTGGGAGAGGGAGGAATTCATCAGTAAATTGAGATACTCCTTCCAAAAGAAAATGCATGACCTACAAATGATGTCAATAAATAAAGGTTATGTCTTGCAAAAGATATAAAAATCTTATAGTCCCATCATAGTTCCAAGCTAGTATTGAAATAAACATCGTATACATGCATTCTCATTCTTCTGTGACAGATACGACTTAAAGCGTATTACAGAACTCATCCTGTTAGATTTTACCTCATACCAGAAAAGCAATTAGAAGAAAAATGCTAAAGCCTGTGAAATATAAGCCCCAGGATTGACATTTATGTAGATACAAGAATTAAAAACAATTTCCTTTTCATTTAAATACTTTTGCTATTACTCTGTCAGACTTCTTGCACTTTCCTAAAATCTTGAGACCATAACTAGAAAAAACATTGCCTGTCAGACTTGACAGTCTTTTCACCCAGTCCACTTTCCCTTTTCATTAACCTAATCCTGAAAGTGTTTAGAAGAAATACAGCCAATCTTGCAATACTCTAAGCTAAATTCGATTCTATAGTGTAGTGTTGGTGACTCCATGAAAGTAGCTAGTGCCTTTGCTATTGATTTTACATGGAAAATAATCAGCCACTGCCTTGTCAAAGGGACTGTAAACTTGGACAGTTGAAGACACAGTTGTGCTCACTAGTGTGCTGATTTTCTGAAACAAAAATATATCCAGTGATAAATCAAAAACTGGAATGAAAATAAAATGCTACCAAAACTTTGCTTCCTCTTGAAAAATACTAGTTCAAGAGGAAAATATCATCCAACAGTTCAATCTTTTTTAAAAAGTATTGTTTTATTATATATTTTTTATTCATCTGAAGAAACATGAAGCAATATATTTCAAAAAGTTTATACTTTTTGAGTTAATAGTTAATATTATTAAATTGCAATGATTTAAAAAATTTTATATTGAAAGTGTTCTAAGTAGTTTTTATGTTATATACTGTGGTGTTCAGTTTAAAGATGAGTCTATCCAAATATGGCAGTTTGGGGGCCCTTTTCATTGTTTTTCTTATTAAATAATATCATAAAGGATTGATTATGAGTGGAACACTTTTTTTTTCCAGAATTGTTCATGACTAAAGGATAGCTATTAGAATGTTTTCTGTCAAAAGGGTCTACTCTGCTATGAACATGCCTTTTAGAAATTCACTTCAAAATACTGGATTAAATGCCAGAGACTGGTGTCAAAACTTTGCATCTTATCATCTTCTCATTGATAAACAGATCTAGACAGCAGATGATAATCTCAAAATTAATAATTCACTTTTAGCCCCACAGTAGACTTCAGACATTTCCTTCTGGTGTTTTCCTGAAATTTAAAGAGATGAAACAAACGTAGGGGATTTAAACTATCATGTCTAAGGAAATTATAGAGCCTAAAACTTTGTTCTAGGACATGAGCTTAAAATTGTTTGAAAGTGTCCTCACAAACTCTTGCTCAGTTCTTTTGTTGGGGTGGAGCAAGAGGCAGAAGGAAAACAATTTGCCATCTTTTTACTTTCCTTTTGGAAGGACTTGGAACTGCAGAAATATTTGACCTGCCTGATTTAAATGATTGAAGAATGATACAGAAATTCTTAATCAGGATTTGAGTCTTGACTGCTTTCTATGATGTTATGGCATTATGAGGATTTTAATGCAATATTCCTGAGAGCTGTGCTCTCAAAAGCAAGTGCTTAGACGGATTTCAGTTTTAAATTAGCTAGGGGCCTTTAGGCACAAATCTAGGTATTTTAATGATCTTTTGAAAGATCAAGAGCAAGTTAAACTTTTCATGCAGAAAAAGTATCACTAGTAACCAAACTTAACTTTATGGCATTAAAAAGGGCATTCTAAATCCTTTTTTTTTCCCATTGATTACACTTACTGTTTCTCTTGTCAAGTATCTTTAGCAATAGTAGCTCTGAGCAAAGGGCTTATCCAAAACGAACTGATGCAAAGGAGTAGATATTTTTGCTACTAATGAGAACCCAAGGCACCAGTTAAGTCTAGGAAACTGTCCCATAGTGTGAAACTATCATTTTAATCAGGAATCAAAAGTGTTTTGTATCCTTCCCTTTCACTGCAATACCATATTTTCCTGTTCTCCTGATAATATTTTCATTAAAATTTAAGCTCTACTTTCTCCTACATATTTCACAAAGCAGAAGTGTATTACATTGACCTTGTCAATTTTCTGAAATTTGACTGGCTGCCTACGTTACCCTTTCCTTCTCCCACTCAGGCAAACTTTAAAAGGGAATAAAATCGCCAGCCTACTAAAATACATAAGATCTGAAAGGTTAATGAAGTACAGCAAGTATGTAATATATTGTACATGAAAAGTTTAATGTCTTATTCTCAGAACAAGGATTGTAACAAGGACAGAGAACGACTGAAAATTAATCAATCCTCATGATAATGCTTTTAATAAGAACAGGAACAGTTACTGAAAACATAACACTTCTGAAGTGCTAGTTTAAAATTGCAGTCTTGAGTTCCACCTTGAATTGCAAAAGAGTAGAGGATGGTCCTTATCAAATGGAAATCAATAAGTGCAAAAGAAAACAAAACCAAGGAAAACTATTTTCAAAGATAAATATCCATTATAATTTATGAATGTATTCAAGAAAGTTTCTATAAAATATATAATTGAATTGCATAAGCCAATATCATCTAGGTATGTTATATTACAGCTAAGCATCAATGGAATTTTTATATCTTTTTCTGAAGAAATGCCCATTCAGGTAATACCCATTAAAAAAAAAAAGGACAATAAATAGTAGAATTTCCTTTAGTTGTTTTTAAATTGGAGTATATGGCACAAGGCCTGTACTTAGAATGTGGCACAAATCTTCCATGTTTCTCTCCAAAATGAACAAAACTCGTACAGTGTGAGATTTAGGATGTATAATAATAATAATAATAATAATAATAATAATAATAATAATAATAATAATAATAATAATATGATAATAAATCACATTAGTGCTTCAAATTTAGGAAATAGTAAAAAAGACATAAATGCATTAATTCAGAGAAATAACAGTATTTTACACTGAAAGCTGAATCAATGACACAAATATTCCATTAGAACTTTTAGAATAGTTTCAGAAGAATCTTTTATTCCCTTTCAAATTATTTCATACTATGTTAAAGAATATTGGTCTTTCGTTCCAAACCAGAAGGCTGAAGACACTATCAAAACTTAACCGTCTCATTCTTTATTCATCAGTTTTAGTTCCTAAATTAAGTTGGAATCCAGAAACTAATGACCAAAGTCAAAGGAAAAAAGGTTGTGTCTTTTACAACTCATTAACTGAATGAAAATTTCTGTGAAAAGAAGCAATTTAACTTCTAAAATTGACTATATTTAGAAGCAAACCACAAGGCATATGAAAAATTTAGTCACTGCTTTGGTTCAGCCATTAAGATTCTGTCAAATACTTCAGTGGTAGCTGCTAATAGCAGTCTTTCCCAAAGGCAAAGAAAGCAAAATTGATACACAGATGACTACTCAGCTCAGTTTGTGGCTTCTGGTCATCAGTGACTCCCAACCAGTTGAAATGTGGACTCTTGGGTACTTGTGCTAGATGACTGACAGTGGAAATATGTTACTTGGGTCTTTGCTGTAAAAACAAATAAGCAAAAGCTGTTTTTTGTGTTTCCTGTGTTGTTTTGTGAACAACACAGGAAAAAAGTGAGAATTGCATGGAGTTTTTTTTCTGCTTTTGGTACTGTGATACAAAGTGCATTGTAGATATATACTGTAAAGTCTCAAAGAGTCAAACCAATGAGATCCGACTTCTCCACAGAGTTTTTAAATTTAAAGAATGTTTCCATGACAGCCAAAATCATTTTAAATTTAAGACTCTGAATCTTCAGCCAGTTATTTATTGCTGATAACAAAAGATAGCTGTATCCAGTGGATCAACTGCCCACATACCAATTCCATTGTCAGAATGGAAATCACAGCTAAACTATGTGGAAAGGTCATTTTTCTCTTTACCAAGCTGGAGGAAGCTATTTGAAATTCACTTTCCATATATCAGTTATCTAACAAAGCATACAACTATGTTGTGCTGATTTTACTATGCTGACAATTTTGAGGACTCAAAAAACTGAAAAGAAAGTAATGATTGGTGTTTGCACTTTAACATCTTCAAAAATCAAACCAAGGTGATTTTGAAATGAAGCTAATTCAAAAAACACAAACAAGAGTTAGACAGTTTCATGTATAAAATGGTATAGACTTGTATAGCATTGAGGGAATATTTGTCTACTTAAATGAAACTGACATGTGAGTAATGCCAGAATAATTATGATACAGGAGTAAATTTATTTTGTCTTATGAATGTATTTTTTATTTAAATAACTTATTATTTAAATATATAAAATATACAAATATCATATAATATATGAAATACATTTATTTAGTTTTTACTTTATTATTATAATTACATTATACTCTTATTTTAATAAATTATTAGTTATGATTTATCTATTTTATTTTAAAAATGAATTTATTTAAACAAACAATACAAAATGTCAAGAATTTCTCTACCTTTTGCAGAAAAATAAACTTTATTTTTTTTCCCAACACTGCATATACTGGAGAAAGGATCAAAATATAATTTTGGGTGTTTAGAGTTCTGTTTCAGGATTCTCTCAAATGACTAGTCATAGGGCTAAACCAAATCCTTCAGTAACGAATGAAGGAGAATGATGGATTTTTCACAGCTCTGACCTTGAGAGGGAAAAGTGTGGAATTATGAATTATCAAAGTGGAAATAAGAATTTGGAACAAATATTTTTGCTCTATGTTGCCTCACAACTTCTATTGCAAAACCACTTTAGCCACCTTGAAGCAAATGAAAAGATCTAAGGAATTAGCTGTCTCTTCAAGATATGGGAAAGTAGAATATCTCTTTGTTGAGAAAAACTACAGAAGCAACTTCCTTTAATTTTACAGTTTTAGGCAGCAATATTTTACACTTATAAACAAGACTGAGTACTGCCCTTGTCATATTTAGTTATCAGCAGTATTTAGCAAAGCCAGATCTGATCTCCGGATCTAATAGTACTAGAGTTTGTTGAAGTTTGCCAAATTCGATATTCTCTAGTCAAAAGTATGTACAAACTCCTTTCTGCATTTTTGTAAATGAGATTAATATATATCTATCCTGCTTTTCAAGGTCATGTAACTTCATATATTTGCATATATCTTTATTTACTTTATGTAGCTGAAAAGAAGAGACATATGATGCCTAGAGTCCTCTTGACTAAATAGTCAGCTAAAAAGTTTCTTGTGACTCATGATGATTTTAGTCAGAAAAGGACATAAGACTTCCTGAGGATATTCAAAATGAATCAGTAGGAAGAAAGCAAAGCATTCTGAGGTTCAAACATCATTTTGAATCTCTAACAGCCAGTGATATAGCTAGGACAAATCAAAAAGAAATAGAGGTTGATGAGTTAGATGTGAAGATAGTATAATTCATGTTAATGACATTTGAGGATAGTTGATGTCTAGCTTAGCAATGCACATTTTTTATTTTAATTAGTGTAATATAACGTAAAAATTATAATTACAGAAATGATTCTCATAAAAAGAACTGTTCTGCCTATAAATTAGTCAAATTATGGTGAATTGATTTGATCTTGTCTTTAACTTCCTAATATTTTCATTCTTGATTTCTCTTCTCCAGTATGTACCACTATAATCAAAATTTCGTTAACACAAGTAATTTCTGTATACTCTATAAATCTTATTACAATCAGAAGAGCAGAGTTTTGAGGTCATGTAAAAATGAAAGTGCATATAACAAAACATAAGCTCCAGCAACCACTGGACTACATGTTCACCACTGTCAGCTTCCCTTTTCTTTGAGTCCTAACCCAAATGTCGGAATTTGGAACTGCAACTTTAATTTAATCTATCTCAACAGCTTTTCTACAATTAATGTGAAGGAGAAAAAGCACTAGGGGAAAAAAAATGTTGTGACTCTGATGTTTCCTGCACTTTCACAAAATAATACCCTAATCTAATTTTCTTTCAAGCAAACATGTTATGCTTTCCTAACTACACATGGGACATTTGCTTTTAAGACTAATATCTAATTATAGAGTCCTGCCTTTTTTTTTTTTTTTCTTTTTAAGATGAGAATAATTTACTGATCTTATGACCAAAAAAAAAAAATAACATTGTCCTATTTCCTTGGTGTGATTGATGGTTTTCAAACCACAATTTTGTATTGTAAAGCAAGCCAAATTTTACTGAGCTACAGTACCTGTATCTGTAATGGGAAAACTTGCATTCAAACAAAATTGCTTAGGTACTGGAGTGGAGAATGCCACAGTTCAATTGTAATTCGTGCACTGAGCCAGGCACTTACAACGTGCAGATTAATGACATAGTCTTGCTGAAAGCTCTTTTAGTTCTAAATATAAAAGAAAAGGAACACCAAAAGAAACAACAAAAGGTAAGTTGAAAAGGAACACCAAAAGAAACAACAAAAGGTAAGTTTTTACTTGAACTTTTGTAAGGAAAGGAAGGCTTCCAAGGCAACTGTAACACAGAAATTCCAAAAACTGTAAGGGATAGGGAAAAGGGGTTCATCAGAGGGGCAAGGTTAACCAAATGTTTCTCCTGTTAGAAATTTGTGGAAACTGTGAACTCCATCTGACTCTGGAGGTCACCTGATCCAAATCCATGTTCATCATAGGGCTAGCTACAAGACTGGATGAGGTTACTCAGAGCCTTGTGCAGTTCAGTGCTGAACATCCCAAAGGAGGGAAATCACACAACCTTTCTGTTTTTTCAGTTTTTCCAGGAGTTGACTATCCTCATGCAATATTTCAGATGGTTTTATATCTAATCAGACATTCCCCTGTAGCAGCTGTTGCCTCTTATTCTCTCACTGTGCATCTGTGAGAAGCATCTATCCCTTTCTGCCCTGAAAACCCTTCAGGTGACTGAGGACATCAGCTCTACCCGCAGCCATCCCTTTTCCAGGCTAAGTGAAGCCTGTTACTAGATCATCTCCTTACAGAGCAAATAGTCACTTGAGGGTCTACCCATTTACCTGATGACTTCCATGTACTGGGGGCCCCATTGAGACATCATGCTTGTCCTTCCCCAAGTCCATCTGATTGCTCTCACATACCCTTTGGACCACAGTCAGATCCCAGATTTACAAGAGATGCATAGAAGATTCAGACAACTTAGTCAATTTAAACTCAATAATGAGCACAGCTAGTAGGTAGGCAAAGCTCTTCAATTAAGCTTCTAGGTACCTCTGTCTTTTTTAGGCCCAAAAACAGGAGCATGCTGAGCTCTAGTCTGCAAAATATTCTTTCACCTTTCTGCTGTTCTTGTCCCAAGGAATTGGCTCGCAAATAATTTAACATTATAAAGCAAATGGTGTATTATGTCATACTGCTTAGCGAAGCTCAGTACTGTCACAGAACCAGGAAAATTCAAGCTTTCCCTTTCAAGGTGAAAGTAAAAAAAAATTCCCTCCAAAACTAAAGATGATCATCTGATAAAAGTATTCTTTTCACTTCTTTCATTTCCCATTTCCTGCATTCTTTTCCTCATCCCCTTCATTCTGTCCGTTATAATAATGAACTTTTTAGTAGCTGATACTGCATCATCTTGGGGTTTTCATGTTCATATGTGAACATATGTGAACATATGTGAACATAACATAGTTTAGAACTATGTCTATGGGACACCATTTTTCCTTGAAAGCACTCCATTAATTTAATAATAATTAAAAAAATATCAAGCAAACTGATAGCCTGACAAGCTAATGCAAGTATTACAGATTTTCTTTCATGACCTTATTGTTTAATGATTTTTCTCAAGAAATCAAATTAGGACTACATTTTTCAGGTGAATAGTTCATCTGACTAGCTCTTAGTAGATGCTTTGCATTATTTTGCAGATGATTTTCCATTCTCAGTTTTTAGAAACTGCTGGAGTTCTTGTCCAAAAGATGAATGCTAGGTCAGCTGTCCACATTCTGAAATATTTATTCTTGTGTTGCACTCACCCTCTATACTATTTTATCTATAAGGACGGTGCATATGACATTCTTTTCAAAAAGCTATAGGAATAAATGCAAATTATTCCAAACTTGTTTCATATTATGTGCTGTGTTATTTATGACCAGCAATGTTAAGTGCTGTGCGCTGGAAAAATCGACCCCAATGTGACAAGCTCCATTTTCACAAAGTGCATTTTCCTAAGGTAACTAGTAAACTTTCAACTAATTTCTAGGATAGATCTGGGGAAAACAAAATACCACAGGCAATTTTTCATTTTCATTCAAAAACATTTTGCTATATAGCTCACTTTCACTTAACATGCTCAGAAAGCCCTGCCTCAATTTTAACCACATTTCTTCTATTGAAACTACTGGGAGTTGTGCAACTATTGACATTTACAACCTATTAAGTACACAGAGGAAAACGTAAAACACTTCTGCTTCCTACTGCTATATTCAGTACTGCTATATATTCAGTAAAATTTGGAATTTTTGCTTTGCTGATATCAGTTGGAGTTTTGATGCTGGTGTCAAAGGGACCTCAATTTTAGTCAATATATGCTTACAGATATAAAAGAGAAGTATACTTACTCAATTATACTTGCAGAAATAGTTACTAGTGTTTCTGGAAAAAAAAAAATCCTTCAAAAGAAATGTCCTGGTCACTCATACTTTAGAGTCAGATGGACCCAACAGTAGTGCAAATGCATGGAGGCAAGCTCAGACTTGCTGTTTTGGCCAGAAGAGCTTGATGTCAACATGTGTTTACCTCTCAGAAGGTGCAGTGAATCTGCTGTATGACAAGAGGGGACACAGTGGTCTTCTTATGGCTGAGACAACCAGTTCTCCTTCCTTACCTTACTTGGGGCACTAAGGGAATTGTGGGAATTCCCATTTGGAGGGAATTTTTGTGTGTCTCATGCACTTTCTGTGCCCTATTGAAAGATGCTTGCATTCAACTGGATACTGCAGGCAAAGTATCCTTGTGCGTCCCTAACATTTTGTGTGTTTGTCAGTATTAGTGAAATACTCTCAAGGTGCAAGACTGGTTAATTCTTTTTTTTTGCCATCCAGGCATTACATGAAGCTGACCAAATAGAGGAGAGTTGAAGGAGGAGAGTTATTACAGCTTATTCACTATAAGGGTATAAGCCATTTTTGTTACTATCACCATATTTTAATTAGAAGACTCTTTCTTTTTAAATAATTGTTAATTCACACCACTTCAAATCTCAGAGAAAGATACATTTTAGAATATGCATTTGAAAAGCAAAGATGGCTGATACATATTGAAATGAACATGTTTTCATAGTTTTGAACACAAAAAAATATGTCTTTTATCAACTTTTATCCTTTCAAAAGACATGACTGGTTTTATCCATCAGTATATAATCAGGTACAACGACAGAGCCAATTAAATTTCAGATTTCTGTAAGGTAAATATTGCATGTCAGATAGCCCACTCAGACAGAGGCAAGAAAGATTTCTCTCTGTTCCTCATTTCCTCAACCAGTGATAACAACAGCTCCTAAATAATTCTCTCAGTTTGGGCTTGTATATGCATGACCAATGCAACCACTGAAATTCGAGAGTTAGAGATTAGATGAATCCCACATCAAATCATAAGGTCAAATGAGAAAAACTGGGAATTTCACACAATACTATCTTGATTAGTCTGTAATACACATAATGTTGTTTGATCTTGAAGTTGGAAGCAGAAAACAATGGTTGCAAGGGAGAGAATAGCTCAGCAACTCAGCAATAGCTCTAAATCCATAAATCAGCTTTACAGATAAGTTTTAGCCAACTTAAGCAGTAGTTGTTCTAGGAGTTATTGGGTTTTCTGTCTCCTTTTGTCTAGTGCTTGATCTTCAGGCAGCATTAATTTCTTCTTTTTACTCAATGCTCTTTCTTCTTGATCCGAACCAAAAGTTATGTGAAACAAGGAGGAGAGAAAAAAAAAAAAAGGAAATAGCTAGAAATATAATTCAGAGAGGGAAATTTACTCCCTGAGTATACCTGTGATACTTGGTGTTCACAGTGAGGAATCTTTCTTATAGTCTTGTAATCTTATAATTCCTTATAAGATGTGTTTTGAAAGACCTTTTCGTAATGGAAATTTGAGACTGCGTCAGTACTGTGCTGGGTGCACACTCTGCATTTCATAGCACTGACAGAGGATGCAAAAGAAAAAAACTAACAAGAAATCTTTCACATTGTAAGAAAGTTTATTGATTTTATTTTGAAACTCAGGTCTGTTGATCCATGGAAAATATACATATTTTAACATTCACATTCTTCATCTGAGCTATGATGAAATGTCAGCTGGAGAAAACTTTAAAATACACTGCATTTCTTCAAAACAAACCCATATCACTTCTGTTTTCATCTTTTCTTAGAGTATTGTCTCCGAAGCAGAGACTTAAATTGACTCTGAGCCATTGGCCACTGCAGCATTAGGGTGAGTTGGAGACCAGTAGTGAGCAGGGTCTGCTCGGTGATTTGTGGGGATCACAAAGTTCTTGTCCCTTAGCAGAGATCACGCACAGGTCAGGTGTGACTTTGTGCATGTATGTGTATAAGCATATATTATGACTATATATGTATATCTATACATATTCAGAGAGAATTTAGCAAATTGTGGAGCCACATCCACACAAATGCTGTATAGCTGTGAGGAGATCTTTGTGCCAATAAGCAAGCTGTCTCATTAATTGCTTTTCTTAAGCACTTTCAACTGCTTTGCCAGCACTCTGCCAGCAAATGCAGTACTGAAATGGCAGGTGAGGCTTCCCATTTTGTTTTCAGTGGTTAGTATGGTCTTAACTTCTCACCCACTGTTTATTATTCTCAGTGTCATATGACAGACAAGTTAATCTGTTGTCTAGGTTGGAGTCTGTTTATCACATATGATCATAACTTGTCGGGGTGGGCACACGATGTTTTAAAAGATGAAATGAAAATAACAAAAAAAAAAGCATCTTTTTATTTCTCTATTAGGTTTTTGTCTGTTGGAGAAGTATTCAGACACATTCCCAGACATCTTAAGTTTGCTTATATATGTCCCTGCTTCTTTCTGGATGATTTGGGGATGAGAACCTTCACATCTGCTGAATCAGAAAGAGAGGGGAGCAGGCTGAGGACCTGAGGTCCCTTCTGCACCAAATGGGAGATGTATCCACCCTTTTCCGCTTTTCTGTCCCGCCCTTTCCACGATGTCAAGGTCACCTGGCCCATCACACAGAAATCACCATTGCTGGACAGTCTGGGAGCTCTGTCTGGG
This sequence comes from Nothoprocta pentlandii, assembly GCA_013398315.1. Classification (NCBI taxonomy): domain Eukaryota; kingdom Metazoa; phylum Chordata; class Aves; order Tinamiformes; family Tinamidae; genus Nothoprocta; species Nothoprocta pentlandii. The sequence goes on from VZSG01000031.1 coordinate 1,751,605, forward strand.
AGACAGGCTGGGAACTGAGCTGGCTGGGCTTTCAGGACCAGCATCAAAAACTGAACTCTTCACTGAAACTGGCTGCACGTAGCAGCTAACTATATTAAACTCTATACAGCCCACATCTTCTGCATATCTTTCATATTTTTCCTTTTTAATATGTTTTCTAACTCAGGAAAATCTCATCTCCTCAGCCCACAGCTACAAGCTACTAGTCTGGAACCAAGATTAAATCTAAAAAATGTCAAATATAATGAAAAAGAGCAGAGGAGGAGACAGGATAGGTTAGTGGAATGGAAATGGTTTATGAAGTCTTTCACCTCTAAGTCATTGCTCTGAATTTTCTGCAGTCGCTCTGCAATCACTGGGATTTTTGAGCATTTGGTAGTTGCTCAGTGATCTGTGCTAATAAAGTTGTTAGTCTTAGCTGAGTTCCTTGTGACTATTGTCCATGTCACAGAAAAACTCTATTCGAAGTTAATGGAATTTTATATCATCATTGATGATATTAGCAAAGAACTCAAAGGATGGAGAATGATGAATACTTGTCCATAAGAAAGATATGTGTCTGCTTTGCCAGGATGTTATTAGTGAGTACAGAAGAGGACTAATACTATTGTGCAGTCCTTTTCTGCTCCAACAAACTATATTAAGAAGAGCCAGTAGCCATTCAGTACTTGACCAGAATTAAAGTTTACTTAAAAAGAATTAAAGAATAATAGCCAATGCTGATGACTACGTGTTTGTTTTACTCCGGCCGCATATTGAACAACATGCAAAAATAAAGGTGCTCATTGTCTGGAATCTCTTCTTTCTATTCAATGTCCCTGTAAAATGATTTTATACTGTGAAGATTAAAGTGATTTATCACTATTTACCCTTTCCAACCACAAAAAAAAAAAAAAAAATCAACATTTACTTCAGTTAAGGATATAACCCTACTAAATGTTTACCAACTCTGCCTGTTTTAATTTCATCCTTTATAAGCTTCAGTGCAGTTCACTGAATAATAAGTTGCTTCGCAGTGTGGGAAGATCGAGTGTAATTCAAGCTTCGTAACTTCTGAGAAGAGTTATCGTTCTGAGTGGGAGAACAGACACTTCAGCTTAAAGGGGTATCACAATCTAAAGATTGTCTGCACAGGTATTTTAAAGAGTTTTGAAGTTTTAACAAAATCTCAAAAGAGTAGAGAGTATTTTCAACTTTAATCAAGAAGTACTGGAAAAGTTACTTGTGTCTGTGGAAATTTCCACTGTAGCTGATTATTTTAAGGAGCAGGAAAGAAGATCGATACATCCATAATTATTTTGTACCTTTAGGAATTTGCCAAATATAAAAGGCATGCAAAGTTTTTTTTTCCATTTTTTTTTCTATATTAGTGCCAACACTTTTGTCTCAGCTTTTACTCTCAGTCTTCTCCTTCCTCTATTGGTAGTTCTCTCAATGTATGGCAACGTCAAAATGGATCATTTACTAAGATTCAAAAGTAAATTATTATAATTCTCAGCCATATACTCAGGTGAATCCTTTTATTTATTCTGAACTTAAAGAAAAAGTGATTAGAAAATTCACAGCATGCGATCAGGAAACATTTTTTCAAGAATGCAGTAGTGTATATTTATCAGAAGGATAACGGAGAGACAATTTTTCACTTCATATTTTAGCAAAAACAAATATACTATGTGCATTCAGCCACTTTAAAGTCTATTTGTTTCAGTAATTGAAACACATATCTAGATGTTATGATAAAACCACAGGTCTTCTTAAGGAAATTAACCTTTAAATTGCAGTTCTGTCATGTTTTCTTGTCATACCTGGAGTGTCAAAGCAAGCAAGAAAATAAATTGGATTCTGTCACTTGATGATTGCTTCATTCTCATTTAATTTCATTGTGAGACATTAGTTTACAGTGTATGGGAAGTGCCTGGAGGTCAGGAAGCCAAAAGCACTGTAAGCAACTGTAAAATAATTATATAGATGAAATGACTCTTAAAGATGTGGAATTGAATACATTTTACTAGGACAAGGAATAATATAAAAGATCTTGAAAAATAAACTAGTAAAAAAGCAGAGCAATACTAATATCTGTGCTAGTTTTCCAGAGAACAGGTTTTCATACCTTCTTAAGGAAATCAGCTTAACAAGCATAGGCTATTAAATAAGTGTATAGAAATTATACTTTTAAAAAAGCTTTCTGTTCCAAATATAAAAATTCTCTTCCACCTTCTTTTCCACTTCCCTTTTCCTTCCTCTTTCTTTTTCTCTTTTCCCTACTCTTCTCTCTCCACATTGAACTCCCCATTCCACCAGCATTTTGTAAAGGTAAGTAGCTCCCTGCTTCTTGCATATCTTTCCTAGTAGATGTGAGACAGTAAAAGATTTTTTTCAATTTTGCTTTTTTTTTATTTTTGTTTAGTTGTGTGTGTACCTTTTTTTTTTTTTCTTGGAAAACTGCCAATTTTACTGTTTATCTGAAGAGTTTCTTAGTATTTCCTGGTGCCTACAGTTAAAATATATCATTTCATTCCTAATAAAAGGGAGCAGAGAAGATATGAGAAGAAGCAGAAAAAGAGTAAAAAAACTGTCAAAGAATTAGCTGTGGTGGACCTGGCACAGCAGCAGTAGAAATTATGTTATATAAAAATGTTGAGATATAGAAAGAGGGTTAGGACTTTTTCCCACCCTAAAGATGAATATAGAAGGAATCTAAAGACTTGAGACAGCAGAGGCAACTCCTCTTCCTGCAGAGTTGGTGTTATTGGCAGACTTTTCTTCTGACTGGTTTGTAGTTTTGTCTTTTTTGCAGACTGTTTTATTTTCTGTTTTACACAAAATATATAATGATATAACATAGGACATGCATTTGAAAAATGAGCTTCCTGCTTGGAGGGTTTCTGATAATCTGACGATTTACAAGGAACACTGCTTACTAAGTGGGCTAAGCAGGATAAGGCACAGTAAATCCCAGAGCACAGTTAATTCCCACATTAAGACAGAGCAACACAGAGACTATGCAAACAAAGCTGAACCATCCACTGTGTCAGATTATAGAAGAAGGATTGACCTGAGCGCAGAGCAGAATGTAGGAACTAGTGACAATTATTTACATCCATCTTGCCCCTTCTTTATACACCAAAGAAATCAAAGATAAAGGATATAGTTTATCCTTAGGTCCATATGTTCCCATGTTTGCATGTGATATTTTTCAGCTAAGTCAATGATCCTTTAAAAATTTATTATATCATTCTCTTGTGTGTATTTTCTCTCCAACTTGTCATTTATAGAAAATATTTGACTAAGCTTCATTAAGTAGCATATTCAGGAATCAATTAACATGACAGTTTTAGAAATAATCTGAGAAATGAAGCAGAAACACCATTTTTAAAAGAAGAGGATGATCAACACTGGCAGTCAACTCATGTTGTTTTGTATTCTTGCTGCTTTGCACCACCTCATCTGTTCTCTTCCCTTATGGCACTGAAGGAGCCAGAGTTTATCTCAATCTTGTGGTCTGGAACATACAAAAGAAGGAGAGGATACTTTGCATGCAGGTAACTGAACATTACTGACAGCTCAGGGATGAGTATGCACCCCTGCGTGGGAGACCTAACGTTAGCTCAGCAGTCAGTAAAACAAACCAGAAAAGCAAAGGTAAAACACATCAGTTCAACAATACAGCACCTTCTGTTTAAAAGTATAGCATCTTATCGTGTGGAAAAAATGTGCATGTTCAGATGGAGTTGCGCATGCATTTAATGTTTGATCTTCCAATGATGGGTTTCAATCTGACTCATCAGAGCCATCCGTGCTCCAGAGCCGAGGCGAAGGAAAGAATTGAAATTCCAGGGCCGTACCGGGTAAACACTTCTGTGTGGCCTCCCTCCAACGCTGGCACTTCATTTTAATGATAACTGTAGCTCTGGTGTTCGTTCTAAAATCCTTAAATGTACTTAACAACCTGTTTACGCTGGGAGTGCATTGAGTTTATGGGGACAGCCAAATGAAACAGATAAGTGGATTATGTAAAAATGTATTCTGAAATGCTTATTCCAGCAGTTGGTATGCATCTGGAGTAAATTTATCCACGGATATCATGCATTTTAAATAAAGCATATTTATTTTAATTTAGGAGCCCCAAATTATGTGGGAACTACTTTTCAACAACCCAGTTGTAAAGTGCGCACTATTTGAAAGGGTACAGCCATCTTAAAATCTTCATTGATATTTCATGTGCCTCAATTTTTCTTGCATGAAGTTTGTATGCCGTTTCAGCCATGGATCAGCAGCTGCAACTATTAAAGTTGTATGTTCATTCATATATTAAAAAGTTGTTGTACACAGCGGCACTCTTTCCCCTTTATTCTACAAACTGTGTTCTGGAGTGAGGCCAAGGAATCAGAACCTGGCTGATCCTGAGTGTCCACGCGTGCTACAAGGCATCTATTTGTCTTCCTCTCATCGTTAGCATTTTCAAAGTGTCTATCACTGTTCCACTTGCAAGTACTATTTTAAAAGAGCTTCTCACTAATTAAGGCACAATCAATCTGTTTTTTTTTTCTAGAAAATAACTCATTTTTGTACGTTTTATAATTTTTCCTTGGAAGCTCATAAAAGAACTGTCCTTTTGTTTGTTTGTTTGCTTTTTCCCTGAAAAATGTTTTCTCTGTACGAGATTTGTAGCACACCTAGATTTCTCTAGTAGATACGAGTAAGAGGTTTCTCTGATATTGCATTGTAATTGTCAGTGGATATTTTCCAGAAAAGTTTTGCAAAAAGGGATGAGAACAGGGGCTGATAAAAACTGTAAAGCTGCTTTCGTAGATTGAATGCCTTTAAGTTTATGGGAGAAAATTAAGTTTAATTAAATCATTTTACTCAGACTTTTGTATTCAAGCAGGAGGTTTTGGACTATATTTTATTATCAAGTTCAGAGTAAATTTGAGAAAATTTTAAGATTAAGTTAGGAGGTTAAATTCTTTAAATGCTATTGTAAAATAAAATCACCAACCTGTAATGAAGGTACCTTATACTGATAGGATAGCAAGTTAATGGAATTCTGTTGACCAGATCTTTTTCAAAGGGAACAGAATTATGAGAAGGACCCAGAGAAGTCTGAGGAAAGTATGGATGCAGTAGCATTATGTGGGGCTTATATATTTCAATGGTAAATATAGGAAAAAAAAAGAGCTAAATAAATGGTAAATAAAGAGAAAGATAGGAGAAAAGCACGTTATTTTCCTGCTGCAGGAAAACTGCTTTGGAGCAGATCTCTCTCTCTGAAAAAAGAAAAAGTGCAGCTTGATTTTGTAGTGCAGAAGCTGTGACTTCTACCCCTAAGGCACAAAACAGCTTTGGTACACAAGAGAAAGTATGGAGTGCTTAAGGGCAGAACAGTGAGTTCCCTTTCATTAAGAAACTGGCATGCATATAATGTAAATCTCCTGTGAGCTTGCGCACGTTGTGCTCTCTGTGGGTAAACTGTGTGCCAGCTTCTTTGAATAAAAAAGAAGGAAACAAAGAAAACAGCATCTGAGGGCGAATGTAGCAGAGATGGCTCGTCAGCAGCCGCGATAGATGACTCCATCCAGGGTCAGGAATCTCAAGTCCTGACAGCCTGACACCCCCTCCCAGATATAGGCTGAGGCAAATAACTACCCACACCTACAATATACGCCTCACCCCCCCAAAAAAAGTTTTTTTTCACCTGTATCCACAGTCAGAGCCTTTTCACAGATAATCCATAGATTTCAGTGGAGTGTCAATATAATAAGAGTGAGAAGACCCTAGTGTGTCCCAAAGGCAAGAGTCAAAAGCAAGACCTACGAAAGAAAAGGCTCTCAGGAACATGATCCTGAAATAGATTTTTGTTTTAGTTTCAGGAGCATAAATAATTTCTGGAGAAAAATTTAGGAAATATTTTACAAAGCAGAACTTACTCTTAATAAAAATCATGAGATGGAATTTATGAGGCTGGACCAACAAATATTCACAAACTTCTTTTAAGCCTGAAACTTATTTTGATAATTTTACCTACTTAAGTAATTTTATGTCAGGCTTATTGTTTGTTTGTTTGCTTGTTTGTTAGCATCAACTAAGTTTTCTGGGAAGCAAATATCTTTAATGTTCCATGTTTTGACAATGTACCATGTTTTAGAAAATATCTTTTGAACTCAAAACGTGAGTTTGAATCTTCTGAATCCTTTTTTTCATGAAAATATCCTTGTTGTCTTCCAAGGACATTGAATTACAAAACTTGCTCGTCTACCCAGGGAGGTACATGTTATGCAAGCACTGAAGTATACAAAAAAAAAAAAAAAAGCCTTTCTGTGCTGTCATTCTGCTTTCCAGAAACGTAAATAATCCCAAAGTATTCACCAGCTACTTTAGAGATGGACTAGCCACTAAATTTCCAGGGAAAGTTTCCCTGAGGGGGAGAATGTGCTGCATTATTTGGAATGGTGAGACATATCTTCTATCTGCTGGATCTATCTATCTATCTATCTATCTATCTATCTATCTATCTATCTACCTATCTGTATATATTTTCTAGGTCTTCTGATTATTATAGTATAGGATGTCTTGTTATCTTCATACAATAAGTCCAGGGCCTTCTAACCTTGCACAGGGGACATTTGCAGTGGCTTGCTCAAATTAGAGTGAGACACGTACCTCTTCATCATGTTTCACTATGATACGGTCTCATATAGCAAAGGAACTTCATGCTGGTCCACAATACGTTTCTCTGCTGATTTTGAGAAAAGATAACCTGAACATGTGAGTCAGGGAAAAAATAGAGAAAAAGAAAAAAGAATTACAAGAACTTGAGCACTGCTAATTTGTATTTCTGATTTCTTGCACAAGCTTTTCAATTTGCTTAAATTGTCAGTAGTAGACCTGTAACTTCAGTACTTGGGAATAGTGCTGCCTGTAGATCTAACAAAAAAAAAGCCATTGCTTAGCCAAATGTTATTTTCTGGGAGCTTTTTTTTCCCTTCTGCTCTTCTCCTCACCTTCTCCAGCCAGAGCAGAAGTAATAGATCTGATTCCCTGCCTGATATCCTGCTTGACATGAACCATTCCAGCTTCGCTTTCCTATTTGTTATGCAGAAGTCTGAGCTTCAGGGATAAGAAAACGCAGGATGCCAGAAAGGGATGTGGACTGAAGAAAGATCAGACCAGCTCAGTTGATGGGCTGTAAAGAGTGGGGGTAAAAGGTTATTGAGGGAGTGGATGGGAAAAAGATCTCCATCTACTCCTTGCACTTCAAAGTCTTTCATATATCCCTTATTTTCACCTTCAATCCCTCCAAATGCAGACCCGTCTGTCTGAAAACCTACCTCAGTCTCCGAAATCCCAGTATTTTTCTCTCCCCTTATCAACCTCCACACTCCCCATTGACTTCTCCCAATTCCCCTCTTGCTATCCCCAAATGCACTAGTACCCTTGAGTCTGCCCAGGGATGCTCTCCCATCTCAACTTGCTCTCCATCTCAGCACATTTGCTGTCACAAAATTATTTTTTCCCATCCCATGGGCATGTAATTTTATCTTTACTTTTGGGACAGCAGAACTCAAATTTGGTTCCTGCTGAGAAGCCTGAGGCCCTCTCTCGATAGAAATACAGATTGCCACATAACATTTTAACTGTTAAGAGCATACAGTGGAAAATCCATCACATGCATCAAGCTAACTAAAAATGGGTGGGGATGCTGTGTGGATGGGGCTGGAAGGCAGGATACCATGAAGACACATCCTCTTAGGCACCTTGCGCAAACATCAGAGCTCCTGAGCTTCCCAGGGAAGGGTTTGTGAGGGTGAACCTGGAGCCTGCAGAGGAAGTGTCTGTGCCAAAGAAGGCAAAAGTTATAGAAGGACTAGTTAACTAGGGCTAGTTAAACCATAAACCTTTATTTTAAATACATTGCCCAAGACACAGGCAGAATAGGCTCTGTCTGATTGAAAACTGGGTAATGTCAGTCTTACCCACACGAGTTTTCTCTGAATCCAGATAAATTCTCTTAATGAGTGGATTCTCTCATCCGCCTGTGTGATCAAGTGCATTTTGTTAGCAAACTGATCATTCCCTTGTCTTATGACACTATGAAAAATAGAGAAGATGATCTTGAACCTAAAGAATGATTTTGCCTATTCATCATGAAAAAGAAATAGGTCTATTTTTTTGGTTGTTTTTCTTTTTCAGAAGAATGTAGAAAATTAAAAATCAAATGTTCCAGATAAAACACTGTACAACAAACTTCAGTCTCTGACTCACTGGAATGCACTCTTTACAGTTCAGAAAACCAAGCACCTTCTGAAGTGACCATCCATCAATGCTCTGAATTGCTGGAGGAAATAAAAAAGAAGCAAAATGAGAAAGTAATCTATAAATTTATATTAATTGCAACTGTAAGATAGTCTAATCATAATCAAAATAAGACTAGTGTGATGGAATTTATAGATAGTTAATACTGAAAACATATTTCAAGCCTCATTTTATGTCAAAGTACAAAAATCAGCTTTCAGATCAATGGCATAATACAAAGTACAAAGTAGCTGATGAAAGCTATCTTGGTTCCTACATTACAACCCATCACAATAAGCATCTCTCTCATTTCCACATCTGTCATCCATTTTTTAAAACAATAAATCATTTAAATTTACATTTAACTGTTCCTACAAGTGGTTATAGCATTGTGCTGTGCTGAAGGGGAACTTTAATAATAAGGCACTTTTCTGAATTTGAAATTCTGCAAAATGGATTAGAAGTTGAGGTTTTGCCCACATAATTCCTGTGCACAAACACAACTGACAGCAAATCAGCTATTTTTTTTTTATCAGAATAGCATTTTTATCTTCCACAGGCTTGGAGCCCCCTAATAGATACTGTATTTTTAAAGGAGAGGACAAATAATTTGGTTTAAAGCCTGCCCAGGTAAGCAAAACACTTGAATTTAAAGGCAAGAGGGTTTGTGAGCTTGCCTGGATGACAGTGCAAATGTTACACATGGAGGCGTGTGTTAAGCTGGGACTCCTTGTGCCCTGGAAACGATTCCAAGCTCTATGAGGCGTAGAAGGAACATCAGCTAAAAAGCCCCTAACGGGAACAAACACCGTTCAGAACTGGCTTCAGCATCCCTCCAAACACCACGCACAAGACCATGGGGCAACACTTGCCCTGTACATGTTTTTTCTGCTGCTCATTGTAAAGGTCTTGGAGGAAAAAGGTTTCTAGAGTAAAGGAAAAATAGAGAGGACTGGGAGGATGTTAGGAGGTCTGTGCATTTCTGTTCATGATCATAAATGGACAGAAAACCTTGCAAAGCCAGAAGGATGGCAAAATCTAAACATCATCATATGCTGACTTCATTACTAAACTTTGCACCACTAATAAGAGAGATGATGAAAGAAGTCGACAGTAAAATCTCACTTTATGAATCTTTATTTCTGAATTTCATTTTATTTACTATAGTAAATATTAACACAGATCTTTTTATTATATACCATCCTCAGAGAGAATCTTTAGATATTCTCTAAATCCTTGTTCAGATTATACTAACTTTTAAAAATACTGTGACATGAGTGTAAAAGTAGAAACCCTTTTCCTGCTTTCTTATAAATATTTAATAACTTGGCATTACAGTAGCTATATTCAATTTATTTTTAATTTAGCAATGAGTATACTTTTAACTATTTATCATGCTGTTCTTAATGTTAGAATCATGAAGTCGGTCTAAGCATTTTAAACAACACTGTAGGCAATATACATCCCCGTAAGAGCTAGTGGAAAAAATCCCACAATCTCTCTAGTTGTTATAGTAATGATGTTGGTTTCCTGTTCACTACAAGGGTAATTAATGAAGAATTTGGCTGAACTGCACATACCAGTCAGCTAAGGTAATACTTTATGTACACATTTCACTTCTGCATAATGCACAATACAGGGTTTGTTGCTTTTTTCTTACTTTGAAAATCAATCAGGTCACTAGGCAACTGATATATTGAGCTATAACTATTAGTACTTTGCTGAAGCCCTGTGTAATTTCATTAATTCCTGAGATAGTGCTGTCCATCTGAGATAGTGAAAATTTCATTACAGTCTCTGAATACATTTAATGCATAACAAATGAGCAATAAATTAAACATTTTTTATTATTATTCTTTTATGCCACTTGTCCCTAAACTTTATTAATGTTCCACATGACTTTTTCTTTTCACTTCAGATTTAGGGATCGTTGGCCTTTTAATAAAATTCACCTCTTCCTAGACTAGAACAAGCTGACAAATTAAAAAAGTAAATACTATGAGGTATCCACATAGCATTCTGTATGGAGCATCTGCCTAGAAAGGTAAGGGTGACTATAATGGAAATGAACTTGCAAAAACTTTGCTGACTTGAACTTGCCACCTCCAAAGACTTCTTTGGGCAGAGATGAGAGCAGAAGATGTGGAGCAGTAGAGGAAGGACGAACACAACCTTAGCCTTTCTACTCCAGCTGCCACTTGCTAGATTCATTTGTCATTCTCTATAAAAATAGGTGTAGAATAGGCTTTTATACCTGTATGCTAGAATCATTATTATATTTGATACTGCTTATATTTATCTATGAAACCTACAATTGGTCATTTTTAGGGTTCAGATCATACCTTTAATGAAGGCCTTTCTTCTCCATCCCTGAGACTGTTAAAAGGGGTGTGAATAATGCAGAAACTCATCTTCTTGTTGGTTGCTTCTTTAAAGAAGGAAGTTTTAGTTTATCATTGTATTTCAGAAATTAGCTAGAACTCTTTGAGAACTGCTGCCAAACACAGTTTGCTTATACTGTCACTATTTTCTGAAGAGCTGTTGTTCAAGAAAGAAAATAAAGCATGTTTTCCTTCTTTCTGGGCTAATTTAAGATTACATGAAATGTTTGCTTGGAGTAACAATATAGAGTTTACAGAAAAAGGAGGGATAGCTTGTTTACTGCTTATCTTTATACTGAAATGAGGATGTGAAGAAACTATTATTTATTTCACATTTGAAGGAGAAGAGATGAAAAGTGCATTATATTTAACAAGTAAAATAGTAAAAGTGACTGCAAGTAGAAAGTCCCAAAGACTGACAGCCTTGCACTGACCTGTCAGCTGTGCGCTGCTTAGCACATCCAGGTTGCATAGAGGGTAGTGAACTCCTGCCACAAGAAAGTGAAGGGAACTAAGGACATTTGGGTGTGCAGATTTGCAAATAGCAGAAAAGAAGGCTCAGAGCCCTTCAAGCTGAGTGAGTAATGCAGTTAAAAATGTGAGTCATTCCTTACGTATTCAAAGTTCCCACTGGATTCAACGGGAAAGCAGCACCAGCAAGGGGTGCAAGCTGCCACTTGAACTTCAGGCATAGAGGGAAGAGAGGCAAAGCTCTCATTGCTCTTTGCCCAGCAAGGCAGTCAGTGAATCACCGCTCTGTTCCTGCCAGTGAGCCTGTCTGTATCGTTACTGTAGGGATCGATGTATTCCCAAAGAAGGGACTAAATGCTGCTGCATTTCTCCTGCATCAGACCACCACCAGCACCACCACTCCAGTGCTGAAGTACAGCATCACTTTTGGACCTGGTCCCACTCACATGGAACATGGCCAAAAACCAGCACCCAGGACTGTTAGCATCTGGTAGGCAATGTGACTTCCCATGACCCCTTCTTCTTCTACAGAATTTTGCAGATTCACTGGATGAATACAGATTTAAAGCTATGCATTCAAAGATACAATTTAAATAAATTGATAATCACTTTTATAAAATGTGTGACTAGCAAAGACTTAACTGCATATATTCTACCAAATTTAAGAAGCAGTATAAATTCACAGTAACTTCTTAATGCTTTCAACTGTAATGATTTTGGTAGGGATAAAATGTCACGTATAAGAATAAATTATTCATCCTTTTTTTTCCATTTAGTTTCCTGCCCCTGAAGGAGTGTTATTTTTGTTGTATTCTTCCAAGTTTAAATGGAAGATGTTCCATGGAGATCACATGCAAATGAGACTGTGGAATAATATAGGGGATTATAGCAGCTTTTTTTCCAGAGGGAAGATTCCTATGTCCTCTATCTTAGCATCATGACACTTGCTACAACGCTTATTTAGGATCTACTGACTGAAGGACTTTTGACTCCTCTGCACTCTCTAGTTTACTTATAAATCCTTCGCCAATCATTTTTACCTACAACGTATTAACTGCCGTACTCACTAATGGGAATGTAAATATACCTAGTCATTCATGATATCTTTTTTAATTAATGTGGATATCTCATTTTGTTTACAGCATAGCTGTCCATTTAAATTCTTTCCGTACCAGTGTCCAGTTTTACTGCATTTCAACTTCAGTTGCCTCCTAGCCTCAGCAGCGTCCTTTCACAAAGCCCACCTGGTTTGGTCAGTCCTTCAGAGGTCCAACACCTTTCCATACCAGTTATATTATTTAGGGCCAAATGAAAACATCTATCAGTTAGTACTGCTGACAATTTACCCTAAGCCAATTTGCTCAGTTACAAGCAAACAAACCTTTTCTGTATTATTTTTCTAAATTTGGTTAATCAGAGAAAATTAGGCTGTATTTTTTAAATGGTGCTTTTTTTTTCATAAGCAGCAATTTGCTAATTTGTTAAATTACAAAGAAAAACACACCACTAACAACAACAAAATCCTCCCCTTATATTTAAAGAAAATCTGTGTGGAGAAAAATTTAAGCTTTGAATGAAAAGTTCAATGAATGAAAGAGGCACAAGGCCTCTGTGTATCTAAAATAGTAAAGTACTATTGCATTTGCAGATAAAGTCTAAGAAAAAAAAAAAAGCAAAGTAAATGTGTTGGCTCAGGCTTCAATTGATGCTACCAAAGCTCAGAGCCTATTCTGCACAAGTGTCACCGCAGGGTCCCCACAGCAGCCTAAGAGACAGTAAAAGCTGCAAACGCAGCAGCAGCAGCAGCCAGGCCAGCCTAAGTCACCTACGAAAGCTAAAATGTTGTGGAGCTGCCTGGCTGTGCCAGGAGCTTTGTACTGGCTGGCTAGTGCAGAATACACCAGTCTAGACCAAACCTAGCTCATTAACTATGTTTATTAAGGTTCCATCAGAAAATGATGACTTTTGCTACTTTTAAATTTGCCAAAGATTAGATATTTAAGCTTGAACGTTCCATAGTGTCTGCTTAGAGGCAACTGAAATATGTATTTTCAGATATTTTGCCAAAACAAGCCAGCCATCTCTTAAAATGAGGCGGAGTATATTGTTTTGTTTATGCTAACAAATAATAGATAGGGAAGGAAGGACATGATAAGGAAACAAATTAAATAGTTTAACATAATTTGAAGCTACCAACTGATATTTGGCAGCAGGTAACTCTGAGATTAAAAATTGAAATCGCCATAAAATAGAAGATTTTGGAAAAAAATAAAAGGAAAGAAAAAACCTTTGCTGAGTGGGTGCAGGAGGGGATATATATATATCTCCTCCATATATACATATGTATCTAATATATATAGTACAAGTAATTTGGAATCGCATTGAGGAATGCATCTGCGGAATTCCAGGAATCATGGATGTAATGGAGGTGATGGGACTTAGATGAGAACCCAAGGCTTAGAAGAGAATAAGATCAACATGTACAGTTGTGGAGGAGTTGGCAGAAGAACCTGCGTCAATAAAAATTCACTGTCTCCTTCAACTCGGGACAGATGGCACCAGTCCTGAATAACTCCATTACTGTGGAGTATCAACCGTCTCTATATTGATTCAGAATTTCCAGTTTTGGATTCTTAATAATAATAAATTATTGCTATAAATTGTTGCTAATAATAAATATATATTATTGATATCATTAGTAAATATATATTTTTATTAATAATGGTGCATATTAAGGAAAAGACTATTTTTAATGCATAACAGCATGGTTTTGTTTTCTGTAAGGAGCCATACCTCATTCAGTATCTAAGATGGGGTGTTCTCAGATTGAAAAAAGGTTGTGTAATAAAGAAGGTTGCTGTGGCCTGGATCTGTCATTTGCTGCAGATGTTGGAATATGCACAGTGAATGAGGAAAATACTGCAGAAAAAGAAAAAAAAAAGGCATGTTATTATGATTAACTCAGTCCCTGCCACTTTGGAGAATAAACTTCTGCTAAAGCTTTCACAGCTGGCCACAAACTCTGCATTTCTTAGTTTCTGATTGCTTGCCTTGACAAGGTGGTCTGTTTTGAGGAAGTATCGTTGAGGTCCCTGTTGGCAGCTGAAGACAACAGGAGCAACGGGTTTAAATGTAACAGTTGCTATATAACGTCAGCTTTGGTTAAAAAAACACACCATGTTTGTATTAAATAAAGATAAATACATCAAATTTGAACCTGAAAAGAAAACTCAAAGTCCACCAGTTCTCGCAGCAGTATTTATGCTGACCCCAGTAACACAATTTGTTACTGTGAAGCACTCAAAATCAGTTTTATATATTGTAGGATTTCTGCAGTATGATACTCAAAAAGTACCTGAGAACATCAAATAGAGTGGCTAAGTTCTATCCATTTTTCTTGACCAAATGTTCATATATTTTGCTCTTTACTTTAGAGAAAACAAGGTCAAAGAGCAGGAAGGAGAGAGATAAAGATGATTTTGGATCAGGATACCTTTGTCCGCCCTGCAGTTTCAGTCTCTACAGAGAATTCCACTTATTTGAAGCAGAAATATTTTACTTCTTATCCATATCTTTACCTAAAGCTTAGTATACAGCTGAATATTTAAGAGGAATGCCTCACAGCCCTTGTGCTCTTTCCTTCCCATGTAAATTAGGGATCTACAGAGGGAAGGAGATTTATTCCAGTGCTAAAAAGTTGTTAGGCCAAGTTCAAGGTCCCAAACAGGGAGCAATTTTCCTGAAGGACTGAGGGTGAAGGGTTGGAAAGGGCTCAATGGTCTGCGCTCCCTGAGAGATGCTCTGGGAGAGTCTGTGCAAATGTGAATGTCCAAAGTGCTGCAGAGCTTGAAGTTACGAACGCTGCAGTTTATTTGGAATAGCTAGAAGATGATTATTCCAGGGTAGGGAAAATGCTCGACTATCTACTCTTGAGCTATATCCTGCAGAACTCTTGCAAAAATAATAATAAAAAGATCTAAGCTGAGACAAAGTACAAAGATCAGGGACAAACTCTGGAAACTGATGCTATAAGGAAAGCTGGGAGACGTTATCAAGTGGAAAGTATTCTTCTCTTGATGAATTAGTTCTACTGCTGCTATTAACTTCCTACTGCTGTGGCCAGCACAAGTGATAAGAAGATGACCAGGCTAAAAAAATACTGAGGATCTTGAGAGTAACTTATTTTATAGTCTGTCATTTGTTTTAACAGAATGAAGCTGAGCTTTAACTGAACTACAAAAAAAAAAGTAGCAAGTAAAGTAGATGACAAGGCAAACAATGGATAAAGGGATACTAGAAAGCAGGGAGAATTAAGAAGGAAAAGTGCTATTCTCCACTAAAAGTAATAATGAAACAAGTTGCCAATTAATGGCTTAATAGTGACTGATAGATATGAAAGCAGTAGTCAAGTAGGTGAAAGTTAAAATTGCATTTTTTGCAAATAAAATATTTGATATATCTATAAACAAGTGAAATTTAAAACAACTAATGCCAAAAAAATGTGGAAGCTTATAATATTGATGCACAGTATGAAGTTGAATAACAAAAAGGAAATAATTATGGAGGAGAAAACAAGGAAATATGCCCTTCAAGTGAAGGTATTTTTTTCAGAAATAAAGGTCAAAGTGCACTTTTAGAATGGGATAACATTAAAGAAATAAGCAGGAATAGCTTATTGTTGTTTTGGTCCCTAAGAAATGATGGAAAAAATATTTTGTGTATTAGAAGGTGTAGGAGGAAACAGTAAATGGGGCCTAAAACAAAACTGCAAGTTCTTATTTGCATGTAGGAAACATCTGGAAAATACTACCAGAAACTGTCAGTGTGAATGACTTTAACTTCCCAGATATAAATTGGACAACAAATGGTACAAAGAATTTAAATTTTTCTACAGTCTTGGATTCAAGAACCAATGGACAACAGATTTATTAACCAGAGAGAATCATATCTAGTTATTGAAGACCATGTATCCTTCACTTTGGTAAATAGCCTTGCAATGAATTATCATGAGCTAATAAATAGAATGATAAAAATCAAATTAGCCTTTAAAGATTCTAATTCAAAACCAGTCTTTTATAAGATAATGTTCTACTGAGGTTAAACCAGAAAGAAAATGCACATATTTCATTTGGAAATAAAAGAAATTTAAAAAAAAAATCAAAGGGGCAGAAACTACATGGAACTAGATTAAAATAAAGATGAGTGAACGAACACATGCATCCATAATAAACAGGAGGAGACAGGGAGGAATCAGATAGCCTAGAAGGAATGGAAAATAGAGGTGATGATTTAAAATTCAGTAATTTTAGAGTAAGGAAAATGGTCCAAAATCAAAATGAGCTCTTTCCCATTAAAATAATTACCAGGAAATATTTTATCTGTATAAATAAAAGAGAGCTGGGATAAAGTGAAATCATTGTATAGTGAGGATGGGATAAAGAAAGATTCAAGAGTGATCTGAGACTATAACTCAATTTTCAGCAGGATGACGGGAAAGATAGGGGACAGAAAGTACCACTTGCTGTCGAGACAGAACATTAATGCATCATGTATGAAAATTGAGAGGAACTGTCATCATTGCAGCAATTTTAAGAGTATTGGCAAATGAAATTGCAGTTTCTCCACTAAATCCATTGAGTTTGAGAAAATCCCATGCAAATGACAAATGTTATATTTTACATATTCCTTTACAAGCAAGGAAGAAAGGATGATCCGTGTAACTATGGGTGTACCAGACTGGCCTGAGTTAAGTTTAAAAACAGGGTGAGAATAAAGGCCAAGAGGTCAAAAGAAAATGTAATAAAATTCAACATGGGTTCGACTGATTGTGCCAGACTAGCCCTATATCCTTCACTGAGGAGATAATTACTTTTCTAGACAAGGGAAATAGGTCTAATCTAGATCTAATCTACTTGGAAACCAGTCAAACTTTTGATGCTTAATAAGGAATTATTAGTTAGAGCAGTAGAGATGATGATGACAATTAGGATAAGAACTGTGAAGTGGATAATAAGTAGCTCAAGGGACAGTGACAAAAGCATAACATGAGAGCTATAGTGAAATTTATGGAGATTAGTCCAAAGTTTGATTATTAGTATTTTCAATTGAGATTTTAGCTTAAAATAGAGAATAAGATGTTTGATTACCCGGCAGCGTGAGACTACAGCATCATAAATCCTAAACAGGAAATATTTTCAAGAAATACAAAAATTAGAAAGAGTGCTTGGTATTTCCAGAGGAATTTAATGGTGATATGAAGATCTGAACAATTATCTGAACCTGAATTTTTTGGCGTTGGACCAATATGAATGTATACGTTTATGTCTGCCATAAAACTGATGTTAATGAAAATGCACACATGCACAGTTGCACTGTAGTAGGAGTGTACATGCCAGAGCAAAATGCATTAACAACAGCTCAGTAAAAATATTAGTGACTGTACTTCAGTCTACTCAGTCTGACTAGGTACTTTCTGATTTTTTATGTTTTTTTTTAGCTATATGACATTTCCTGCCCTGCCTTAGGTTTTGTTTTATTTTATTTTTTTTTTTTTGTATGGCAAGAAATAGCTTCCTTTTCTTTCTTTATATTTGCATCTGTCCCTAAATACTGACACCCTTCCTCAACAAGGAGGGCAGGCCAGCAGCTGCCTCAAAAGCAGGAAACAGAAAAGAACCTAAGCAAAATCTAACACGAAGGTAATATAACAAATGCAATGGCTATTCTTTCTCCTGAAATCTGATTTTATTACCATTCATTTCTGCAATATCCATAACATCCTGCCAAACCAGGACACTAATATTTGAAAGAGGAACATAATTTCTCTTGGAAAAAACATATATTTCCAGAGGCCAAATGACTACTATGAGCTGACTTGCTATTTATTCGGTTATATTCTTACCCCACAGTTCATTTTTAATGAGTTTCTGTTTCATTTTAATTTATATATGAGTTCAGTGTAAATAATTGATCGGCTTGCATGTGGCCACTTGGTGTGCTTTCTTTTTGGTTATAACCTTCTGTTAACTGAGTGATAATCTTACAATAACAATATTGTCTATTGTGCCCATAAAAAATATAATAAGACATCTTGGGAAATAATGTTATGATCCATGACTAATTTAAAAAAAACTTCCATCACTTATTTAAATGAAACTAGGGTTACTACTGAACTGTGTACCACAAGCATATAAATATTTAATCTCAACAAATGTTGCGTTTATTCTAATACATCTCATAATTCAGAATGCCTAAAAATGAAAATATTGTGCTTGTGCTCCTAATTTGCTTCAGAATTTTATAACCTCCCAAGACTGAATGAAACTTTAATGAGTTATAAAATGTATTTTGATAACTCCTATGCCCTGAAAAACACTTAGTGAACTGTGAAGCTATAAGTGTGTGAATTAAGCTAGAGATGGCTTTAAATCAGAATGAATTTGGGTGTATTACCGGACCATGGGCTAACTTTTAGAACAAGTCAACTCAGTTTGCAAATTTGACTTGGTATTCAATAATGTGTACAGATAACTGCAGTTCAGGTAACTTATTTACATTGGTTTCATATAGTACAACATCAATGGGAAACATTAAAGTCAACATTTGTCACTCTCAGGTCAAACAATTTTCCAAACCAGCAACTCCTTGTTGAAGACTGCTGCGAAGTTTAAACCAAATATATATATATATATACATATGTAGAAGAATTTCATTGTATTTTTTATGAGGTAATTTGAATATTGAATTATTTGTTCAGTATGATGATCTATGAATTTCATTATGAATCTATTCCAAATATTTAAGAACATTTCTTATTACGACACAAAACAAAAGCCTAAATGCAACATTACACTGGCAAACCATTTTGTAAATAATTTTTAGACTATTCTCTGGAATGTTTTATATGTACATCTTGGTCTTTTTATATTAGACTATACTTTTCGGCAATAAAACAGTAATTTTCAAGTAATAAAATCTATTCTTAAAAAAAAAAGGCACATTTCTGTGATGGAGAAGATAAGACACATACTTGTAGATTCCTCAGAGCCCTAATGCAACCAGCTGAGCCTCATAAACAGGTCACTCATTTCTGTGCACTGCAGTAGTGAGTTCCAAAGCACCCTAGTAAAGCTAGATACCCAGTTAATTTTAATGAGTATTAGGCTTCCAACTCCCTTAGGCAGCTTTCAAAATGTCAGCCTGTAATTACAAACAGCTTGGACTAAAGCCCATTGAATGTAGTGGAAAGTCTCCCATTGATTTCAATGAGCTTTTGGATCGTTGACTTTACTCTTTACACAAATATTTCTAAAGGATTTGTATAGTAAATACCACGCACTTTAGAAACACCACGTTGTAAAGTATGTCTTCACATTTCAGTGGGTTCTGCTTTTTCCAAAGTACACTAAAAAATGTAAGACTATGGCAAGCCATGCAATTGTAGAAATATTACAACTGTGGTAGGAAATCCAACACTGGAAAGTAAATTAAAGTAATTCAACTACAGAGATGGTCAGGACTGTTTTACAACATGATTTCAGCTGAAAAAAAAAAAAAAAAACAAGTGAACCTGAACAGAATAATTTACAAGGGATAGCTGACTTTGAAGAATGTAACTATTGGTAAGAAATACATATATTTAAATTTTGAAGTGATCAGATTAGTCACAAAAAGTACAGTCTTTGGTTTCATTTTCTTGGAATTTTACACTTTTGTATAAATATATATGCAAGATAACTCAAAATGGGTTTTTGTAATTATCTTAAGAAAATATTTTATGTTTCTATGGAAGATATATTTTACCTGTTTTTTTAGTTAACAAAATTGCTTATGTTTAACTTGACAGAGCTCCCCTACATAGCACTCCTGAAAAGTTTTGACATATCTATTCATTACTAAGCTATGCAAATTTACAAGTCTCCCTTTCATCCCGAAATATTCTGCAGTATTTTGCTAGAGCCACTGCAAAAGCTTTAGGCGTGAATAGTTGGCAAAGTCACAGAGGTTTGCAGCAAAGGTGATGATACGAGGGAGCTCCTCACTGTCGAGCAGGTGGCTCAGCCCCAGGAAGGCACCTGGGTCAACCCTGCGTTGTGATAAAATGCTGGGGGCCAAATGACGAGTCCTGAACAGGGAGTTCAAAGGCAGGAGCAGAGAAGGACTCGCCTGAGAAGGAAAAAAAAAGACGGAGTAAAAACTGTAAAAACTCTCACCAATCCACATGAAAATGAGCTGTAGGAGAAGAGCTCTAAATTGGATATAGTGAAGGTGAAAAAGTGCTTGCCATGTGTGGGGCTGTGAAACATGGCACAGTGCAGCAGAGGGAGGAACTGGCTTTGGCTCTCTCCCTCGGAAACTGGTACTTCCGAAAATAAACGTACAGGAGCTTGCAACTCAGTAAATGTTAACAACTCTTATTAAGCCCTGCCCTATAATTAGCTCTGCCTTGTAATTAGCTTATGCAGACGTACACAGGCACACACACAACCTCATTGAAGCAAAATGATTGTGTTGAGCCGAGTCAGACTTTATCAAACCTAGGGTTTTTTAACCAATTATGTGACATAACATAGCCATAAAATTTGGCTATATTAAGTCGGAATATTCCTGGTTCCAGGATCAGTATTTCTTGGACAAGGAGACACTACAGGTCTGGCCAGAGTGCTTACCTTTCAGAAATGACCAAACTGCTTGGAACAGATCTGATGAAATTTGACTTCATCATGGCCTAATATGTTATCACTTTTGATTTGTTTGGTTGCTTTATATATATAAATCATCTTATACTGAAATATCTGATAAGTCTCATAAATTTTGTGAAATATCATTTCAAAAATATAGCTAAGATATACATAAAAACATAGAAATTCCACTTTTGGCAATTTGCCATTTTTCAGAAACATCATCAAAATAAAGAAATGGTGAATTTTACTTGTTTTATTGTTCAAAAAAATTTGGATTCAGCTCTTAGGACAAACAGAAATTTCTTAAAGAAAATTAAGATATCACCTTATTGAAAGAGCTGCTGGAAATCACAGGGATTATTAACAAGCAATGGGTGCAAGCAGATGAATGGCATTTTATCAGAGCAATTTGCTTTTCAGATGGAAGACTCTATTCATAATTAAACCAAAACCATATAAAAATATAAGATCAGGTATTGCAAAAATCACAAGATTGTTTCATTTCCCACTAAAGGTCTGCTTCAAAACTTATTGTAGTTATCAGTGAAAAGTTTAAAAGTCCAAAACTAACCACAAAACTTTAATTTAGGCAAAAGTGTAATGTAGTTAATCTAAAACAGCGGGGTTTTTTCCCTAAACTGTTTATTGGTAGGAATTGTTTTTTTTCATGCAGCTTCAGAATCAAAAAACATATAACAAAATCATAAAAGTTTCTGCAGTACAAAAATGAGAATTTAGTAGTCACATATTTTATTTGATATCTGATCATGCATTATTTTCAAATATGTACATGAGAAACTTCTGTCCCACCTTATTGTTTAGGGTGTATATGTGAGTGTATTAGTTCTGGATGCAAACTGACAGCTGATCATCATGATTTCTAATAAATTAATTTGCTTTAGGTTTTTTTTTTTTCTGTGCATTTTGGTCATGGTTCAGACATTTAGCTAGTGTGTATTACTTTTTTTCACTGTTTTTATAACACAGTATTCCTTTCTACTCACTGAGGAGCTAGTTTGCACAGCTTAATGATCAGTGTTAAATGTTTTCATAAAATGATTACTTTGGATATCTCATCCTGCAAAAGAACAAATACAGGCCATTTACTACAGTTTTCACCTCTGCCGTCACCAGAAAATTGCAATGTGTTTTTCAGTCAGCTGATTCAACATCACATCTTTGATGGTCTTGACATAGTTACACATACAGTCCATAGGAATTACAGTTTCCCACATAAAATTTTTAATCCATCAACTTCACAAAACATCATTTGCGCTGATATTGTTATTCAAGTCAATGCAGTTATTCAACTTTTCCAGCTTTTACTTTCCCTGTCTCACTTATATACTGCTGTGTATGTATTTGGTCCTGATCTTGCTCCTTATTTAACACATCCTTCTGAAACGTGAATTTTGTTTTCCCTACTCTTTACTGTACTGACCGCACTGACTTCTATTGACTTTTTTTTCTTCTATCCTGTCCTTTATCTGTGTAAACTCACCTACAACAGCTTTAGAGCTTCATCATGGGTGATTTTAAGTAGCCTTCTTGGCTCTGTTCCCTATTCTTAGCCCTGGTTCCATATTGCACAGGTGCTTCTCACTATACAGGTTCCATTTATTCCAAATCCTCCCATCTACTAAAAAAAAAATTATATCCCTCTTTCTTTTGTTATCCACACGGATCTTTTCTTCCACTTTGTGTGTGATCACAGAGAATAACACCAAGACAGTTTGACTTCCTCATCTCCTGTCAGAAGATTTACTATTTTTCTCCCATGACTTTTCTTCTGGTCTTTCTTCTGTTATTTGTAATTGTGTTTATGTAACCACTAAACGCTCTCTAGAGATTACTGACCACTCCTGAAGAACTCACAACAGATATTCATTTCAGTCATTTTCAGAATTTTGATTGTTTTAATGTTCTTCTTCAGATCAGACTTCTCCTTTTTTACAATTGCATTTTTTATGAAACATATCAGAAGCCTGAAGCTTTTGCAATACACATCTGCTGTTTCATTGTATTAGTAGGTAACCGGTAGGTAATTAATTGTTAAAAAAACACACACACACATTTTCTAGCTAATGTTCTGCCTTTAAATTTAGAGATGTGATTTTGTCCTGCCTGAATTCCTTAAGAAAGTGATTTTTATCCTTCAGAAGCAATTTCCGTACTTACAGATTATTGTCCTCAGGTAAATTTACAGATATAGATATTAGTATTCCTGATAGATATATTATAATCTAATTGCATTGCAATAGACATTATTCCTTACCCCTTCTTGCACCATATGTAATTCTTTATCTTATTAATATAAAATCAAATAAAGTTTATTATTTTTATGGGTCCCTTTAATATACTATATCTTTGTCTTAATAATCAAATGTATTTATACAGCTGCTTACTGTTGCATATTAAAAGCTTTATTCTTTTTTAACAAAACCATGTAAATGGGCATATAGCTACATGCAGTTTAGAGGGGAAAAGTCCACTGTGTGTCTAGGTATTTACTCTCAGGGTTCAGGATCATGGAGGCAAAATTCTTTGAGTATTAGACAAATTAAATATGGATAACAGGAGAGACAAACAAATCTCTCTTCCTCACAACTATTTCACTGTTAGACTCTTTATGTGCTCTCATTAAGTTGCAACTGGGAATTCAGACAGCCCAGAGGAATACAAACGAAGCTACTGCTGAGGTACAGTAACTGAATATATCACCAAAGTACCAGCATTTCATGACTGAACAAATTACTGACCTACTCTTCAAATGCAACATTTTATTTGGAAGAACTGTTGTTTACTCCAGTTTCGTAGATTAAATACCCCTTAGATCTTTTGTGTGATGATGACTCAAATACAATATTTTGGTTTGTTTTTTCTTTCTTTTTTTTTTTTTTTTTTTTTTTTTT